>BPLQ01005035.1:0-286937 GCA_021605075.1 Caerostris darwini
ATTTTTATGAATACATATTTTAAATAACAGAATATGAATTTTTTATTAATTCACACTTTATTTTATTAAAAATGAATCAAAATCATGAACTTTTCGCAGTATTTCGTTTATTGTGATAGAATGTTTAAGATATAATATTCTTAACAATAATGATAGAATTAGATTTAAAATTCTATGGTGATTTTAATGAGTATAATTGTTTTAAGCACATTGTTATATAATTAAGCTTTTTTTAAATTAGAACTGACAATTTGTCGAAAATGGTGCACTTGTAGATGGCACATTGACGTTCCAATCTGAGAATGATTGTTTCAAATAGAATTAAATTTAAACGTTCCAAATAGAATTAAGTTTAATCATTTCATCAGAGTTAAATTTAATCATTTCGCACAGAATTAATTTTGGTAGAATTAATGAAATTTAATATTCATAACTAGATTTATTATTTTAAGCATGGAGATCTTTAAAATTGGGAGTCTTATATTTTTTGAAAACGTACGTGTGGTTTGGAAAATGGCGCATTTGGGTTACTATCGTGGATGTATATTTCAAAAACTGATTAGCAAAGGTTAATTGAAAGCTCTGTTGGCTATCTATGTCTTGCACGGAATGTGTGGAGGGAGGGGGGATGTTCTTCAGTTGAGTTCGAATATAAGTGGAATATTCCCATCAAAGAATCCCCAAATCTGTTTACAAAATTTTACATGTTTTATTATTTTTATCAGAATGTATTATAAAGTTTGAAAAAGAATCACCATCATATATATTTTTGTAACCACAAATATTGCTTATAATTTTAGAAAATGAAGTTACATATTATAACTGTCAGTTAACAATCAACGTTTCATTACTTAAACTTCTATTCATAAATAAAGAAAACAAATTAATTTAGCTGAAAGCTTTGCTAATTTATTATTTTTCCTGTTTTATTTATCTCTTGGGAAAGTAATTACTTTGTTAGCAATTGATAAGCGAATGTCTGTTTCTGTCAATATATTTCATGACAGATTCTTTCAAAACTTCATATATCTGTCGATTTAACTTCCACTCGTTTTATATCCTAACATGTAACTTAAAAATTTATTTATCTGAAATAAGGATTTCTAAAACAGTTTTAATTAATGATGTTTTAATCAAATTGCAGACTGTTTAATTGTCAAGTTTCTTGATTTGTTTGTTTAAATAATTATCTCTAATGGCCTGAGTATTAACGGTTGATGCTGAAGATTCCCTGTTACTATTTATCTCACTTTCAAATTAATTGTGACATTTTCAAAACTGACATGACACCACAGTAAATAATGGCCAATGAATCTGAAAGATTTGGGAAGAATTTTAAGTGCACAGGGGACATCAGTATTCTAATAATTGATTTAATAAACAGTTCCTAATTGCAAACTTTAAATTCTCCATTGACGTTGGGCGGATTTTGCTTTGTTTAATGTCTTTTACAATGACAGATGTCTTCCCAAATGTTGGTAACTTTTAATATTGTTTATCATTAAATTCTCAATAGCCCTTATATCAAATTAATTGGGAAATGCTTAATCAAAACCTACATTATTTGTTGTGGTATGATTGCTTCACAATTACGTTATTACAATAATCTTTACATTAATGTTTTTATTTGTGGATAATATAATTCACAAATTTACTTAGAGGTTAAATATTTCAAGGAATGTTTTATGAATAGTTGCATATATTTTAATAATTAACAATAAAACTGTTAAAATTAGTTAGTTTTATTGCTTGAGTAAATTTAATTAAACTTATTAAAATATTCGAATCATTTTTATAAATACATATTTTAAATATTAAATTTTCATTAATTAATAATTTAAATAATACATTAAGAATTATTTATTAATTCACGCTTTATTTTATTAAAAATAAATCAAATTCATAAATTTTGACCAGTATTTGGTTTATTGTGATAGAATGTTTAAGATATAAAACACTTAATAATAATGATAGAATTAAATTTATATCCAATGATGATTTTAATGAATATAATATAATGATTTTAATGAATATAATATAATGATTTTAATGAATATAATTTTAATGAATATGAATTTTTAGCACATTGTTGTATATATTTCTTTTAATTAGGACTGACAATTTTTCGAAAATTAGGCGTGTGACTTTGTAGATGGTGCATTGGCTTTCCATTCTGAGAATGATTGTTTCAAATAGAATTAAATTTATACATTCTAAATAGAATGAATTATATTCACTTTAATCAGAATTAAATTTATTCGTTTCGAACAAAGTTAATTTTGATTGAATTATTGAAATTTAATATTCATAACATAACTAGTTTTATTATTTTGAGCATGAAGATTTTAAAAATTGGGAGTCATATTTTTTGAAAAGGTGAGCCTGGTTTGGAAAATGGCGAATTAGGTTTCCTATGGAGGATGTGCATTTCAGAAACAGATTACCAAAGATGAATTAAAAGTTGTCTTGTCTATCTATGATTTGCACAGAGATGCTGAGGAGGGGGGATGTTCTTCAGTTGAGTTCGAATAGAAGTTCATCAAAGAATCGTGAAACATATCGTGCACTACATATTTATAACTGTCATCGCAATCAAAGTTTCATTACTTAAACTTTTATTCATAAATAAAAACATAATTTAATATCGCAGAGAGCTTTGCTAATTTATTATTTTTGCCGTTTTATCGATCTTGGGAAAGTAATTACTTTGTTAGCAATTGATAAGCGAATGTTTGTTACTGTCAATATATTTCATGACAGATTCTTCCAAAACTTCATGTATCTGTCGATTTAACTTCCACTCATTTCATATCCTAAAGGTAATAACTTGTAACTTAAAAATTTAGTTATCTTAAATCAAGACTTAATTTATTTTTCTTAAATCAGGAATCTCAAACAGTTTTAATGAAGGATATTTTAATCAAATTGAAAACTGTTTAATTGTCAAGTTCTTGATTTGTTTGTTTATATAATTATTCTCTAATAGCCTGAGTATTAACAGTTGATGTTGAGAGAATGCCTGTTACTATTTATCTCCCTTTCAAATTCATTGTGACATTTTCAAAACTAACATGACACCACAGTAAATAGTGGCCAATGAATCTGAAAGATTTGGGAAGAATTTTAAGTGTACAGGAGACAGCAGTATTCTAATAATTGATTTAATAAACAGTTCTTAATTGCAAACTTTAAATTCTCCATTGACTTCAACGGCGGCGAATTTCCGTTTGTTTATTGTCTTTTGCAATGACAGATGTCTTCCCAAGGTGGTAACTTTTAAAAATGTTTATCATTAAATTCTCAATTGCCGTTATATCAAATTAATTGGGAAAATCTTATTTAAAACCTCCATTATTTGTTGTGATATGATTGTTTCACAATTACGTTATTTCAATAATCATTACATAAAAATTTTTATTTGTGGATATAAATAATTCACAAATTTACATAGAGGTAAAAATATTTCAATGGATGTTTTATTAATAGTAGCATATATTTTAATAATTAACAATGAAGCTGTTAAAAGTAATTACTTTTATTGTTTAAGTAAGGTTTAATTAAACTTATTAAAGGATTCGAAACATTTTTATAAATACATATTTTAGATATTAAATTTTTATTAATTTACGTTTTATTTTAATAAAAATGGATCAAATAAATAAACCTTTCGCAGTATTTTATTTATTGTGATAAAGTGTTTAAAATATAATACTTAATAATAATGATAGAATTAGATTTAAAATCCAAAGATGAATTTAGTGAGTATAATTGTTTTAAGCACATTGTTGTATAATTGTTTGTTTTTAATTAAGACTGACAAATTTTCGAAATGATGCATGTGATTTTGTAGATAGCGCATTAGCGTTCCAATATGAAAATGATTGTTTCAAATGGAATTAAATTTAAACGTTCCAAATAGAATTAATAATAATCATTTCAATCAGAATTAAATTTTATCATTTCGTACAGAATTAATTTGGGTAGAATTAATGAAATCTAATATTAATAAGTAGTTTAATTATATTAAGCATGAAGATTTTAAAAATTGGGAGTCTTATATTTTTCGAAATTGTTCGCCTGGTTTGGAAAATCTCGGATTAGGTTTCTTATGAAGAATGTGCATTTCAAAGACTGATGTACCAATCTAAATTGAAAGTTCTGATATCTATTTGTTACGAAGAATATGATGTGTGTGGGGGTGGGGGAATTATTCATTTGAGTTCGAATAGAAGTGGAGGATTCCCATCAAAGAATCTTAGAATCTATTTAAAAAATTTTACATGTTTAATTATTTTTATCGGGATGTATGATTAAGTTTGAAAAAGAATCATCCATATATATTTTTGTAATGTCAAATATGGTTTATAATTTAAAAAAAAAATTGTACTTCATATTTATAACTGTCATCACACTCAACGTTCCATTACTCAAACTTTAATTTATAAATAAAAATCCAATTTAATTTAGCTGAAAGTTTTACCAATTTATAATTTTTTCCGTTTTATTGATCTTGTGAAAGTAATTACTTTGTAAGCAATTGATAAGCGAAGGTCTGTTACTGCCAATATATTTCATGACAGATTCTTTCAAAACTTCATATATCTGTCGATTTAACTTCCACTCATTTTATATCCTAAAGGTAATAACTTGTTAACTTAAAAATTTTATTTTTCTTAAATCATGAATCTCAAACAGTTTTAATTAATGATATTTTAATCAAGTTGAAGACTGTTTAATTGTCAAGTTTCTTGATTTGTTTGTTTAAATAATTATCTCTAATGGCCTGAGTATTAACAGTTGATGTTGAAGAGTGCCTGGTACTATTTATCTCCCTTTCGAATTGATTGTGGCATTTTCAAAACTAACATGACACCACAGTAAATAATGGCCGATGAATCTGAAAGATTTGGGAAGGATTTTAAGTGTACAGGAGACAGCAGTATTCTAATAATTTATTTAATAAACTGTTCCTAATTGCAAACTTTAAATTCTCCGTTGACTCCAATGGCGGCGGATTTTGCTTTGTTTAATGCCTTTTACAATGACAGATGTCATCCCAAAGGTTGGTAACTTTTAAAATTGTTTATCATTAAATTCTCAATTGCCCTTATATCAAATTAATTGGGAAGCACTTAATCGAAACCTCCATTACTTGTTGTGGTATGATTGTTTCACATTTACGATATTACAATAATATATACATTAAAGTTTTCTTTATGCGTAATATAATTGACAAATTTACATAAAAGTTACGTATTTCAAGGTATTTTATGAATAGTTAAATATGTTTTAATAATTAACAATAAAACTGTTAAAATTAATTAGTCTTATTGCTTAAGTAAGGTTTTAATTAAACTTATAAAATATTCGAAAAGCTTTTATAAATACATATTTTAAAAAAATTAAGGAATTTTTTATTAATTTACGCTTATCTATTAAAAAGGAATCAAATTCAAAACTTTTTCGCAGTATTTCGTTTATTGTGATAGAATGTTTAAGATATAATTCACTTAATAATAATGATAGAATTAGATTTAAAATCCAATAATGATCTCAATGAGTATAATTAATTTGACCACATCGTTGTATAATTGTTTTAGTTAATTAGGACTGACAATTTTTCGAAAACGATGCGTGTGACTTTGTAGATGGCGCATTGGCGTTCCAATCTGAGAATGATTGTTTTAAATAGAATAAGTTTAAATGCTCCACATAAAATTAATTTTAATTATTTCAATCAGAATTAAATTTAATCGTTTTGAACAGAATTAATTTTGATAGAAGTAATGAAATTTGATATTCATAACTAGTTTTATTATTTTAAGCAAGTAGATTTAAAAAAAAAATTGGTGTCTTATATTTTTCGAAAAGGAAAGCCTGGTTTGGAAAATGGCGTATTGTGGATGTATATTTCAAAAACTGAGTAGCGAAGATAAATTGAAAGTTCTGTTGTTTATGTCTTGCATAGAATATTCGGCGGTGAATATTCTTCAGTTAGATTCAAGTAGAAGTTGAGGATTCCCATCAAAGAATCATCAAATCTATTTAAATATTTACATGTTTTATTATTTTTATCAGGATGTATGATAAAGTTTGAAAAAGAATTATCAATGAATATTTTTATAATGACATATATTGTTTATAATTTTAAGAAAATGACAGTGCATATTTATAACTGTCATCACAATGAACGTTTCAGTACTTAAAATTTAATTCATAAATAAAAAGCAAAATTAATTTAGCTGAGGGGTTTGCCAATTTAATATTTTTCCTATTTTATTCATCTTAGGAAAGTAATTACTTTGTTAGCAATTGATAAGCGAATGTCTGCTACTGTCAATATATTTCGTGACAAGGTTCTTCCAAAACTTCATGTATCTGTCGATTTAACTTCCACTCATTTTATATCCTAAAGGTAATTAATAACTTGTAACTTAAAAATTTTATTTATCGTAAATCAGGATTTCTCAAACAGTTTTAATTAATGATATTTTAATCAAATTGAAGAGTGTTTAATTGTCAAGTTTCTAGATTTGTTTAAATAATTATCTTTAAAGGCTTGAGTATTAACAGTTGATGCTGAAGACTCCCTGCTACTATTTAACTCTCTTTCAAAGTGATTGTGACATTTTCAAAACTAACATGACACCACAGTAAATAATGGCCAATAAATTTGAAAGATTTGGGTAGAATTTTAAGTGTACATTGGACAGCAGTAATCTAATAATTGATTTAATAAACAGTTCCTAATTGCAAACTTTAAATTCTCCAATGACTTCAACGGCGGCGAAATTTCCTTTGTTTAATGTCTTTTGCAATGACAGATGTCTTCCCAAAGGTTAGTAACTTTTAAAAATGTTTATCATTAAATTCTCAATTGCCCTTATATTAAATTAATTGGGAAACCGTTAATCAAAACCTTCATTATTTGTTGTGGTATGATTGTTTCACAATTAAAGTTATTACAATAATCTTTACATTAAAGTTTTTATTTGTGGATAACATATTTCACAAATTTACATAGAGGTTAAATACTTGAAGGAATGTTTTATGAATAATTGCATACATTTTAATAGTTAACAATGAAATCTGTTAAAATTAATTAGTTTAATTGCTTAAGTAATTTTTAATTAAACTTATTAAAAGATTCGAAACATTTTTATAAATACATGTTTTAAATAACACATTATGAATTTTTTATTAATTTACGTTTTTCTATTAAAAATGAGTCAAATACATGAATTTTTCATAGCATTTCATTTATTGTGGTAGGATGTTTAAGATATAATACATTTAATAATAATAATAGAATTAAATTAAAAATATATTGATGATTTTAATAAGTATTATTGTTTTAAGTTCATTGCTGTATAATTATTTTTTTTTTAATTAGAACTTACAATTTTTTTAAATGGTGCTTGGGATTTTGTAGATGGTCCGTTGCATTTCCATTTTGGAGTATGATTGTTTCAAATAGAATTATATTTAAACATTCCAAATAGAATTAATTATAATCATTTCAATTAGAATTAAATTTAATCGTTTCGAACAGAATTAATGCTTATAGAATTAAGGAAATTTAATATTCATAACTAGTTTTATTATTTTAAGCATGAAGATTTTAAAAATTGGAAATCTTATATTTTTCGAAAAGATGCACTTGGTTTGGAAAATATGGGTTATTTGTATTGGGTTTCCTATGAAGGATGTGTATATCAACATTTGATTAACAAAGCTGAATTGAAAGTTCCCATGTCTGATTTTAATCGAAAAATGGTTTAACAGTAATAGGTAAGAATGACAATATATTAAATGTACTTTGTGTTTTGTTAACATATCTTTTTCGTATGATATTATTTCATTTTAGTTAAAGGTTTTTTTAATGTCAAAATTGATAAAATATCATTAAACTAACATTTATTAAACGAAACATAATTAAAGTATATACAAGTACGAAAAAATATAATAAATTTACAAGACATGCAATTATACCGTCATGCAAGAAACAAATGAAAACTTTATTGTTAAGAATTATTTAAATCATCCAATTTATAAATCTTATTACAGTTCAACATTTTTGATACCGCAAGAGGAAGATTTCAAAGACAAAATAATCATGCAAAATTAAATGAACATCTTTATATATATATATATATATATATATATATATATTTACATTTTATGTCATTTAAATGCAAAATTTTTATTAATGAAGATATATAGTGTTTTAATTTATCACTCTAATTGAACGCATGATTATCTCTCTTATGAAGAACGAAGAACTTATTGTTAAATAATTGTGCTTTCCAATTTTGATAAATTTTCAATTTTCAACACATTTTATAAATTTTACATTATTTAATACTAAACAATAAATTAAGATACTACCTTTTAGTGAAATACTAGAATATATATATATTAAAATAAATGAATATATAAATAAATAAAATACATCAAAATACTGTATATGATAGTTTTGTTTAATTTTGAAGAAAAAAACTCACACATTCTCTTTTTCATTAAAATGAACATGACACAACATTTGTAATCAATACAGAAATTTCAATTTCTGAAAGTTGAAATTCAATTTTCTAGCAATATTTATTTGCTGCACAATAAAAATATCATTTTCCGATATAAACCTGAGAACTTGCAATTATACAAATTAAGAAATACTGTAGTTCTAGCTATAAGAAACCTTGATAGATTGGACTCAATCCAAATAAAACTACTTTTTACTCTTTGCTACTTTCTACTTTTTACTTTATGTTTTTTATTGCCAAATTAACTGAGATAATCATCAGTATCAGATCTCTCGTTGTTAAAGTGAATCCATATCATTTTGTTGTAAAAGTGAACCTAATTTAGATAGAAATGGAATAATTTAAATTAAAGGAATTCATTGATGGTGTCATTATCTGGAATATGTTTTTAACTTTGTTAATGATTTTAGATTAAATAATTTTTTAAACGAAGCTTAATAGAAATAGAATTTTGTAATATGATTATATTCTTAAATCAAATTACTTTTATTTCTGATTTCATTACTGTCTGCTTACCAAACATCATTTATTTCTTAAATATAACTCTAACAATTTGCCTCTTTTATGGTGTAAACAATTAATTATTACTACTATTCTTATTGTTTAAAAAATTTCTTGTAATTGAAATAATAGCTGGTGAAGTTAAATTTATTTCTTCCTGTTTAGTAAGTTTTTATCAGGAAAGATAACCACAAACTATTATTGTCTGAAATTGTAACTGTTGCCCTTTACATCACAAAATAGTATAATTTGCCCAATAATATTTTATGGGAAAAAAAATCTGAAAAAGGAAAGCAATAAAATTGTAACAATAATTTAAAAAAATAAAATTTCGCACTACTTTAAATTCCTTACGTAATTATAGTTTTCCCAAATGACTATTAAATATATTTTTTAACTTAACATTAAAAAAACTGACTTGCTATTCCCTAAACTCAAAAGACAACTCCGTGTACACCGTTTTGAGTCGATCGAAGAGATTCAACGTGAATCGCCGGCCGCTTTGAAGGTCATTCCTGCCGATGATTTTTTTAGCATGCATTGAGGATTGGAAAATAAGTTGTCATAAGTGCATTGTGTCCGAAGGGGATTACTTTGAAGGCCATGAAATAAATTTGGAAGAATAAATAAAAAGTTTTTGAAAAAAAATTATTGGTTTTACTTTTTGGGCACAGTATTATATTTTCAGATGTCAGCAGCAAACGCCGTATCAAATATATCATTCTTTTTTTAACCACAATATCTTTTTTATTGTCAAAATATTAATTATCTTTTAGATTACCACTATTTTCTTTTGAATTTTTTACTGATTTTTAGTTGGCCTGTTTCTCACCGTGGTTTTGTACTTTATATATATTCTTTTTGATCTGCCTCTGCAATGTTGAATGACTTTCAGTTTCATCGCTGCTTTCAGTTAAATTTCAGTTTCATCGCCGTATTCAGTTAATTTTAAATTTTATTGACATTTTCAGTTAATTTTCAGTTTCATGGCCATATTCACTTAATCTTCATTTTCATTGTTGTATTTAATTGATTTTCAGCTTCATAAGAATGTTGAATGGTTGTTATTTTTTAATAAAATAGAAGGATGTATAGGGGAGTCCTATTTTCATGGCTTTCTTACCAAAACTGATCGTCTTTCCGAAAAGTCCTTTGTCTATTCTCCTTTTGTTTGTGCCCTCAAATTACTCTGATGAAAATTTGAAAAACCCTAATTTAGCTAATATTTTACAAACTTTATTATAATAGATCAGTTTGCCCCAAAAATCACGTTGTTTATAATTATTCTTTATTCATAGAATCAAATGCATCTACTTTCTTCTTCAGTTTTTAGTACAACCGTTGCAATCAAAACTTTTACCATTTATTTTCATTGCCATCCACATCAAGCAACTGTGACAGAAAACATCTGTAGAGTTTCAAAAACTTGGTCTTAAGTCAACGCATCTCATCAGTAATTAGATCTGTGAAAAAAGCTTCGTTCTATAATTATTAATCGTTTTTGAAGTAAAATTATCACTCTAATAGCTCCTTAATTACTTGTCACGCATTAATATTTATTTTCTAAATCAACATTCCAACTTTGTTCTGTAATGAAAAAGAATAGGAACACTAAATTGAACATAATCTGTTAAATATTCGACTTGATTATTTCAGTAACTTGATTTGTTTTAAACATGAACATATTCGATTGTGAAATTATATTTTCATACACGTTTTGTTTCCAAAAATAATTCCGTTAAATTTTAATTTTCTGAAGTAAACTTCAGTTATTTTTGAAATATTTCTTATCTGACATGTTCCAGACGTGGAAAACAGGAGTAAAAATGTTCCAAGAGGTATGGTTCGTCTTTTAACTGCATTTATCTAATTCTAAATTTCTAGTCTTTTTGCGTTTGACAGTAAAATATTGTTTGCTTTTGAAGTAAAAAGTAGCATAATCGGAATCGTTTAGAGTTGAGATGTTTCCTCACCGAATCTCTCACACTAGAGTAAAGCTGACAAAAAATTTATTACTCCACACAAATTAAGTTTTCATGTTATTCGACAGTTTTTCTCGCTTCGCCTTTCGGTTTAATAAGATTTATAGCATATTCAATATTTTTCCCCCAAAAGCAATCTTGAAATGGCTTTTGTCGTTAAAATGACTATGGACAAGCAAGATAATTCATATTTTTAGAATGGGATTTATTAACAAATCGAAACAGATGCACTGTAAATTATTGTTTCTGTCATAGTTAACTGTTTTTCTGAATTAAAGCTTATCTGTCTATATAAATTGAAAATTTATTTTTAGTTATTTTGAAGTTTTGTGTATTACTTACAGAAATGAATATAATTTAATAATTTTCGTTGTTATATTCTGTGTTGCTTTAATCTCAAGCCTCTTGCAATCTAAATTCATTTTTTTCTCGATTTTTTTATGTATTTTAAATTTATACTGAGTTAAATCTCATATAAAAATAAAAAACTCAAATCATATATAATTTTTACGCAAAAGTTTATCAGAATATTTCTTTACTTTTTCGATCTCAAAAGAGTTCCGTTTTATAATTTTCAAAATTCATTTCAGACTTAAATTTCTGTATATTAACCATTTAAAAACTGGAAAGCAATTATTTTTCAACTATTTAAACAAAATATTATTTTTATAATTTGAAAGTACCTACTTTTTCAGAATTTAAAAAAAGTTTTAATTAAAATACTCAATCTGAAAATAATTGGAATTTCGAATTTTGAAGTTATTATTTTAATAATTTTTACTCATGTATTTTTAAAAAATAATTCATATATATTTGATTCAATTTTATACTTATTTTTTTTATCAGTTACTTGTATATAACAGTTATTATAACATTTAACATTAATCATTAAATTCGAAACGCAAAAAGTGCAATGAATAAATTGAAATGTAGAATATATTTATAGCATAAATTAATTTCTGTGTTTATATGGCAAGAACTGGTTATCTTTTTTCCAACTGAATTTAAATTACTAACAGAAACTGAAGTAATTATTAACCAAAAGAGAATTTAAATTATTCGTTTTACAGATTCATTAAAACTGAAAAAAAGAAAATAACATCAAATCATTTACAGTAAATTAAAAGAAACAGATCTCAAATATGCAAAAAAGAAGTTTGAAATAATCGCAATATTTTTTTATAATCTTAATTGCAACAGAAACTTATAACTTCTTTTTAACATAAATGTCAAAAAATACAAGCACTTCATTTTAAAATAATCTCCACTCAAAAAAGTTTAAACTCGGCTTTTTGTTGCATGTGAAGTTTAAAACATTTTTGATGGTTTTTACTTTCATCATCAGAAGAGAATTTCTTGACTTTCAAGCTATGACAAGAAATCAAAAGCAAGCAGGGCAAAAAAATGATCAACTATCTGAGCTCTCAAACGGAGTAAACGTGAAAAATAAGCTGCCGTTGTTAATGATGTTTTTATTCCTTATGCTTTTACCCTTTATGTTTTTTCGTTCTGTTTTTGTACCTTGTTCAAAATTTTTACGGTTGGAATCATTTACTTGCTTGCAAAAGATGAAAGTTTGTTGCGATAGACAGTCGTTTAATTTTTCTTTTTTTATCGTGCATTATGTACTTTTTTTTTTGTTTGGTAAGACATTAATATTTCTTGAGTCAAACTTTAATCAGTCTCCTGTTATAATATTTTAGCATCTCCTTTTTGCTTTGAATTAAATTTTTTATGCAAATTTCTGCTTGCAGAATAACACCATTTTGGTTCGGTTCCCTTTTTAAATATATATATTTTTTTTAACCGGGACAAACTTGCGGCGAGATTTTCTTCAGAAATTCTCACTGGACCAGTTAAACAAAAACAAATGCTTACTAAACACTCTGTACGTTTTTAAGCATGTAACTTATTACAATATGCAAAATTTCGCTTGAAGTTAATTAAAGTGCTGCACAAGTAGAAAAAAATGTCTTAAAAGTATTTTTCTTTTCTTTTTTTTTATTCAAATTCTTTATGACGCTCAATTTATGTTAAAACATTACTTATTAAATTTTTTTGTCCTAGGAATTAAATTAATTTATTCTTAAATTGAATGTTTTCGACATTTCTAGCGATTTTACTTATATTTCTTCTGTAATTGAAAACAGTGAAAAAAATTAAAATACCCATGATAAATTATTTCAATTTATTCAAATGATTAAGCAGTTATTTTGAGATATTAAGGTGCCATTATTTTTAATAAATATTTGGATTATATTAACCACGAAGTTTATAAAAATCAATTTTTGTTTTTGGTAAATTATGTTGATTATGGAAGAATTATGAAATATTTATTTCCGTAAGTACGAAATTTATATCTTGAAGGCTAATTTTATAGTACTAGTTTGTTAAAACCATTATGCCACTTATTGAATATATCAAAACTGAACTTAATGTCATAATGTTAATTAATTTCTTAGTTGAAGGGCATTTATTTAGGGAAATTAATTAAATATTAGTCAACTAATAAAATTAGTAAATTACATTCTATACATTGCATGCACCATAATATTTACATTCTGCAATGTAGGTTGCATTTTCTTCTTAGCACTAAGAAAAACACTTTTCTATTTGTAACAAAGTTTTACAAACAAAACCTTGCTGTAATACATTGCTTCGAATGCATAACTGTAGCTTGATGGCCAATGGGCTGTCGCTCTTGCCTATGGTACCATCTTAGTCTTTGCCTTCATGTTCGAATCCTGGTGGTAACATATATGTTTGTAAGTGATTCGGAATAAACTTTAAACTGTAGGTCCCGGTATAATTAATCTAAACCGTTGAGTCTGATCATCAATCTGACCGTAGAGTGACAAACCAAGCCAAATCTAAAGCGTTAAATTTTTCTGTCAACACCGAATTCAGTTAATTTTCAGTTTTGTCACTGTATTTCATTGATATCCCGCTTCACAGCTGCTTTTCTACGATGTGTTTGAATCTTAATTTGATATTTGAATATTTTTTTAATGTGTTTGATATTGGAATGGTTTTTATAACAAATGAAATTTGAGACGCATGAAAATTTATGTATAGTGGAATCCTATTTTTATGGCTTTATTGCAGAAACTCATCATTGTTTTGAAAAGTCCTTTGTCTATTTTCTTTTTGTTTGTCTCCTCAAAATACTCTGATGGAAATTTGAAAAACATTAATTTAATTAGCATTTCATAACTTCATAATCATAAACCATCTTTGCCAAAAAACAATCATGTTGTTCTTAATTGTACTTCATTTATGCAATCCAATACAACTAGTTTCTTCATAAGTTTTTAACGCAATCGTTGCAATAAAATCTTTTACCATTTGTTTTCATTTCCATCCACATCAAGCAACTGTGACAGAAAACATCTGTAGAGTTTCAAAAACTTGGTCTTAAGTCAACGCATCTCATCAGTAATTAGATATGTAAAAAAAAACTCTTTGTATCATTGTTAATTGTTTTTGAAGTAAAATTAGTACTCTATTAGCTCCTTAATTACTTGCCATGTATTAATATTTATTTTCTAAATCAACATTCCAACTTCGTTCTATAATGAAAAAGAATAGTAATTGTAAATTGAACATAATCTGTTAAATATTCTTCTTGATTATTTCAGTAACTTGATTTGTTATTACACATGAACATATTCGATTGTCAAATTATATTTTCATCCACGTTTTGTTTCCAAAGGTAATTCCATTAAATTTTAATTTTCTGAAGTAAATTTGCGTTAAATCTGAAGTATTTCTTATCTGACATATTCCAGACATGGAAAACAGGAGTAAAAATGTTCCAAGAGGTATGGTTCGTCTTTTAACTGCATTTATCTAATTCTAAATTTCTAGTCTTTTGCGTTCGACAGTAAATATATTGTTTGCTTTTTAGAAGTAGAGAACCTATACATAATCGGAATCGTTTAGAGTTGAGATGTTTCCTGCAACGAATCTCGCACTAGAGCAAAGCTGAAAAATTCACAACAACTCCACACAGATTAAGTTTTTATGTTATTCGACAGTTTTTCTAGCTTCGCTTTCGGTTTAATGAGATTTATAACATATTCGATATTTTTTTTTGCACAAAAAAACAATCTTGAAATAGCTTTTGTCGTTAAAGTGAATGTGGGCAACCAAGATAATTTATATTTTTAGAATGGAATTTATTAAAAAATCGAAACACATGCACTTTAAATTATTGTTTCTATCTTAGTTAACTGTTTTTTTTAAAGGAAAGCTTATCTTCATGTATATAAATTAAAAATTACTTTTAATGATACATTGAAGTGTTGGTGCATTCTTTTACAGGAACGAATATAATTTAATAATTTTCTTTTTGATATTCTGTGTTGTTTCAATCTCAAATCTCTTACAATCGAAATTAAATATTTTTTTGCGATTTTTTTTATAAATTTTAAATTTGTACTTATTAAAATTTCATACAAAAATAAGAAAACTCAATCACATATAATTTTTACACATAGTTTATCAGAATATTTATTTACTTTATCTGCCTCAAGGGACTCTGCTTAAATTTTTCGAAATTCATTTGACCTTCGAATTTCTGTGTATTAAAATTTTTAAATCTGAAAGCAATTAATTTTTCTATTATTGAAATAAAAATATTCTTTTGATAATTTTGAAAGTTTTTACTTCTTAAAAATTTAGAGTAGAATTTAAAAAGTTTTAATTAAAATACTTAAATTGAAAATAACTGGAATTTCACATTTTCGAAGTTAATATTTTTAAATCAATTTTGCACATGTATTTTTAAGAACAAATTTATAAATGTTTGATTCGATTTTTATATACTTATTTTTTAGTTATGCATATATAGCATTCATTATAACATTTAACATTAATTATTAATTTCGAAGTGTAAAAAATGCATTAAATAAACTGAAATGTAGAATATGTATAACATAAATTAATTTCTATTCTTTTATGGTAAAAACTGATTACCTTTTTTTCTAAAGCAGTTTAAATTTATAATAAAAACTAAAAAAAGAGAATTTAAATTACCTGAATTTCAGATTCATTAAAAACTGAAAAAAGAAAACAACATCAAAGCAATTACATTAAATTAAAAGAAAAACCTAACAAATATCCAGAAAAGAAGTTTGAATTAATCGTAATTTTTTTTAAATCTTAATTCCAACAGAAACTTATAACTTCTTTTAACTTGAATGTCAAAAATACAAGGATTTCATTATAAAATAAACTTAATTCAAAAAAGACTAAACTCGTTCTTTATTGCAAGTGAAGTTTAAAATATTTTTGATGGTTTTTAGAAGAAAATTTTTTGACTTTCAAGCTATGACAAGAAATCAGAAAGCAAACAGGACAAAAAAATGATCAACTATCTGAGCCCTTAACGGAGTAAACGTGAAAAATAAGCTGCCGTTGTTAATGATATTTTTATCCCTTATGGTTTTACCCTTTATACTTTTTTTTCGTGCTGTTTTGTTCCTTGTTCAACATTTTACGGTTGAAATCATTTACTTACTTTCAAAAGATGAAAGTTTGTTGCGATAGACAGTCGTTTAATTTTTCTTTTTTTTATTGTGCATGATATTCTCTTTTTTTTTTCTTTTGGCAAGACGTTAATATTTCTTCAGCCAAGTTTTAATCAGTCTCCGGTTAAATAATATTTTAGCTTGTTATATTTGCTTGAATTAATTTTTTATGCAAATTTCTGCTGTGTAGAATAACGTCTTTTTGGTTAGGGTTAGCTTTTTAAAGATTATTTTTTTAACCGGTACAAACTTGCGGCGAGACTTTCTTCAAAAATTCTCACTGAACTGGTTAAACAAAAACAAATGCTTACTAAATACACTGTATTTTTTAAGCCGGGAACATATTACAATATGTAAAATTTCTCTTGAAGCTAATTAAAGTGCTGCACAAGTAAAAAAAATGTCTGCAAAGTCTTTTTTTTATTCAAATTCTTTATATCGCTCAATTTATGCTAAAATATTACCTATTAAGATTTAAGTTAATTTATTCTTAACATAAAGTTCGTTCCCCCAGTTCTGGCGATTTTACTTATATTTCTTCTGTAATTGAAAAAGAGTAAACAAAAAAACATTTTATAAAACCCAAGATAAATTATTTTAATTTTTTCAAATGATTATGCAATTATTTTGAGTAATAAAGATGATATTTTTACTAAATATCTGAATTATATTAACCACAAAGTTTATGAAAATCAATTTTTGTTTCTGACAATTTATGTTATTCATGTAAGACTTGCCTAAAGTATTTATATCCGTAAGTACGAAAATATAACTTGAATTTAAAATATATATTACTGATTTGATAAAATCATTATGTCCCTGATAGAATATATCAAACAATAACTAATGACATAGTATTAATTCATTTATTAGTTGATGGGCATTTAATTAGTGAAATTAATTCATTATTCATCAGCTAATAATCAGCATCGGCAAATTACACTCTACATTGTATACACCATAGAGAGGAGGCTTTTTCTTCTTAGCACTCAGATAAACACTTTTCTATACGTAAGAATATTTTACAGAAACAACTTTGTGATGTTACATTGCTTCGAATGCATACTTGCAGCCTGATGACCAATTGACCAAACCTATGGCCTTTGGTACCATAGGCTTCAGGTTCGAATTCTGGCTGTGGCGTTAAACTGTAACTTAATCGGCGTTAAACTGTAGGTCTCGGTGTAATTAGCCTAAAATGTGCAAAAAAAAAATGACCGTACAGCGACAAATCAAATCAAATCTACAGCGTTAAATTTTTCAGTTTCATCGCCAAATTCAATTAATTTTCAGTTTCATCAGCGAATTCAATTAATTTTCAGTTTCGCCACTGTATTTCATTGATATTCAGATTCACAGATACTTTTTTACGATGTGTTTGAATCTGAATTTGATATTTGAATATTTTTGATATTTCAATGAGTTTGATATTTGAATGTTTTTTTTTTAATACAGTGAATTTTGAGACGCATAAAAATTTATGTATAATGGAATACTATTTTCATGGCTTTGATACAAAAAATGATCTTTATTCAGAAAATACCTTTGTCTATCCTCATTTCTATAGTGTCCTCAAATAGCTCTGATTGAAATTTGAAAAACCTTAATTTATTTAAAATTTCCCAAACTTTATTATAATTGACCAGTTTACCAAAAAATCATGTTCTTCATAATTATACCTCATCTATCCAACCCAATGCGCCTAGTTTGTTCTTCAGTTTTTAACACAACCACTGCAATCATAACTTTTACCATCTATTTTCATTGCCATCCACATCAAGCAACTGTCACAGAAAACGTCTGCAGAGTTTCAAAAACTTGGTCTTAAGTCAATGCCTCTCATTAGTACTTAGATCTGCTAAAAAAAACTTTGTTCTATAATTATTAATTGTTTTTGAAGTAAAATTAGCACTTTATTAGGTCCTTCATTACTTGTCACGCATTAATATTTATTTTCTAAATCAACATTCCAACTTCGTTCTATAATGAAAAAGAATAGTAATGGTAAATGGAACATAATTTTTGGAAGTATTCTTCTTGTTAATTTCAGTAACTTGAATAGTTATTGCACATGAACGAATTCGATTGTCAAATTATATTTTCATCCACGTTTTGTTTCCAAAGATAATTCCGTTAAATTTTAATTTTCTGAAGTAAATTTCAGTTTATCTGAAGCATTTCTTATCTGACATATTCCAGACATAGAAAAAAGGAGTAAAAATGTTCCAAGAACTTTTAACTGCATTTATATAAAGCTAAATTTCTAGTCTTTTTCGTTCGACAGTAAATATATCGTTTGCTTTTTAGAAGTAGAAAACCTATACATAATCGGAATCGTTTAGAGTTGAGATGTTTTCCGCACCGAATCTCGCACTTGAGTAAAGCTGACAAAATTCTGTTATTCCACACAAATTAAGTTTTCATGTTATTCGATAGTTTTTCTCGCTTCGCTTTCGGTTTAATGAGATTTATAATATGTTCGATATTTTTTCCCCCAAAAGCAATCTTGAAATAGCTTTTGTCGTTAAAGTGAATATGGACTAGCAAGATAATTCATATTTTTAGAATGGGATTTATTAAAAAAATCAAAACAGATGCACTGTAAATTATTGTTTGTGTCATAGTTAATTGTTTTTTTCGGAATTAAAGCTTATCTATCTATACAAATTGAAAATTTATTTAGAGTTATTTTGAATTTGATGCATTCCTTAAGTAAAAAAGTAAATTTAATAATTTTCCTTGTTGTATCCCGTGTTGTTTCAATCTCAAAACACTTACAATCGAAATTAAATATTTTTTTTTGTGGTTTTTTATATATCTTAAATTTATACTGAATTAAATTTGATACAAAAATAACAAAAAATAACTCAATCACATATAAATGTTACACATAGTTTATCTGAATATTTATTTATTTCCGCATTTCAAGAAAACTGTGTTTTTATTTTTCGAAATTCATTTCAAAACTAAGAATTTCGTATTAACCATTTTAAAATCTGGAAAGCAATTATTTTTGTTTTATTTATAGAAAAAATAATATTTTTATAATTTTCAAAAGTACTTATTTTTTTCAGAATTTAAAAAGTTTTAATTAAAATACTCAATCTGAAAATAATTGGAATTTCGAAGTTATTATTTTAATAATTTTTAGTCATGCATTTTTTAAAACAAATTCATAACAGTTTCATTCAATTTTTATAGTTATTTTTTTGTCAGTTATTCATATATAACAGTAATTATGACATTTAATATTAATCATTAATTTCGAAACTTAAAAACATGTAATAAATAAATTGAAATGTAGAATTTATATAGCATAAATTAATTTCTATGTTTTTAGGGTAAAAAATAAGTATTAAATAAAAGAGAATTTAAATTACTCGTTTTCCAGATTCCTTAAAATTGAAAAAAAGAAAACGACATCAAAGCAATCGCTGTGAATTCAAAGAAAATCATCTCAAATATCCAGAAAAATTTTGAAATAATGGCAAATTTTTTTTTTTAATCTTAATTCCAACAGAAACTTATAACTTCTTTTTAACTTAAATGTCAAAAAATAGAAGGATTTCATTTTAAATCAATCTCCACTCAAAAAAGACTAAACTCGTGTTGTTGCAAGTGAAGTTAAAAATATTTTTGATGGTTTTTAGAAGAAAATTTCTTGATTTTCAAGCCATGCCAAGAAATCAGAAAGCAAACAGGGCAAATAAAAAATGATCAACTATCTGAGCTCTAAAACGGAGTAAACGTGAAAAATAAGCTGTCGTTGTTAATGATGTTTCTATCCCTTATGCTTTTACCCTTACGTTTGTTTCTTTTCGTGCCGTTTTGTTCCTGGTTCTAAATTTTACGGTTGAAATCTTTTACTTACTTGAAAAAGAGGAAAGTTTGTTGCGATGCACAGTAGTTAAAATTTTCTTTTTTATCGTGCATAATATTTTTTTTTGTTAGGTAAGACATTAATATTTCTTGAGCCAAGTTTTAATCTGTCTTCTGTTTAAAATGTTTTAGCTTGCTCTTTTTTGTGTGAATTAAATTTTTTGTGCAAATTTCTGCTTGTAGAATAACGTCTTTTTGGTTCGGTTCCCTTTTTAAATATACATATTTTTCTTTTTAACTAGGGCAGACTTGCGGTGAGAATTTCTTCAAAAATTCTCACTGGACAGGTTAAACAAAAACAAATGCTAACTAAACACTCTGTATTTTTTAGGCGGGGAACTTATTACAACATGCAAAATTTCACTTTAAGTTAATTAAAGTGCTGCAGTAAAAAAAAAAAATAAACTGTCTTAAAAGTCTTTTTTTATTTAAATTCCCTATGACGCTCAATTTATGTTATAACATTACTTATTAAATTTTTTTGTCCTAGTAGTTAAGTTAATTTATTCTTAAAATAACTTATGTAAATGGAATAAAAAAGTAAACCTCACTAAACAATTTAATTTGGACTAACAATCATGTCAGTCAAACGCCTTTGTGGCCAGTTTATGGTACCAATAGAAAGGGACACAATATTTTCGCTATGATCTTCACCACTTCTATGGTTTATGTCGTGGAACTTTTCCAACCTTTTTCGGTAGGGATATTCCATTTTCTGCTTCAGATACACAGTTTTTCTGTACACTTTGTGTTTTTTTAATAGGAATGGAGTAACTCGTGTTAAATTTATGGGAACTTGTATAAAGAAAATTCTAATTTCCCTAAACAATTTAACTTGGACTATAAATCATGTCCATTAACCACCTTTGTGGTCAGTTTATGAAACCAATAGAAAGGAACACAATATTTTCTTTATGATCGTTTCCTCTTCTACGGTTTATGGCATGGAACTTTTCCAAGCTTTTTAGTAGGGATATTCCATTTTATCCTTTAGATACCCCTTTTTTGCTAAAAAAGTTAGGGTTTTCTTATGATAATAGGGTAATGCATGTTAAATTTGTAGAAATTTATGGAAATGGAATAAAAAGTGCAAATTTCTCTAAACAATTTTATCTGGACTAATAATCATCTCAATCAACCGTCTTTGTGGTCAATTTATGGGACCAACAGAAAAAGACACAATATTTTCTTTATGATCTTTACCTCTTCTATGGTTTATGGCATGGAACTTTTTCAACCTTTTTCGGTAGGGATATTTCATTTTTTGCTTCAGATGCACCGTTTTGCTGAACACTTCGGATTTTCTTATAGGAATTTAATAACTCACGCTAAATTTATGGGAACTTATGGAAATAGAATAAAATTAATCACTAAATACTTTCACTAAATAATTTTATTTGGACTGATAATGTCCGTTTTCATTAAAAAACAAATAAAATACATACAGTATAAATCAGTTATAGGGGAAAAATATAATTAGAAGATAAAGAAGTATTTAATATCTAATTCTGAGGTTGAAATTTTTATGTTTTTTCTATATTCTATATTCTATATTTTTCTATATGGTCTTTTATGTTTTTTTATATAGTCTCTGAACCGTAGAACACCTTTAATTTTTCTTCTAGAGCAAGATTCCCTGACGTAGCTAGAATCCAAACATTTGGTTTCATTACCATCATGCAAAAAACCATTAAACCAGTAAAAACCAAAAAACCATTGCAATTACCATTTAGAATACCAAAAATATCGCCATTCATAAGAGATTTGCGAATTTACCGGTAAGGAATAAGAAGTGATCTCATACCATAAAGTCAAAACCATATTTTCTTTTAATGATTGCAATCCAAAATATAACATTAATTAGCACTGCATTTAAAAAAAAATAATTTATTATTATTATTTATTTACTTTCTAAATCTCAAGAGAACAGTGTTTTATAATTTTCACGATCCATTTCAGACCTTAAAATTTCTGTTTATTAACCATTTCAAAATCTGCAAAGCAATTATTTTTATATTATTTAAACAAGAAATAGTATTTTTATAATTTTGAAAGTATTTACTTTTTTTCAGAATTTAAAAAGTTTTAATTAAAATACTCAATCTGAAAATAATTTGAATTTCAAATTTTCGAATTTATTATTTTAGTAATTTTTGCTCATGTTTTTTAAATAACAAATTCATAGATGTTTGATTCATTTTTTTATAGTTATTTTTTCAGTTATTCATATATAACAGTTATCATAACCTTTTACATTAATTAATAAATTCAAAACGTAAAAACGTGCAATAAATAAATTGAAATGTAGAATATATATACAACATAAATTAATTTCTATGTTTTTATGGCAAAAACTGATTATCTTTTTCCAACTGAGTTTAAATTTCTAACAAAAACTGAAATAATTATTAACTAAAAGATAATTTAAATTATTCGTTTTCCAAATTCATTAAAACTGAAAATGAAAAAAAAATATATATATATCAAAGCATTTACAGCAAATTAAAAGAAAAACGTTTCAAATATCCAGAAAAGAAGTTTGAAATAATGGCAATTTTTTAAATTTTTAATTGCAACAGAAACTTATAACTTCTTTTAACTTGAATATCAAAAAATACAAGCATTTCATTTTAAAACAATCACCTCTCAAAAAAGACTAAACTCGTCTTGTTGCAAGTCAAATTTAAAATATTTTTGATGGTTTTTACTTTCATCATCAGAAGAAAATTTCTTGACTTTCAAGCTATGACAAGAAATCAGAAAACAAACAGGGCAAAAAAATGATCAACTATCTGAGCTCTAAAACGGAGTGAACGTGAAAAATAAGCTGTCGTTGTTAATGATGTTTTTATCCTTTATGCTTTTACCCTTATGGTTTTTTTTTCAAGTTTTGTTCTTTGTTCAAAATTTCACGCTTGAAATCATTTACTTACTTGCAAAAGATGAAAGTTTGTTGCGATAGACAGTCGTTTAGCTTTTCTTTTTTTATCGCGCATGATATACTTTCTTTGGTTTGGTAAGACATTAATATTTCTTAAGTCAAGTTTTAATCAGTCTGCTGTTTATAATATTGTAGCTTGTTCTTTTTGCTTTGAATCAAATTTTTTTTGCAAATTTTTGCGTGTAGAATAACGTCTTTTTGGTTCGGTTGCCTTTTTAAATATACATAATTTGTTTTTTTAACAGAGACAAACTTGCGGCGAGATTTTTTTTCAAAAGTTCACATTGGACCGGTTAAACAAAAACAAATGCTTACTAAACACTCTGCATTTTTTAAGCGGGGAACTTATTACAATATGTAAAATTTCGCTTGAAGTTAATTAAAGTGCTGCACAAATAGAAAAAAAATTGTTTTAAAAGTCTTCTTTTCTTTTTGTCTCAAGAATTAAGTTAATTTATTATTAAAATAAATTTCTTTCCTAGTTTCTAGCGATTTTATTTCTTCTGTAAATAAAAAAGGTAAAAATAGAATATTATACCCAAGATAAATTATTTCAATTTATTCAAATGATTTAGCAATTATTTTGAGATATAAAGGTGCTGTTTTTTTTTAATAAATATCTGGATTATATTAGCCAAAAAGTTTATGAAAATCAGTTTTAGTGTTTGATAAATTATATTAATTATATAAGACTTACATAGGTACTTAGATTTACATTTAGGTCGGTACGTAAGAAATTTATATCTTGCAGTTAAATTTTATATGACTGATTTGTTACAATCGTTATGTCACTAATTGAATATATTAAAACTTAACATAGAATTTCTGTGAATTTACTTCATAGAATTTTCTTTTAAAATCCGGAAAGCAATAATTTTTATATTATTTACACAAAATTTTGTTTTAATAATTTTCAAAGTACTTACTCTTTTTAGAATTAAAATTTTTTTTAATTAAAATACCCAGTCTAATAATAATTGTAATTTTAAAATTTTTGAAGTTAATAATTAAATAAGTTTAACTCGTGTATTTTTAAAAGCACATAACAGTTCGATTTCATTTTTTTCGTATTTTTTTAATTATTCATATATATATCAATTATTATAGCATTTAATATTAATCAATTATTTCGAAATGTAAAAACGTGCAATAAATAAATAAAAATGTAGAATATATATGGCATAAATTAATTTCTACGTTTTTATGGCAAAACTGATTATCTTTTTCCAACTGAGTTTCAATTTCTAACAAAAACTGAAATAAGTATTAACTAAAAGAGAATTTAAATTACTCCATTTTGGAGATTAATTGAAACTAAAAAAAAGAAGACAACATCAAAGCATTTAGAGGAAATTAAAAGAAAAACATCTCAAATATCCAGAAAAGAAGTTTGAAATAATCGCAATTATTTTTTAAAACTTAATAACTAACTTCTTTTTAACTTAAATGTCAAAAAATAGAAGGATTTCATTATAAAACAAACTTCACTCAAAAAAGACTAAACTCGTCTTCTTCAAAGTGAAGTTTAAAATATTTTTGATGGTTTTTACTTTCATAATCAGAAAAAATTTCTTGACTTTCAAGCTATGACCAGAAATCAGAAAACAAACAGGGCAAAAAAATGATCAACTATCTGAGCTCTAAAACGGAGTGAACGTGAAAAATAAGCTGTCGTTGTTAATGATGTTTTTATCCTTTATGCTTTTACCCTTATGGTTTTTTTTTCAAGTTTTGTTCTTTGTTCAAAATTTCACGCTTGAAATCATTTACTTACTTGCAAAAGATGAAAGTTTGTTGCGATAGACAGTCGTTTAGCTTTTCTTTTTTTATCGCGCATGATATACTTTCTTTGGTTTGGTAAGACATTAATATTTCTTAAGTCAAGTTTTAATCAGTCTGCTGTTTATAATATTGTAGCTTGTTCTTTTTGCTTTGAATCAAATTTTTTTTGCAAATTTTTGCGTGTAGAATAACGTCTTTTTGGTTCGGTTGCCTTTTTAAATATACATAATTTGTTTTTTTAACAGAGACAAACTTGCGGCGAGATTTTTTTTCAAAAGTTCACATTGGACCGGTTAAACAAAAACAAATGCTTACTAAACACTCTGCATTTTTTAAGCGGGGAACTTATTACAATATGTAAAATTTCGCTTGAAGTTAATTAAACTGCTGCACAAGTAGAAAAAAAGTCTGCAAAGTCTTTTTTTTTTTTTTTTTTTCAAATTCTTTATGACGCTCAATTTATATTAAAGCATTACTTATTAAAGTTTTTTGTCTCAAGATTTAATTTAATTTATTCTTAAAATAAATTTCGTTCCCCATTTCTGGCGATTTTACTTATATTTCTTCTGTAATTGAAAAAAGTATTTAAAAAATTGATAATTCTCGAGATAAATTATTTCAATTTATTCAAATGATTAATCAATTATTTTGAAAAATAAAGGTGGTGTTATTTTTTTTTTAATAAATCCCCGGATTATATTAACCATAATGTCTACGAAAATCAATTTTTGTTTTTGATAAATTATGTTAATTATGTAAGACTTACATAAAGTGGTTAGCTCCGTAGGTATGAAATTTATATTTTGAAGGTAAAATTTATTTTACTGATTTGATAAAATCATGATGCTACTGATTGAATATATCAAAACAAACCTAATTCCATAGTGTTAATTAATTTATTATTTGATGAGCATTTGATTAGTAAAAAGAATTAATGATTTATCAACTAATAAAAATTAGCAAATTACACTTTCTATATTCTATACACCATAACAGAGATAAAATCTTGTGTTGTAGAAGGCATTATCTTTTTAACATTCAGATAAACAGTTTTCTATTTGTAACAAACTTAATTGGTATTTTCTAAAAAATCAGTATTAATAAGCTATATTCTTATTTTCTAACAAAAAATCAGTAATAATAATTTTACTTCTTATTTTCTAAAAACAGCAATATTAATTAATGTTAAATTACTGATTGCTATCATTAAAAGGAAAACATGTTTTTCCCTCTATAAAATGAGATTACATTTTATTCCTTTCAGGTGAATTCGAAAACATTTTATGAGTAGAGATATTTTTGTCATTCCACTGATTAGAACAATATTGGCCAGCAATCTGACCTTTTATTTCGCATTCTCCAATATCTTCATTGAAAACAATATTGTCCTCCCTGTTTTTGTTTGGTTTTCATCCATAAAACGTTTTACTCTATAACAATAATACACACACGAAAAAAAATATTTATATAACCTTATATTTTCGGGCTGGCTTAAAGACTGTTCTGGGAGCAACTTTATGTATTCAATCGCGAGCCTGTGGTCGAAAAAGTATTCAGTAGAGAAATATAAGTTTAAACTGTTTTTCGACTTCCGGGTTTCTTTTATTGGTTGCCCGGGGCCTTAGGTGCACTTGGAGGGGACGTGGAATTTCTTTTGGGTTTATTCTGCTTGTAACAAATGGAGTAGGTGGCTGTGAATACCGCCTTTGTGGCCAGTTTATGGGACCTATAGTATATAGAACACAATATTTTCTTTATGATCTTTACCTCTTCTATGGTTTATGGCGTGGAACTTTTCCAAGCTATTTCGGTAGGGATATTCCATTTTTTGCTTCAGATACACCATTTTGCTGAACACTCCTGTTTTTATTATAGGAATGGAATAACTCAAGGTAAATTTATGGGAACTTATGGAAATGGAATAAAAGCATGTAAATTTCACTAAACAATTTAATTTGAACTAATAATCATGCCAATCAACCGCCTTTGTAGCCAGTTAATGGGGCCGATAGAAAAGGACACAATATTTTCTTCATGATCTTTACCTCTTCTATAGTTTATGGTATAGAACTTTTCCAACCTTTTTTGATAGAGAGACACCATTTTTTGCTTCAGATATACCGTTTTTCTGAACACTTTGAGTTTTCTTATAGCAATGGAGTAACTCACGTTAAATGTATGGGAACTTATGGAAATGGAATAAAAAATGCAAATTTCACTAAACAATTGACATGATAATTTGGACTAATAATAATGTGAATCGACCACCTTTGTGGCCAGTTTATGGGACCCATAGAAAGGGACACAAAAATGTCTTTATGATCTTTACCTCTTCTATGGTTTATGGTATGGAACGTTTCCAACATCTTTGGTAGGGATACTCAATTTTTTCTTTAGATACACCGTTTTGCTGAACACTTCGGGTTATTCTTATAGCAATGGTGTAACTCACATTACATTTTATGGGAATTCATGGAAATGGAATAAAAAAATGGAAATTTCACTAAACAATTTAATTTGGACTAATAATCATGCCAATCAACCATCTTTGTGGCCAATTTATGGAACCAATAGAAAGGGACACAATATTTTCTTTATGATATTTACCTCTTCTATAGTTTATGGCGTGGAACATTTCCGAGCTTTTTCGGTAGGGATATTCCATTTTTTGCTTCAGATACACCGTTTTGTTGAACACTTTGGATTATTCTTATAGGAATGGAGTAACTCAAGTTAAATTTATGGAAATGGAATAAAAAAAAAATGCAAATTTCGCTAAATTATTTAATTTGTATTATTAATCATGTCCGTTTTCGTTATAAAGCATTATAAATAAATGCATACAATATAAATGAGTTTGGGTAAAGTGTATTTAATTACTAAGTCTGAATTTGAAACTTTTTATGCCTTTTCTATCGGATAGATTTTGAAGGCTGAAATCAAAAGCCATCTAAAAATAGCAACACAAATCCTTTTTTAATTAGATGAAACTTCTTCTAGTCTCTGTTCTAGTTCCTTCTACTTCTCGTCTCTGGACTTTTTTTTTCTCTTCAGCTGCAAGATTATATGTCATAACAAGAATGACAACATTTAGTTTCGTTAGCATTATGCCGAAAATATATATTTAGAATGCCAAAAATATCTCTACTCATGAAAGGTTTGCTAATTTACCATAAAGAAATAAAATGTGATTTCATATTATAGAGGATGTTGATTTCATATTATATTAAACATGTTTTCTTTTAACGAGTGCAATACGTAATTTAACATTAAATAATAATGCTTCTTTTAAAAAATAATAATTAAACTTATTATTATTGCTTTTTTTAAAAAATAAGAATTAAGCTATATATTAAAAAAATATAGCTTTATTTTTTTTAACCATTAAATTTTTACTCCATGACAATATTAGGGAAATATTTAAGTAGTATACTTATATTTTCGAACTAGCTTAAGATTAACTATAATGTATTCAATCATGATCATGTGGCAGAAAAATATTTTGCAGAGAAATTTAAGTCTAAGCTTTTTGTCTTCTGGGCTTGTTTTTTCCGTGGTTTGCCGAACTTAGATATGTTCGATAAGACGTAAACTGAATTTCAGTTTTGTTGTTGTTGTTGCTGTAATAATGAAATGCAATGAAATAACCTGTGAATTCCGAATTTGTGGCCAGTTTATTGGACTAATAGTATTTTCTTTGCCATCTTCATCTCATCTATAGTTTTTTACATGGGACTTACCAACCATTTTAAGTAGGCATATTACATTTTTAGTTTCGACTATACCGATATTTCTGTGCCCAAGTGCAAGTTTGTGGGCATTTATAGGAATAGAGTAATTAAATTCAAATTTTACTGAATAAGTTATTAAATTTAGCTAAATGTCCCATTCCATTTTCATTAAAATTCCAAATAAATGCATACTTTTTTAGAGAATAATTATACATACAAAATTTAAACGTGTTTAATGTTACCAGCGAGGTTGATTCTTACCATTTACTTCCTACTGGTTTAGAGAAGAAACAAATCAGAAATTATCTAAAAAATGGCTGAATATCTGGACAGCATTCCTTCTAGGTAATGTAGACCATCTTTATTTTCCTTTCAACCACCTGATCCCACAAGATATTAAGAAAAAGAACATATGGTTTGTAATATCTCTAGTGATTAAGTTGTACTACGTGCATAACTTTTCCTTTATATTACCTTAAATAAAATGATTAGACAGATACAAAAGAGCCTATTGTAAAAAAATAATAACATATTTGCATAGACAAAATCAAATATTAAACTTTATTCAATCCGTTGTTCATTTATTTATAAAAAAATAAAATGCTTAAGAGCGTATATTGGCGTATAATAAAATAAATGCGTATTGTCATGTAATGTGGTTTGTAATGTTTCTTGTGATTACGTTGTACCACGGGCATATTTTTCCCGATAATTATTTATTCTTGAAGTTGATTGAAATTCATTTCATTATTAGTCCCAAAATGTTAAGTAATTAAGTACAAAACAAAAGAATTAAGTACAAAACCTATTGTAAAAAAACATATTTACGTATATAAAATCAAATATTAAATGATATTCATCCCGTTGTTCATTTATGTATAAAAAATTATCTTTACAGTAAATGCATATTTTGCCACAAGTTAACTTTGGTGAGGCTCCTACTTTTGTGAGAACAGGATTCTGAATTATTTCTTCACTAAAATTCCTAGCTTCGTTTCAGCTCCTGAATTGTCATATAAATAAAAAAAATTGCCTTTACGTGTCCTGTCTTGTTTTGGCTAATCCAGTGGAGAAGTTCCTTGGAGTCAATTTTTGGCTTTTGATTTTTTGTATAGTTTTGAATTCGTGTCAGAGGAGACAAGATAGGATTAGTGAAAATAAAAATAGCATAAATAATAATGAAGGAATACATATTTATTATTTTAATATATTTTTATTATTTAAATATGTCTTTTATTTTAATATCTACAATATATTAAAATAAAAAAAATTACTTGTTGTTTCTGTCCACAATATATTAGTCTTATATAGAATGCATTCTACAACATTTATATCTTTATTTATATTAGTCTAAATTTATAATTTTTTTCCTACAAAAATAATAAATTTCATTCAAGGTGTTTGCTTTGAAATATTCAGAATTTCAAAATGAAACATACAAGTTAAAATTTATATCAATTTCTATTTAAAAATGGGAAATGATAAGAAGAATAAAGAATGAAGAAGAAATAAAAGATAAAAAAGATTTTTGATATCGTTTTTATGTTTTATTTCTTCTTCATTAACCCAACAGCCCCATGGTCAAGGTCATAGGATAGCAAGGAAGAGTATTAATAGGAAGATTCCTACTAATAGAATGCATTCTACAACATTTATATCTAGTATTATTAGGAAGATTCCTATTAATACTCTTCCTTGCTATCCTATGACCTTGACCCACCATGGGGTTGTTGGGTCAATGAAGAAGAAATAAAACATAACTAGAAGATTTCTAGAGAAGATGGTTTCTTTTTTACGGATAGGGTTGTCAGCCTTACGCCCAACGCTGTACAGTCATATTTGACCTGGGGCCAGATGTCTGAGTGGCTGGCGCTCTGGCGCTCAGTACCACAAGGTACCTCGGTACACAGTTCGGGTTAGAGTCCCGGCGGTGCCTTAGATGTTTGTAGTGGTTTGGAATTCACTTTAAGCCGTAGGTCCCGGTCTCATATGACCGTATAGCTTCGCACAGCCCAATAAGACTTCTTCTTAACTGTAAAGGGAAAACTAGGCTAGCTGTAGGCACTGTGATGTGGTTGGTGTAGTAGTAGTATAGTTATATTCGACTAGAACCAACGGTTTAAAGTGGATTCTGAACCGTAACAAACATTCATGGCACCTCCGGAATTCAAGCCCGAAACCTGTGCCCCTAGCGCCAGAGTGCTAGTCACCCCGCCATCATGCCCCATTTTTTTTATTTACACTAATATAAATAATACTGAATATAAAAGAATGCTTTTTCATATATAGTTATTATTAGACATTCATTTGATAAATATACATTGTAAATAACAAGTTTGATAAAAATGAGTACAGTTTAAAAAAAAGGCACCAATAAAATTATATATTCTAGATTTTTAAAGAATTTTCTTATAGTAACGTAAAAAATAGGTATTATGTGACCAACATGTTTAACATAAAATATTCGGCAAATAAAAGTTAGCCCATACCAGAATCTAAAAGGAAAACTTTGTAACTGTAAATCAGTAAACAGGTTTATTTACTTACTCGAGTGAAGTTTTGTGTAACTAGATTTTTCATATATGAGACATAAAATATAAAAATGGGCACACACATGCATATTTTTTTCTCTTTTTGCTAGGTTCTCAATATATTTTCTGTTGCTGTTGTGTTTGATATTTGATAAATGACCGAACTATATATATATATATATATATATGTATGTATAATTTATCTTGGAAACTAAATTGAGATAAAAAATGATGATACCGAACCTCAATATTGTTTATTTTTTTATGGTAAATTTAAATTATCTATTCAAACAGTAATATTTTAAAAATCATATTTTAAATTCACGTACTTATGTTTCTATAACTCGCCATTATTAAGGAAATGCTAATTTCCGATCTATTGTTTTAGTAAATATAGTTGCAAATGTTTGTTTTTGAATAAACGGCTATGATTAATGTATGAGTAAAAAGAGCATTATTTTATTCCTGTAGTGAAAAATCAAAATGAGTTTTGTTTGTTATAATTCAAAACAGATGCATCGTTCATGTTATTTTCTTACATAAAACATTAAAGGTTCTACTAATTTTTTTTTTGTTCTACATAATATATCGTAAACGTTCAATAAATACAAGGTGTCAGAATCCGACCATTTCTCTTAATTCTATACTCTTTTATTTATTTAAAGTTGGAAACCATTTGTTTGCAGTTTTTTTGTTGAGAAAGCTTTTGAATGTTCTGTATAATACATCACTTGTTCTACACAATAGAGAGTTTTTGCATAACTTTTTTTTATCGTCCGATACTTTTTCTTCCTAGCGCGCATGCTCATAGGAAAGATTGTACCTATTGCGCATGCGTATCTGTAATACTGCACTACTGAGCTATTCCTATGAGCATGCGCAATAGGTACCATGTTTCCTATGAGCATGCGTGCTAGGAAGAAAAAAATATCGGACGATTAAAAAACGTTATGTAAAAACTCTCTATTATGTCACGAAACACCTCTGATATTTAAAGGGTTCTGAAGAAAGGGATAATTGCTCGATGAATTGCTTGTTGAATGTTGAAAAATCAAGAAATTCTCTCCAGGAAGCTTTTTTTTATATCAGCAAGGTGTTCACATATGCTGTAGCACTCATCACCTAAGTCACATCGTTTCATAGAGTAATAATGTAACGCACCGCCACGTCAGTTTAAAATGAAACCTCATTTATTCGGACATATATTTCTACGAGTAGCACTAAACCATGATGAGTTTTGAAAAAAAAATGCAATTATGCTTTGAAAAGGTTGTTAGCAATGAAGTTTATTGTTGTTATTGTCATATCCTCTGAAGAGTACAAGAAAAACAAATCTCGTCGTGCTGCCGAATAATATCGGCTATGTTCATCGCAAATCGGATCAAAATTTTCTTGCGAGGGATGGTCCAGACAATGCAAAGGCATGATGAGGAGTAAGCTCGACATCAGAAGAGTTACCACATTTGTGTCATTTTTGAACGCCATCATCAGACATTTTCATATTTTTGTGGTGCTTTATCCTTAATTTTGTGAGAGTAGTAGCTAATTTAATAAAATTTACTACATTTAGTTTATGAATGTGCATAATACTTGGAAAATAAAACTTTCGTTGTTAGTTCTTTCCCTACTATTTCAAAAAAGAACCAGCTAAAACATTCGAAGTTATTTACAAGTTTAAAATGATGTTACTAAAGTTAAAAAAAACAATGTTTACGGTTTGTTTTTATTAAATAAAGAATTCCAAAAGTTTTAAATTATGGCAATGAATTTTGTTCTAGTGAATAAACAATTCTCTGCTGCGCTACAAATGTTCAAATTCCCTTAACAGAAACGCAAGCAAATACAAGGTGTCAGAATCCGACCATTTTTCTCTTAATTCCGCGCTCTTTTATTTTGTTTAAAGTTGAAAACCATTTATTTGCATTTCTTTTGTTGGGGAAGCTTTTGAATTCGGTAAACTTTTGCTGAACAGAAATGAGATGAATCTAAATTCATAAGCCTCTTCCATTTAAAGCTGGCCACAAGAACTTTGGGAGCGAGAACACGTGAGCTTTGTAACAGAATAAGAATCGAGTTTTGTACTGCTTGTGCTCCAAGTACTACAATATTTTTAACTTTTGTTTAAAGTGAATTCCATCCCGTGGAATCAATTTCGTTCTTCCCTGGGGTGTGAGTTGATTTAGCTTGTTTGCATAAAAAGGCTATTCAGAATCTTTTGGAAGAAAAGAAGAATAAATTTGATCATTCTTTTTACCTTAAATTGAATTCAGTCTTTCTTTATAAAATAAAATCCATGTTCTATGCTTGAAAAGATAAGAAAAATGAATACATTATTTTACGTACAAGATTTATTCAGGTTATAGTTATTATTATATATATCAGACTTATACTTCCGCAAGTAGCATTAGACCATGAGGAGCTTTGAAACAAATGCATATATATTTTACAGAGGTTGTCACAAATAAAATTTTATTAAATGTAGTATTTGAATGTTTATAATACTTGGATAGTAAAAAAAAGTATTCCTTGTTAATTAAAAATTAAAGTGTTCTGAAAAAATTCAGGATTAAATGCTGTATGCTTTCATGTTAAAAAGATAAAATTCTCGCCAGACAGCTTTTAATTTATCTCAGCAAAGTGTTCACTTATATGTAGTAATCGTCTTCAAGTCATCTCTTTTTATAGAACAATAATTGTAGCGCACTACCACGTCAGTTTAGAGTCAAGCCTCATAGTCAAGAGGAACTTATATTTGCAACTTATACTAGCCTCAAGGACTTATATTTCCAACAGTAGCAATAGAATATGCGGAGCTTTGCAAAAAAAAATGCAGTTATATTTTAAAGAAGGTGTCTCAAATAAAATTTTTCGTTGCTGTTGTCGTATCTCCTGAAGAGTGCAAGAAAAACAAATATCATTTTGCTCTCGAATACTATTAGCTATGTTGATTGCCAGCTCGGAGTATAAATCCTATCCGAGGGATGGTCGAGACAATGCATGATGGCTGCATTAGCTAGGCAATAAAAGACATGATGAGAAGTAAGCTCGACATCAAGGAAGCTGCCTCATTTTTGGTATTTTTAATACCATCAGGAGAAATTTTCGATTTTTTGTGATGCTTTATACTTAATCTTGTGAGAGTAGTCGCTATTTTAATAAAATGTATTAAATGCAATATTTGAATGTTTGTATAGTAATACTTGAATAATAAAAACATTCGTTGGAAATAAATTCCATACTGTTCCAAAAAATGAATCAACTAAAAACTTCAAAGTGTTTTAAAAGTTTAAATTAATGTTATTCAAGTTTAAAAAAATAGTGTTTATTCTTTGTTTTTATTAAATAACGAATTTCAAAAGTTTTAAATTATGCGTTGCCATTTGTTTTGCTGAATAAACAATTCTTTTCCTGCGCTACAAATTTTCAAATTTCCACAACAGAAGCGCAAGCAAATACAAGGTGTCAGAATCCGACCATTTCTCTTAATTCCGTTCTCTTTTATTTTGTTTAAAGTTGAGAACCATTTATTTGCATTTCTTTTGTTGGGGAAGCTTTTGAATTCGGTAAACCTTTTGCTGAACAGAAATGAGATGAATCTAAATTCATAAGCCTCTTCCATTTAAAGCTGGCCACAAGAACTTTGGGAGCGAGAACACGTGAGCTTTGTAACAGAATAAGAATCGAGTTTTGTACTGCTGGTGCTCCAAGTACTGCAATATTTTTAACTTTTGTTTAAAGTGCATTCCATCCTGTGGAATCAATTTCGTTCTTCCCTGGGGTGTGAGTTGATTTAGCCTGTTTGCATAAAAAGGCTGTTCAGAATCTTTTGGAAGAAAAGAAGAATGCATTTGATCATTCTTTTTACCTTAAATTGAATTCGGACTTTTTTATTACAAAATCAAATCCATGTTCTACACTTGAAAAGATAAGATAGGAAAATGAATACATTATTTGTACGTTCACGTCTTATTCGGTGTATACTAAATCTTTGATATAAAAATTGGAACATATTTAAATTTGTGAATTGTTATTAGTGTTAGGAAATATTTATCAAGACACTGGTAGAATTGTTTGCTAGAAAATCTAATTCGAATATTTTCAAAACTTATTATTATTTTTTTAAAAGTAACATTTCGTGGAAGACTTTGAATTAATTGATTGTTGGAAACATGAATTTAATGCAAAAATTGTTTATTGAATATTGTTTGATTTCAAGCAATATTCTTTGAACTTTTTTTGCACTAAACTCATAGAATACTGATTGAAATAAAGCACCAATTCGAATATGTATTATTCAAATAAATTATGAGATTTTTAAATTACCTTTTGAAGGAATCCTTATTACCAAATTTTAATGTACCCCGTGAACATTTTGATTTGATTTTTTTTATAATTGCGCATGTTTTTTATTTTTATATGTTTTTTTTATATATATAGAATATTTTTTGACATTGAACAATATAGAATACTGAATTGAATTGAACACAAATTTTAATATACATTACTGAAATAAATTATAAGATTTTTAAACTAACTTTTGAAGGAATCCCTATAAAGAATTTTAATGTACCATGTGGATATTTTGATTTGATTTAATTGGTTTTTAGTTGTGCATGTTTTTCGTATATTTTTCTTTATGTTCATAGAATATTGCTAAAAATCAATATAAATTAATGATTGAACAAATTTTAATATATATTATTCAAATAAATTCTGACTTTTTTAAAGCTAACTTTTGAAACAATAGTTATTACAAATTTCAGTGTACCACATGAAACTTTCGATTTGATTTAATTTGTATAATTTGCTCATGCATTTTGTATATATTTTTGTATTTTACATCTTAATTTAATATTATTGTATTCTTTTGTTCTACCGTTGGATTTAGTAAGTGATATTTAAATTTACAGTTTATTCCTTTGACGAATTGAATTCTTTAAAAGTTACTACAACAAAATGCCTTCAATGTACAATCATTTAAAAATGCTCATATATTTTGAAGACGTATTAAATTTCTTCTAGTTTAATATAGCTTTAAAGATCTTATCCCAGACACTACTTTCCATGGAGCAAAGCATTTGTGGCAACTAGAGCCATGAATATTTGAAAAATCCTTGCAAGAGGGAAACCATAAAGCGTGTCTGCCCTATCCAATGGGAAAATGCATCAGATTGGAATTTGATTTGGTCCAGGGAAAACTTTACTTAGAATCGATGTAAACCGATTTGGAAATTATGTTATAAATGGATAATAGATTTTTATACGTTATATGTGAGTTGTCAGTGTTGTTGGGCTAATTATATTTAAATAAAATAAAGGCGAAATAGAGTCATATTTTAAAGGACAATACATGAACACGGACCTCAGCAGTGTAGTTTATCACAGCGTGGAACAAACGGAGTTTTGTAGTAAAATAAAATCCGAGTTTTTCCCCACGTTAGTAGTTGTTTTCCCCCTCATTTTTTTGTGTTGCTGTTTACACCCAAATTTTATTTTTCATAACCGGAACTATCTACTTGTTTTGGAGCAGCATTGATAAAAATCAATTAAATGCAAAATTAGGGATTTTACATAACTTTTTTTTATCTGACTTTCCTCTTAACAGTGTATTTTCTTCTGATATATTTTTGAGAAATATTTTCGTGTATTTGATCTAAGTATTAAAATCATATATTCTTCACTTTTTGTCATGTTTTTTTACGGAGTTTCAATTTTTCAATTAATTTCATATATCTATTTGTGCTTCATCTTTATATTCATATATTTTGATTTGGGGATTGATGGCCGAGTGACTAGCGCTCTGGAGCTCGGTGCCATAGGTTTCGGGTTCTAGTTCCGACGGTGCCGTGGATGTTTGTAATGGTTCGGAATGCACTTTAAGCCGTAGGTCCTTGTCTAAATGACTGTAAAGCGTTGTATGTAGAATTGACAATAGAAAGCATCTCTTGTTTAGCAATCTATCAGTAGACATACAGTCTTGGCCCACCATGAGACTGTTGCAACATTGAAGAAGAAGAAAATATTTTGATTTATTTAATGTATCATACATTAACTGTTAGGTTTATTTATCTTGGAAAAAATCCAGGATGTCAATTCTACAACAAGAGGATATCGTATTGACAGAATTATAAAGCATCTCTAATTATTCTATTGTAATGAAAGAAACTCCATTTATAAATCTTAAATAAAAGAGAATCGTTTAAGAAAAAGACCATTTAGAATGTTTAATCTACATAAGATTTTACGTTCACTTGCACTAACAGAATTGAAAAATCTCTATATGTCAGTTATGAAATAAAAAGAAATATCTCACCAAAGCAAGGAGTTATAAGTATCAAGAAAAATCTACTTTTACACTAATATGTCTTCTGGAGTGTTAACGTGAGTGAAAGATTTGTTGTTATATTTGTTATATTCGTCAAGAGTTAATGCTACAAATGAATTTGTTTATCGAAGCTTAAAATTTGTTTCGGTTGATTTCTATCATTGTGTATGAAGTTTTTTTTCAGAGAAAAAGGAAAATGTTGTTTAATAATTTTTTTTGTGTGTGTATTTTGAATTGTTTTAAAATTTCAACATGTCAGGTGATTATGATGAATTCCACATTCTTCAATTTAATCTAAATAATCTTATTTTATATTTTTAAAAAATATATAAATAGTTTAATATACGTTAATGTTCAAAATGTATCCCACATAATTGAATACTTTATAAAAAAATGAAAGTAAATTTTTAACTTATTTTTTTTAATTTATTAGATTTAATTAAATTTTTTGTTAATTTTAATTAAATTTAATTAAATTTTCAATCTATTTTTTAATTCATTTTTTTAGTTGTAAATAAATCGAAATTTATTAAAAATAAATATAAATAAAAAAATTAATTGCTATTTCATCTTAAAAAAAGTTATATTAATTTTTTTTTTTTTTTTTTTTTTTTTTTTTTTTTTTTTAGAACAAAATAGTACTTCGTCTTAATATATTCAGTATTTCTAATTTTTGGCTGTTTTAGCTGTATAAATTTTAAATACATTAAAATATTAATTTCTTTATTTTTATGAATCTTTCAATGGGAAATTTAAAAAAGATTTTTTTTTAAATTAAGGAGTTTTATTTTCTTTAAATTTTGATACGTAAGAAATATTAGTTTATCCTTAATAAATTAAATTATACCATTTTTGAATTCTAGATATTGTCTAATAAAAATAGATATCTCTTTTGTTGCTTTCAACCAACCTTATGGAGCCAAAGCCATTTATTACGTGATCTACAGTTAAAATCCCATCAATCATTTTTATCACTTTCGTTTTAGGATGTAAAGGATTTAGAAAAATAGTAACTTGCAAGAAATTGTGTTTATTATTTCGTAAAATATGAAATCATCTTTCATCTTTTAAGGAAATCCTAATAAGTCGATTTTTTTCTTTTGTATAAATTGTTTATAGAACAGGTAACACATATACGTAATTCACATATACTTTCAGTTAAATTGTCGTATATATTTCTCAGTTGGCTTGGGCGGCCTGATGGCCAATTTGCTAGTGCTCTGGGATTTGGTACCACAGGCCTTTCAGGTTTGAATCCTGGCGCTGCCATGGACATTTGTTAGTGTTTCGGAATCCACGTTAAACTGTAGGTCTCGATATAATTAACCCAAAGTGTACACAAAATGACCGTGAAGCGACAAACCAATTCAAACCTGAACCTCGTTAAGTCTGTAGACTCTTCTTTGGGATTTCCTCTAAAATATTCTCCAATTGTCGAGTGCAATCAATCGAAATCTTGAGAAAGTTGAAGTCGTTTACTCTATTGGGATGAAGCTAATCAGGAAAGTGTTTCACAAGCACTGAAAGAATTTAATGAAATGATTACCATATGTGGTCGTGTATTATTCTGCTGAACCCCTGTTCCATACTTCGCCTACGAACGATTCGTATAAGCACTAGTGATTTGACTATATGACTGATTGTTGAAAATGAATAAACTGTCGTTGTGACAACCATTTTGACGATCGTTTCATCCTGTCTGCAGCATCTTCAGGTCAATCGTTGCCTTCTTGTCGCTGTGCTCATCCATGATTCAACCATTTCTGCCACCATCGTCAACCAAATGTTAAAATTATTCAATAGGGATAAAGCTAATCAGGGAAGTGTTTGACAAGCACTGGAGAAATCTATTGAAATGACTATTATATGCGGGCATGTATTATTCTGCTGAACCCCTGTTCCATACCTCACCTAGGAATGGTTCTTATAAGCTCTGGTGATTTGATTATATGTTGGATTCTTAAAAATGATGAAACTGTCGTTGTGACAACCATTTTGACGATCGTTACATCCTGTCTGTAGTTGCTTCAAATCAACAGTTGCCTTTTTGTCACTGTGTTCTGACATGGCTCAACCTTTTCTGCCTATGTCATCAATCAAAATGTCTTCAAAAGTTCAATCAAAGGAAAGATCGAAGATTCTTCTGTTTGATTCCTTTAACCTTGAAACACGTAAAAGATGGTATGTCTTCTATTGTGCATAAAACCCTATGCACAAAATATTTGCATCCAAAATGAGGGGCCGGAATCCATTTCGAGACGCAGAATTATTCCTAACAGAATTTTTGTGCTTTTACACAGCATTTGGATGCTCACTTGCGATGCTCTGGGGTTGTACCAATTCATCTACTGCCCGGTAAAACATAAATTTTTTATATTAGATCGAAGGTGTATTTGAATACGAAACTTCGTTACAATCGAATAATTTTTTCTTGGGTTTCATATTTGTTTCTATCTTAAAATATACATACTGGGAATTGCTTTCTTTTAAAGAACAAAGAAGTTTTCGAAATTCTCTAAAATATTTGTATTTCACTATTTGTATAAATGCTACATGATCATGTTATTTTTCTTGTACAGGAACATTGTTATTGTAAATATTTTTCTAGGCTTTCTTGGATTTTATTCATCTCCGCAATTCGAAAGTGGAATCAAATTATTTATGTTAAATTATACATGTTATTTTGTATTTACAACGGCATTTAATAAAAAATTTTCCAATACTGAGCTAAAAAAAGAACACACAAGTATTCTTCCCTGATCCATTGTAGATTTATATTTTATGGCAATACATTGTAATTCTAGATATTTTAATTTATTTCATATTATTTAACATACATCGCTTTAATCTGTAACGATATGGTAACTATTTCCATTATTAAGCAATAAAATTGTATCTGATATATCACATCTTCAAAAAATAGAACCAACAACTTAGACATAAAATTACCGCCATCTATGTTTTTTTTTGAAATTTAACTTTTACTCGCTGAATTAAAGTGTACTGAATATTTGAATTTTATTGATACAAAACATAAGTAACATTAGATTCATTTTTTTAAATTGTACACTTCGGAACTGATATAACATAAACAAATTCATTAAAAACATACATAATTTATTTCAACTATATTCAAATTAAAATCATTTCTCCTAACAAACCTCCAAAATACCGTAACAAATATATTTTAAAAAGTTATATTATATTTTTCAGTCAATAATATTTATTTATTTTTAATTACAGAAGAAATATAAGTAAAATCGCTAGAATTGGGAAAATAAATTTAGTTTAAAAATAAATTAACTTAAATTTTGAGACAAAAATACTTTAATAAGTAATATTTTAACATAAATTGAGCGTCATAAAGAATTTGAATAAAAAAAGGAAAGAAAAAGACTTTTAAGACATTTTTTTTTCTACTTGTGTAGCACTTTAATTAACTTCAAGCGAAATTTTACATATTGTAATAAGTTCCCTAGCGCACATGCTCAGTTTCCCTATTGCGCGCTAGGAGAAAAAAAAATGCAGACTGTTTAGTAAGCTTAAAAAATGCAGACTGTTTTGTTTTGTTTAACCGGTCCAGTGAGAATTTTTGAAAAAACTCTCGCTGCTAGTTTGCAACGGTTAAAAAAAATGTATTTAAAAAGGAAACCGAACCAAAAAAGACGTTATTCTACAAGCAGAAAGTTGCAAAAAAAAATTTGATTCAAAGCAAAAAGAACAAACTAAAATATTATAAACAGAAGACTGATTAAAACTGGGCTCAAGAAATATTAATGTCTTACCAAAACCAAAAAAAGTATATTATGCACGATAAAAAAAGAAAAATTAAACGATTGTCTATCGCAACAAACTTCCATCTTTTGCAAGTAAGTAAATGATTTCAACCGTAAACTTTTGAACAAGGAGCAAAACAGTAAGAAAAAAAAACATAAGGGTAAAAGCAAAGGTATAAAAACATCATTAACAACGACAGCTTATTTTTCACGTTTACTCCGTTATGGAGGTCAGATAGTTGATCATTTTTTTGCCCTGTTTGCTTTCTGATTTCTGGTGATAGCTTGGAAGTCAAGAATTTTCTTCTAAACACCATCAAAAATATTTTAAACTTCACTTGTAACAAGCCGAGTTTAGTCTTTTTTGAGTGGAGATTGTTTTAAAATGAAATCCTTGTATTTTTTGACGTAACTCGTATGTTAAAAGAAGTTATTAGAGTCTGTTGGAATTAACATTTAAAAAAAAATTGCTATTATTTCAGACTTCTTTTTTGGATATTTGAAATATTTTTATTTTAATTTAGTGTAAATCCTTTGATATTGTTTTCTTTTTTTCAGTTTTAATGAATCTGAAACACGGGTAATTTAAATTCTCTTTTAGTTAATACTTATTTCAGTTTTTCTTAGCAATTTAAAGTTTGTTAGAAAAAACATAGTTTCCGTTTTTAATATAAAAACACAGAAATTAATTTATTCTTTATATATATATATATCTTTATTTCAATTTATTTAATTGCATGTTTTTACATTTTGATATTAATGATTAGTATTAAATGTTATAATAACTGTTATATATGAATAATTAAAAAATAAAGTAAAAAAAATTAAATCAAACTTTTTTGAATTTGTTATTAAATATGCATGACTTAAAATTATTAAAATATTAACTTCGGAAATGTGAAATTCCAATTATTTTCAGTTTGAGTAGTTTAATTAAAACTTTGTAATTTCTGAAAAAAGTAAGTACTTTCTAAAATTATAAAAGAATAATATTTTCTGTGTAAATTGTTAAAAAATTATTGCTTTCCGGATTTTGAAATGGTTAATGCGAAGAAATTCTATGTAATGTTATGATATATCCAATCAGTAACATAATGATTTTAACAAATCAGTAATATAAATTTTATCTCCAAAAATATAAACATCATACTTACTGATCTAAATTTTTATGTAAGTCTTACATATTTAACATACTCCATGAAAAACAAAAATTGATTTTCATAAATTTTGTGGTTAATGTAATCAGTATATTCATTAAAAATAACATCTCCTTTATATCTCAAAATAATTGCTTCATCATTTGAATAAATTGCAATAATTTATCTTGGGTTTTATGATTTGTTTTTCAATTACAGAAGAATTACAAGGGAAATCGCTAGAACTGGGGAAATAATTTCAGTTTAAAAATAAATTAACTTAAATTTTGAGACAAAAAACTTTAATAAGTGATGTTTTAACATAAATTGAACGTCATAAAGAATTTGATTAAAAAAAAAAAGAAAAAGACTTTTAAGACATTTTTTTTCTACTCGTGCAGAACTTTAATTAACTTCAAGCGAAATTTTACATATTGTAATAAGTTCCCCCCTTAAAAAATACAGACTGTTTAGTAAGCATTTCTTTTTGTTTAATTTCTCCAGTGAGAAGTTTTGAAGAAAATCTCGCCGCAAGTTGGTCCCGGTTTAAAAAAAAAATGTATATTTAAAAAGCGAACCGCACCAAAAAGACGTTATTCTACAAGCAGAAATTTGCATAAAAATTTGATTCAAAGCAAAAATAACAAACTAAAATATTATAAACAGGAGACTGATTAAAACTTGGCTCAAGAAATATTAATGTCTTACCAAACAGAAAAATAATATGATGCACGAAAAAAAAAAAAGAAAAATTAAACGACTGTCTATCGCAACAAACTTTCATCTTTTGCAAGTAAGTAAATGATTTCAACCGTAAAATTTTGAACAAGGAACAAAACAGCACGAGAAAAACCATAAGAATAAAAGCATAAGGATAAAAACATCATTAACAACGACAGCTTATTTTTCACGTTTTTCCGTTATAGAGCAGTTGATCATTTTTTTTGCCCTGTTTGCGTTCTGATTTCTTTGTCACAGCTTAAAAGGCAAGGAATTTTCTTCTAAAAACCATCAAAAATATTTTAACTTCACTTGCAACAAGACGAGTTTTAGTCTTTTTGAGTGGAGGCTGTTTTAAAATGAAATCCTTCTATTTTTGACATTTAAGTTAAAAAAGAAGTTATAAGTTTCTGTTGAATTAAGATTTTTAAAAATTGTGATTATTTCAAACTTCTTTTTCTGGATATTTGAGATGTTTTTTTTTTCTTTTAATTTACTGTAATAGCTTTGATGTTGTTTTCTTTTTTCAGTTTTAATGAATCTGAAATACGGAATAATTTAAATATTATTTTATAATTGATAATTATTTTAGTTTTTTGCTAGAAATGTAAACTCAGTTGAAAAAAAGATAACCAGTTTTTGATATAAAAACACCGAAATTAATTTATACTGCATATATATATCTACATTTCTATTATTTATTGCATGTTTTTACTTCTCGAGATTAATGATTAGTATTAAATGTTATAATAACTGTTATACATGAATAATTAAAAAATAAGTAAAAATTGAATCAAACTTTTTATGAATTTGTTTTTAAAAATAAGCAAGCAAAAATTATTAATATGTGTACTTCAAAAACGTTAAATTCCAATTATTTTTTAATTGATTAGTTTAATTAAAACTTTTTTAAATTCTGAAAAAGTAAGGACTTTTTAAAATTATAAAAATAATATTTTTGTGTGTAAACTGCTTAAAAATAATTGCTTTCCGGATTTTGAAATGGTTAATACACATAAATTCTATGTAATGTCATGATATATTCAATCTGTAACATAATGATTTTAATAATTTAGTAAAATAAATTTTGCCTTCAAGATATAAATTTCATACTTACGGAAGTAAATGTATTATGTAATTCATACATAATTACATAATTCATAAAAGTAATAATTGATTTTGATAAACTTTTGTAGTTAATTTAATCTGATATTTATTAAAAATAACATCACCTTCATATCTCAAAAATAAATTGCTTGATCATTTGAATAAATTGAAATAATTTATCTCTATAATTTATCTATTATTTATTTATTAAATTGAAATAATAAATCGAAACAATTTATCTATAATCATTTTTTTTTAAACTTTTTCAATTAAAGAAGAAATATAAGTAAAATCGCTAGAATTGAAGAAATAAATTTAGTTTAAGAATAAATTAACTTAAATCATGAGACAAAAAACTTTTAATAAGTAATGTTTTAACAAAAATTGAGCGTCATAAAGAATTTTAATAAAGAAAGAAAATACAAAGTCTTTTAAGGCATTTTTTCTTTCTACTTGTCCAGCACTTTAATTAACTTCAAGCGAAATTTTACATATCGTAATAAGTTCCTCCCTTAAAAAAATGCAGATTGTTTAGTCAGCATTTGTTTTCCGGTCCCCTTTAACCGGTCCAGTGAGAATTTCTGAAGAAAATCTCTCCGAAAGTTTATCCCGGTTAAAAAAATACATATATTTAAAAAGCGAACCGAACTAAATAGACGTTATTCTACAAGCAGAAATTTGCATAAAAAATTTATTTCAAAGCAAAAAGAACAAGCTAAAATTTTATAAACAGGCGACTGATTAAAACTTTGCTCAAGAAATATTAATGTCTTACCAAACAAAAAAAAGTATACCATGCACGATAAAAAAAGAAAAATTAAACGACTGTCTATCGCAACAAACTTTCAGCTTTTGAAAGTAAGTAAATGACTTCAACCGTAAAATTTTGAACAAGGAACAAAACAGCACGAAGAGAAAAATTAAGGGTAAAGGCATAAGGGATAAAAGCATCATTTACAACGACAGCTTATTTTTCACGTTTACTCTGTTATGGAGCTCAGATAGTTGATCATTTTTTTGTCCTGTTTGCTTTCTGATTTCTTGTCATAGATTAAAAGTCAAGAAATTTCTCTTCTAAAAACCATCAAAAATATTTTAATTTTCACTTGCAACAAGGTGAGTTTCTTTTTCTTTTTTTTAGTAGGGATTGTTTAAAAATGAAATGCTTGTATTTTTTGCCATTCAAGTTAAAAAGAAGTTATAAGTTTCTGTAGGAATTAAAATTAAAAAAAAATTGCCATCATGTTAAACTTCTTTTTTGGATAATTAAGTAGCTTTTCTTTTAATTTACTGTAAATGCTTTGATGTTTTTTTCGTTTTTCAGTTTTAATGAATCGGAAATACGGAGTAATTTAAATTCTCTTTTATAGTTAATACTTATTTTAGTTTTTGTTATCAATTTAAACTGGGTTGGAAACAAGTAATATAAAAAAAACAACTTTTAAGTCAATTCGAACTTTTGTTTCACTGTATTGCGGAAAAGTACTTTATAAATAATTTTCATTCATTTTTTTATGTTTATCTGGCGCTATCTATTGGTAGAGATATACAATTTAAATCTAAAAAAAAACTAAAATGAATGAATTATATTTAATTACTGAATTAATATTTGAATCAAGTGTATTACCATCCAGTGTCACCCACTACAAGTTCAAAAAAATGTATTTGAACATGAGTGGATGAATAAAAAATATTTTATTAACGATTGAAAATTTGAACAAGATATATATAGGGAGAGTGTGAGTTAATAATAGGAAATGAAAAAAGTTTTTTATATAAAAGACAGAAATTAATTTATGCTATATATATCTATCTACATTTCAATTTATTTAATTGCATGTTTTTACATTTCGAGATTAATGATTAGTATTAAATGTTATAATAACTGTTATATATGAATAATTAAAAAAGTAAGAAAAAGTTAAATCAAAGTTTTACTAATTTTTTTTTAAAAATACATCAGTTAAAATTATTTAAATATTAACTTCTGAAATGTGAAATTCAATTATTTTCAGATTGAGTATTAAATTAAGAATTTTAAATTCAAAAAATGGTAAGTACTTTTAAAATTATAAAGATAATATTTTTTTATGTAAAAGAATAGAAAATAATTGCTTTCCAGATTTTTAAAATGGTTAATTTACAGAAATTCTTAGGTCTGAAATGAATTTCGAAAAATTATAAAACACAGTTCTCCTAAGATAAAAAAGTTAATAAATATTTTGATAAACTATGTGTAAAAATTATATGTGATTGATTTTTTTATTTATTTTAGTATCAAATTTAACTGTGTAAAATCTTGAAATACATGAAAAAAATATCTAATTTCGATTAAAAAAATATTTCATTATAAGAGGCTTGAGATTGAAACAACACAGAAGATAACAAGAAAAATTATTAAATTTATATTCTTTCCTATGAAGAATACATAAAACTTTAAAATAACTTTAAATAAATTTTCAACTTATATAGAGAGATAAGCTTTAATTCAGAAAAAAACAGTTAACTATGACAGAAGCAATAATTTACAGGGCATCTGTTTCGATTTTTTAATAAATCCCATTCTTAAAATATGAATTATCTTGCTTGTCCATATTCACTTTAACGACAAAAGCTATTTCAAAATTGCTTTAGGAGGAAAAAAATATTGAATATTCTATAAATCTTATTAAACCGAAAGCGAAGCGAGAAAAACTGTCGAATAACATGAAAACTTAATTTGTGTGGAGTAATAGAATTTTGTCAGCTTTACTCTAGTGTGAGATTCGGTGCGGGAAACATCTCAACTCTAAACGATTCCGATTATGCTACTTTTACTTCAAAAAAGCGAACGATATATTTACTGTCAAACGCAAAAGACTAGAAATTTAGTTTTAGATAATTGTTTTAAAAGACGAGCCATAACTCTTTTAACATTTTTACCCCTGTTTTCCATGTCTGGAATATGTCAGATAAGAAATACTTCAGATATAACTGAAATTTACTTCAAAAATTAAAATTTAACTGAATTAACTTTGGAAACAAAAAGGTGGATGAAAATATAATTTGACAATCGAATTTGTTCATGTGTAATAACAAATCAAGTTACTGAAATTATCAAGAAGAATACTTAACAGATTATGTTCAACTTACAGGTACTATTCATTTTCATTATACAATGAAGTTGGAATGTTGATTTAGAAAATAAATATTAATGCGTGAGAAGTAATTAAGGAGCTAATAAAGTGCTAATTTTACTTCAAACACACATAATAATTATAGAACAAAGTTTTTTTCCATAGATCTAATTACAAATGAGATGCATTGACTTAAGTCCATGTTTTTGAAACTCTACAGATGTTTTCCGTCCCAATTGCTTGATCTGGATAGCTATGAAAATAAATGGTAAAAGTTTTTATTGCAATGTTTGTGTTAAAAACCGAAGAAGAAACAAGATACATTTGACTGGATAAGTGAACAATAATTATGAAAAACGTGATATTTTTGGTAAACGTATGTATTATTTCATGCAAAATATTCTTCATTATTATGAAGTTTGGGAAATTTTGACTAAATGAGGGTTTTTCAATTTTAACATCAGTTAAATTTGAGGGCTCAAACAAAAAGAGTATAGGCAAATGATTTTTCAGAAGAACGATCAGTTTTTGTAACAAAGCCATGAAAATAGGATTCCACTATACATATTTCCATGCTTCTCAAAATCTGTTTTATTAAAAAAAAAAAAAAAAAAACCTAAAATCTGTTCGGCAAATTTCGACTTATCATGTGTGAACATTGGAGAACAGATGAATAAACTCAGGAATATGCCAATGTTTAATAATTCACAAAATATATGTCGCAATTGATTGTAATACTGCAGGAATGGAATACTACAAGAATATACTAAAATCAATTCTCTTGCATTTACATTTAAATAAATATATTTTAAAAAGTTATATTACATTTTCAATCTATAATATATTTTTTATTTAACTTTTTATCAGATTATCTTGTATATACATAGTCCATATTTGTATTTTTTATAACAGAATAAACTCATGGAAAAATTAATTTAATTCTGGACTAAAACGAGCATTTTTTTAATAGACGACTGTTTTGGGCTTGTATTATTTTAAGGCTACTACTAGCAACTGTGGCATTCGTCTGGCAAAATTCATTCTATCTTTTTTTTTTTTTTATTTTATAAACATTTGACTTTTAATTGTATATTTGTTATCTTTAGACTTTCTCCGTTACCAAATTATTGGCGACGATTGGCGAAAATTATTTATGGTTTATTACTACTTGTATTTACTCTCCGTTATTTTGACAAAAATAAGTAAAATGAACACTTTTTTAATAATAATATCATAGATATGGTTGCATAATGATATTAAAAGCTTCTGTGGATGAATGAAAGTTTTAATTCCTATCTGAATACGATTTCAAACTGAATGTCTAATTTATACTTGAGAAATAAATAAAACAATATATATCATCATTACAACAATGCATATTTTAGATTTGAATACAAAATTATTATTAAATAAAAATATATTTAAAAAAATGAACAATTAAGTAAAAAATATGCATCATTAGTCTTATTTTTTATGCTTTATAGGTATATTAAATACTAAATGTTGCTTATATGATTTTACGAGTTTTCACATGCTGCCTAATTTCACAATACATAAAGCACACTGCTCTTATCTCCGCAATTCAGATGGCCTATTAATAATTTCCTTCTATTCTGTTGTTTTCTAATAATATAAAGCAACGCGTATAAGATTATCTACTGTAACAGAAAGCATGTCCATACGATGTTATGATTAATAGTGTGCAAACAAATTGCATTTTCTGAATCAATGTCGAAAGTTATTACAACACCTGCACTGCACTCATGTTTAAATGCTTCAACCAGCCTTCTAATTTCCTTAAAAATATTCCATTAATCTTGCCATGAAAGTTTTAATATTGCATAACCATATTCTATTATAATTGTATAGTTGTGAAAACGAAACGCCATTACCTTTTGTTCACAATTCAACTTGCCTATCAATAAATTATCATCAGCAAAGCTATGCGTGTTATACACTCATATCCATAAATTAAGGATAATTCAGAATCACACAGAAATTGAACTCTAAAATAAAAATTTCACCTGTAGAATTATCACACACATCTTGAAGAAGAATATGCAAATTACAGAAAACCACCAGATGGCGCGGATAATAAGTCACAATGACGAGAGTGTAAAACAGGGGTATATAAGGAATGGTGGCAAAGAAGTAAAATTGTTCAAGCGCTTTAAAGCCTTTCAGTGCAATAACCGCATATTTATGGCAAAAAGGAAGCATTTGGATGATTTTTTACGTGGTAGAATTATCGGACGACTGGAATGTGGACGTACCCAGCTGGAAGTATCCGAGGAACTTGGAATCGCCCAGAGTGTCATCTCCAGGCTTTGGCAACGATTCCAAGATGATGGTAATGTGAGTAGATGTTACAGCACAGGTCGCCCCCGAGTTACAACGCCGAATGAGGACCGGTATTTAGCAGTTACTGCCAAAAGAAAACAGACGGAGCACAGCATCAGCCCTGTCTCGTCAGCTCTTTCAGCTACCGGTACTACAGTTTCAAGGCAGACCGTGTACAGACGCTTAGGGCACATTGGTCTATATGCTCGTAGGCCTGTCAGATGTGTTCCACTTACCGCAACTCACTGTCGCCTGCGATTAACCTGGAGTAGAGAGCATGCATTGTGGACACCGCAACAGTGGTCTTGCGTGATGTTTTCCGACGAGTCCAGGTTTAGTTTGCAGTCTGATTCTCGCCGGACTTTCATATGGAGAGCGCCAGGTACCCGTTACCACCAAGAGAACACCAGTGAATGACACCGTTACGGTGGTGCAGGATGGCTCGTTTGGGGAGGAATTATTCGTGTTTCCAGAACTGACCTGCATGTTCAGAGTGTAACGATGACAGGCCACATCTATCGGGATGTCATTCTGGAACAACATGTACATTTGTTTCGGGGCGCCATGGGTGCTGAATTTCTGTTTATGGATGACAACGCCCGTCCTCACTGTGCAAACATTGTAGACGAATGCCTTGAATTGGAGGATATCACCCGTATGGATTGGCCAGCATACTCACCGGAGTTGAATCCAATAGAGCATGTGTGGGATATGCTTGGCCGACGAATTGCAGCCCGTCAACCCCCTCCCACCTGTCAACCGGAACTTCGGAGGGCATTGCTTGATGACTGGTGTAATATTCCCCAAAATCAGATTGATAATTTTTACCCAGCATGCCTAAGTGTTGTATAAGGCCTTTAATTAGCATATTCCGGGAGACATACTCCATAATATAACCATCATACTAACCATGTTATACTGTTTTTTGCCTTAAATAGGTTCTTTTTGAATATTTGCTACCCGTTATAAAAATCGCAATTAAAATAATTATTAAAATAAACATATCAGCATCTTTTTTTCTCTTTACCTTTTTCCTTAATAAATGCTTTTTACAAATAAGTCAAATTTGTTTTGCTTCTGTCTCTTTCTTTGCCTGAACTTCATTATCCTTAATTTATGAACATGAGTGTATTTGGCTATTTCAGCTTAGTATATGCCTATAAGACTTTTTGATTAATAAACAAAAGACATTTCATAAACAAATATCGAAAATTGCCTCCCTACTTGTAAATGTCACACCATTGTAATATTTTTATACCATTTTGAGATTCTTTCCATTAAATGATACACCATTATAGTAGTTTAATTAAAAATACATATACATCAAAATCTTATTAAAATGTGCATGGATAATTTCAGCAAAGTACTTCAACCCAGACTCCATTATGGGGATAAACACATGAATAGTGAATGTCGTTTACGATATGTGGTACAGTTTTCCTGATATTCCCAATTAAAAAGCTGGTATATAAATAATTACTATGGTATTTTATTCCTTACTAACAAAAAAACTCAAGAATGTCGAAGCTGTTGTAAACATCCCCATATGATTGTACGATTCAGCATCAAAATATGATTGCACCATTAACAACTTCCCCGTTTGCTTGTATGATTAACAACATCACCACATGATTGTATGATTAAAAACATCTCCATATGATTGTATAATTAATTACATGTATTATTTTAACGAAGATATATGAGATATTTGTGTTGTGTTTTAATGCGTTTTGCAATTAAAGTATTTTCATGTCTCAAGGGAACTACGGCGTTGTTTTTAAGTTCAAAATAAAACTACTTTCATTTTAAATAAAAGATTTTATGGCGTTTATAATTATAATAATATAGCAATCTTATAACGATTTTAATTATAATATTATAGCAGTCTTATAATATAAAAGTATAAAACTGGCGGATATTAAATTATTGAAGGTTTGCCTTATGATATTGTGTTTCTCTTAATTTAATATTCTACCCGTTATATCACTCCAATTTAAAATAACCATTAAAATAAATTATTATCAGAAATTTTTTTAATTGCATTTCCATTTTAGTACTAATGTATTCCATAATTATTTTTACTTACATTAATTGCTTTGTTATAAAATGTTCAACAACTGTTTTAAATCGGCTATACATTAACGAACACTTTTCTTTATCTTCATAACTCTGATGGCCTTTAAATAATTTGAACTCCCTTCTATTGTTTACCGACAACAAAGCTGTATCAAAGTGAGTGCATGTCCAAACAACATCATGATTAATTATCCACCAACAAAGGGTGGATAATTAATCTGTTTTATCTGATAATTAATCTGGTGGATAATTTCGGTTTTAATGACGTAATATTATGTATAATTTTTAACGAAAGTTTGTATTGTGTTTTAATGGTATTGCAACTTAGAATATTTTCATGCCGCAAGGAAATTGAAGCACTATTTTTAATGTCATATATCCACTTTTATTATAAATAAAAGATATCATGGTGTTATTTATTATAATCAATGTTTTTATTTATAATAATATTATAGCAACATTTATAATAATCATAGTATAAAAAATTAAACTAAATAACGTATTGAGTTATAGTTGTTTAAAAGTAAGTAATATTATCAATATGCATAAGTACATGCAATATACATAAGTATTAACTGCTTAATTTAGAAATCAGATGCTTTCAAGGCTTATCTTTGTAATCGCGTAATGAAATAAAAAAATAATTAAAAATTCTCATTCCTAGCATATGATATAACTTTATGTATTTTTTGAATAAATAATTTTACAAAAAGTACGATTTAAAAAAAAATTGTCTTATATTAAATAAATATTATTAACTATAACACAAAGTGTATTAAGTCAACAATATTTAAGCAATATAAGAGTTAGTAAATGAAATAAATATATAAAAAATAATAAATAATAATAATATAATATAATAAATATAATGTAATAAATTATTTCTTATGTTACTTAAATATTGTTGACTTAATACTCTTAAACAAAGTGTACTTAGTCAGCAATATTTAAGCAATATAAGACATAATAAATTAAATAAATATATAAAAAATAATAATAATAAATATAATATAAATTATCTCTTATATTGTTTAAATATTGTTGACTTAATACACTTAACCAAAATGTATTAAGCCAACAATATTTAAGCAATATAAGAGATATTTTTTTTACATTATTTTTGGGTAAAATTATTTATTCGAAAACTACATAAAATTTTATGACATGTAAAGAATCAGAAATTTTAATCTTTTGGTATTTCATTATTTTACATATTACTTAAAAAAATTAACTTTATTTAATATAAAAAATATTTCTACACATGCCAATTTAAGTAATTTGTTTTATATACTTACATGAATTATGATTAAATAAATTGTTTAATATTTATTTCAAAGATTTGTTTTCTGCATTCCAATATTTGATTTTATTCAAATTATTTTTACTCAAGTGATTTTATTATTCTTGAAATTTATGTTAAATGGATTATTGTCAAAATTGGATTTTCTTACTCAATATTTATATATTTAATGCTTACTTTTTTAAATTTTACATTAAAATCATTTATTAATACCTTCTTTGAATGTAGCGTTTTATACAGAATTTTCACAAATAATGCGCTTTTACTCGGCAACGCTATTTTTATTTTAAAGAATAATTCATGTAAGGGTATAAATATGCTTTATTGGATTAAATTATTTCTAAAATAAAATCCACACTTAAGCATAAATTAAATTATCCTAGAGGATATTGATTTTAGCGAAAAAATATCTTCTTAATTTTACATATGTCTATAATCAGTGAGATGTAACGTGACACTGAATGTGACATTTATAACTGAACTCTTCTTTTAACAAAATTAAGACACGAAGAAAAAAATTAATTAATATAAGGAAATTTTAAACAAAAAATGTAATTAATTTAAATGCACTCCTCTAATTTGTGCACCATTTCATTTGAAGTGTAACCTTATAAATCGATTCTTAATTAACACAAATTTTACGCTTCAAATTCACTTATTTTTCTTTTCAAATTCTCTCATCGACAATTAATTAGAGTATTATTTATGTATATATTTATATTTGCCAACGGCCGTACCATGCTGAATATACCGGTTCTCGTTAGATCACCGAAGTCAAGCATCATTGGGCGCGGTCAGTACTTGGGTGGGTGACCACCTGGGAACATTGCGTGCCGTTGGCAAATTTGGGACCTGAATGGCCGAGTGTCTAGCGCTCTGGCGTTCGGTGCCACAGGTTTCGGGTTCGAATCCCGGCGGTGCCATGGATGTTTGTAGTGGTTCGGAATTCACTTTAAGCCGTAGGTCCCGGTCTTCTATGACTGTAAGAGCGTCACGGAGCAAAAGTCAGGCTTCTACCTACGGGTGCTCCATCACAACAGAAGCTGCTTCCTTCCCCTTCAATCATGAGTCCATATGGGCTCGTGGGCTTGGCCAGCCAAGTGGGATAAGAAACAACAAACAACAACAACATATATTTATATTTAGTTAATGTTTCTGAGTATTATTTATATGTATTATGCCTATTTTTACTATCGTAAATAATACAAAATTTGCACTCCAAATTCACTATTTGTCTCTTGAAATTCACTGATCTGACAATAAACTAGAATATTTTTTTAATATATTTATATTAAAGTATTATTAAATGTGATTATTATTTATTAGGAAATTATGTATGAGTATGTGTACTTAAGCATATTTAGGAAGGCATACATGTATAATTTAGTACATTACATGCGCGCATAGCTATTCATATACACGTGAGTAAGCATATTTATAAAAGCTTTTGAAAAGTTATGCATGTACATACACATATATACGTATATAATTTAGACCTAATTTTTATAAATATGATAACGCACTTGTGTATGTATAGCTATGGATATATGTAAAGTATGCAGTTGACACCGGCAATTGGCACAACAGATTCAAACTTTAATCTTTCTAGATGTTACTATTTAACCATTATTTGGATAAATATCGTGAAACTTGGTATACACAAAAAAGGATAATTAATTACATTATTCATATATGATCAATTGTTTATTATCTCCCATTTAAACAACATATGCCAGTATATCCGTGTGGGTCCGGGTTAGAATAGCCCCATAGTAGCCCCTGCATGTCGTAAAAGGGACTAAAATGGGCACCCAGTGCCCGGGGGTATAACCGGGACGGATAAATTCAGACCTCTCCGTTTGGGTGCCTCGTGTCTATGTTTCGCAAGGTCAAGGACTAAAAGAAGCTGCATTTTTTTACCCTTTTTACCCTTTATCATGACCACACTGTCTCATGGACTTGGTCTAGATGTTGCTGTCGACCAAGTGAGTTAAGAAACAATAACAAAACCATCTTAAAAACTGACAAAATCATAGCTAAAATTAAATCATAATATCTCATTTTTCATGATATTAAGTTTCGGTAGTACTGATTTTTACATTAAAATGTCTTACAAATGCACAATTCCATTCTTAATGCACTCCAACATCATTCTTAAAGATTATTAATTTTTGCATTCTTTCTCCAATTCTGAGTGTCCATGGTAAATTTGGTTTACTAAACGCGTGTAACTAATCAAATAGATGTATTGGACGTTATTTCAGAGATTAAACTTCAAGAATAATGTTAAAATAATTAGTCAGTAAATTTTAGTATATATGTCAACAGTAAATAATTCATTTTGTAACTTGGTTGTAATTTTACTCAAATAGTTCATGAATTTTGGCACCTGATGGCCGAGTGACTACCTCTCTGGCGCTCGGTGCCACAGATTTCAGATTTTCGGTGCATTGGATTTGTAGTGGTTCGGAATCCACTTTAAACTGTAGGTCCTGATTTAATATGATTGTTGGGCTTAGGGATGACAAACTCACCTCTTAAAAATAAAATATCCCCTGTCTCGAAAACTGCCAATAGGCAGACGGCCTTGGTCCACCATGGGGCCGTTGAGTTGTTTTAATTTGATTTATCGCTCTACGGTCATTCTATGCACACATCGGGTTAATTAGACCGGACCTACAGTTTAACGTGGATTCCGAACCCCTAACAAACATCCATTCCACCGCCATGATTCGATTTTGAAGCCTGTGGTACCAAAGGCCACAACACTAGCAAATTGGCCATCAGGTTGCTATGGGGTCATTGAGCCAATAAAGAAGAAGTTCATGTATTTATGAATAGTTTGATTTACAATTTTATTGGAATGTCTAGCATTATATTAAGTGTTTTTTTTTTTTTTTTAACTTTTTGTAAAATTTGCGAGAGCCTTCGGGCAGGTCGCTCAAAACTACTTCAACTTAACTTTTTATAATAACAACTTTTTCTTCATTTTATAAGTTTTTTCTAATAAGTTTTCTTTATGACCTACATTCGTGAACCTCATGTTATGCTTTTTCAGAGCACGATAAAATTGATTGATGTTTAAATAATAAAAAAATCATAATCCAAAAGAGAATTGCATATAATTTAATAACAATTTGAACCAGGTGTAAAACGTCGTAACATATTGACTAAATGTAAAGTTATTAGGGTTGTTAACTAATCTATCTTATTTATGCTGGAAAACGGATGCAAAAATTCCGTGACAAACCGAGCACTGATGAATGAGAAAATGTGGCCTGTTAGAAAGTGATTAATCATCCAGAGTGCGAAGAAATGTTAAAATATGAAAAGTTTAAAAGACGATGCCCCAAAATGTATTTCCTAAAAGCTTGTCTGCTTCAACAAATTTGTTGTTTTTGAAAAAAATTTACCCAGTAATGGATAAACGAATATATAATTGTTTCTATACCAATTATACTCTTTGCTTTTAGATAATATATATCCTTTTTTTAAATTCAATTTCGCCATCTACATTACACATTATCTGGGATTAAGTAAACTGTTATAAATGTAATAAATTTATGACATATAGCAAATAGTTTTAAATAATAAATACACATTAAAAACATGTTCCTTTTTAAATGAAAAAATACTAAAAGCTCTATTCGATACGTGGATTGGTATTTCTGTGAAATAAAGATACTTCCAAACATATATAATTGTGTGGGGGCTATTACAAATTATTTAAATAAAATAAGGAAAACAATTAATTTTTTTAAAGCAATTTAGTTGAGAAATAAATTTATGAATTCCAGTTTTTAAATGAATTTAAGATAATTTTTCCAAAAAAAAAAAAAAAAAAAATAATAATAATAATAATTTTTAATTTATTAATTTAAAATTAAAAAAACTTTTTACAGGTATTATTAGAAATACATTAAGCCGGTCTAAATTAGCACATGTTTATTTATTTAGTTTTTTATTATCTAATTAATATTATAATAATGCATTCTTTTCTACAAACAATGTTAAATAATAATTTTAATTAATATTTTGTTGTCAATATAATATTTATTATATTTTTAATATATTTATTTGTAATATATACATTCAATTATGAAAAAAAAATATGAATAATTTAAGATTTTAAATTGCTTAAAACAATAACATTAAATAAATTTGTCATAATATTGTATTGTATATTAAATAAATTTGTCCTAATAGATTGTATAAATTATCAGAATTTCATAGCGCTAAAAAAATTAATTGTTTTTTTTATTAAGATCAAAAGTTAATTTGAACAGGGTGAATGAATATATGTGAAATAGAGAGAGATTTAAGTAATTAAAATAAATTAAACGTTTTATTCGTAACATAACTTTTTAAATTATTCAAATAGGTTTATTTTTTGAATGATTATTATAAAATAAAATATCAATTTAAATGAGACGAGACAGGTTAAATCATGATGTTTTTTTTTTTATTGTTTTTGTTTTTGAATGAGGAGTTATGTTTTCATAAGAAGCAAAATAACCTGTTGGCATATGCATATTTATGTGCCAATCATTCATAGTTACAGAATAATTTACTCCTACTTAGTAAGATACATTTACACTTTTAATTAAAAGTTATGTGAGACACTCCCAAATATTTGCATAATGTGATTTTAAAATTTCTACTTTGTTTTATTTCAGGAGACCACCCAGGTAAATGATAAGAAACAATTATTGATTTAGATAATAATGTTCAATAATCTTTCTTTAATGCTGGTAGATGTCGCTGCATTGCCATTTGAACTTGGCACAGTCTAATGAAATATTATGATTATGCGTCTTAAATAATAAAATCTTAAATTATTATTTTTTAATAATATTTCCTAATCGATTTAAACAAAAAGAATTATTAAAATTGGCAAAAATTTTTTAAATATTGAATTGCGGTGTTGTAGTAATAATTCTTTTTGTTCAATTTTTGTAGAGAATTTGTTATTGTAGTTGAATGGACGAAATATATTATAATCCATTTAAATTTCTATAAGGTACATCAAATTTTAAGAGATATTTTAAAATAACTTTCCACTTAACAAAATAACTATAATTTAAATTTTGTAACCATGCTTCCTCTTTCGCACTGGTAAGATCGCTTTCCTGTGGCCTTCAGGAGAAATAGTCAGTAGGCATCGTGACTCTCATGCGAGAGGAAGTACAGCACAACCGGCGCTGCAGCTGAGAAATGTTTAGTACAGTACAATCACACGCTTCTGTTGTAAAATGTTTAATTTGTAATCTCTTCATCCCGAAAGGAAATATATTTAATGCAACCTGCTTATAAATTGGTCTACAGATTCTCACCCGGAAAAAGTAGTATATTCCGCTCATCCCGCGCAAACCTAAGTATCGGGTTTTCGGCTTAGAAGCGGAATCCTTTCATGAATCTAAAATTATATAACTTTTTAAAGACATATAATTTTAGATTCATGTGGTGTTAAATGTGTGTATGTAGTGTTTGGGCGCATGTAAATAAAGTTGTGTGTTCTCAAACCTGTGACTGAAGTCTTAGCCCAACCACATCCAGTTACAATTCAACTGCACAATCGATAATACTACGATCTGGCGCTCAATGTGGAGCAGCCCGTACTTTCCCACTACAATTTGATTTATTTTATTATTTATCATAATATTCCTTTAAATCATATCTTATATTATTTTAACATTCTATTTAAACATATTTTCTGATTGCTTGGTTACATAAAAATTACCTTTTATACATATTTTTATTCCGAGTACAATTGTTTCTTTTTAGCCATAGTTATGAAACGATATATTTCTTCCCCCATCAATTGCATTTCAAATTTCCATTAATTTAATTTTTATGGAGATATTCCTTTTAAACAGTTCTTTTCGGATGTCTGATTATGTAAAGTAAAATAAAATAAAATAAAACCGAACAATAAAAAAAATCTCAAATCGAAAAGTAGCAATCTTGTTTCGAATCCAAATGCATTTTTTGATGATGCATCAGAAATATGTTCCATGTCCTTAATGGATTTATCTTAATGCTTTGTATGTAAAAACACCATGTTTCAGTGATAAATTGATCACCAAACCTGAACTTTGATTTAAAATATTCGTGACGTTTTATTTATTTTATTTTTGTGACATTATTTCTTACATAAGATTCATGTTATGTTTTAAATCATTTTACAGTGAAATAGTTTTAAAATATCTTTTTTATGTGTACTGTATTTATTTTCATTTTCAGGAATATAAGAGTTTAAAGAGCAAGAGATTTGTATTCTTTTTATTAGACTCTAATTTGATTCATTACTCAAAATTAAGTACTATTTTAAAAATCAATTCTTTTCTGAATTCATGTTATAAAGATTCATTTTAAAAATACATTATTATTACAATATGTGCATTTTATAAAATTAAAACTGTTAAATAATACTTTAATTATAAAAATATTTTTATTTTAACTCTTTAACTAGAAGATGGAAATCGAAACTATTTATAATATTTTGTGTATACTTTTGCAGATATTTTACATAAATATCTAGTTATTTCTAGTTACTATTCAAAAACATCTATACATTTATGAGAATAAATAAGTTTTTGTATATTTTATAAACACAAAAATTATTATAAAATAAAACAAATGTCAAATTTTATGTAACTATTTTTTAGCAGTAGCACTTATACAAATTCATTGATTAGCGTGTGACAAGTACATGCAACACATACACATGCAAAAGTTAAGCAAAAATAGCATGTAAGATCAGAAGGCAAAACTAAAAAAAAAAAAAAATGTTTTAAACAATATCAAAATAATTAGTTTATTAATATATTACAGTGTTTTATAGCGTACATATTTTTATATTATTTACAAAACAGTTATTTAATATCTTAGTTATAATTATTTACATTAAAAAAATACAAATTTGGTATATAAAAATACCAATCCAACCACCTTACCACAATCTGACAGCCAACGTAGGGCCACCCGCACTTGCACACCAGCGCCCAACGTAGGACCACCCGTATGTGAACACTGCAATTTCATTTATTTTAATATTCATGATAATATTCCCTTTAAAACATAATTTATATTATTTTAACATTCTATTTAACCTTCTATACACATAAAAATACCTTTTTTACATATTTTTATTCAGAGTACAATTGTTTATTTTAAGTGATATTTATGTAAAGGTATATTTCTTCCCTCATCAATTGCATTTCAAATTTCCATTCATTTAATTTTTATGCAGATATTCCTTTTAAACAGGTCTTGTTCGGATGTCTGATTATGTAAAGTAAAATGAAATAAAATAAAACTGAACAATAAAACAATCTGAAATCGAAAAGTAGCAATCTTGTTTCGAATCGAAGCGTATTTTTTGAGGATGCATCAAGAATATGTTTCATGTCCTTAATAGATTTATCTTAATGCTTTGCATGTAAAAACACCATGTTTCAGTGATAAATTGATCTCCAAAACTGATCTTTGATTTAACATATTCGTGATATTTTATGTATTTTATTTTTGCGACATTATTTCTTACATAAGATTCATGTTACGTTTTATATCATTTTACAGTGAAATAGTTTTAAAATATATTTTTTATGTGTATTACATTTATTTCTTTTTTTTAGGAATGTAAGAGTTTAAAGCAACATATTCGTATACTTTTTATTAAACTCTAGCTCGATTCATTACTCAAAACTAAGTACTATTTTAAGAATCAATTTCGTTCCAAATACATGTTTTAAAGATTTATTTTGAAAATACATTATTGTAAAATATTGTACACTTTATAAATTAAAACTTTTCAATAATAAACTTTAAACTTTTTAATAATTATATATATATTTTTTTAATTCCTTAACTAGAAGATGGAAAAGAAAACAATTTGAAATATTTTTCTACTTTTGCAGACATTTTATATAAATAGTTGGAGTTAGAACTAGTTAGAAATTCTTAAAAATCTACGCATTTATGTGAATAAATATGTTTGTGCATATTTTATGAATACAAAAATATTTTAAAATAAAACAAATACCAAAATTTAATATAACTCTAAAATGCCATTAATTTAAATAAACATGATAGAATTAAAATAAGCAAATTTTATGCTTTTATCTTACAAAATTTCCACGAAATGTTGATTGTCACTCAAAAATTGTACAATAAGTCTAAAGACATAAGTATGTAAACTTTCATGTTTTAATGTAGGAACAAAACGCTATATATACATACATATATTCTTGCCCCAAAACAAATTTAAATACAGAAAAAGTTGATTAAAAAATTAAAAATAAATGCAAAATTAAGATTTAGTGCAAATACAAACAAATAGATCTAGTTATATGACTATTTAGCCATTTAATAAGATGTAACAAATTATTCTAGAAAGATATAATTGTCAATTTTTATTTTTAATTTATATATCGTTATTTGTTAGTTAAAAATAATTCTAAAAATAAAGCGTTTAATTTGAACTAAACTGAGCTTTTCTATAAAGCAAAATTTATATTAAAATGTATCAATTCTTTAAAAGTTGTCGTTATGTAATGGAATTGCATCTAAAATAAACTTATCCCAGAAAAAGTACTTTTTGAATAAACATGTCATTAAATGAATGAAGCAGTCATATGAAGAAATTGAACACTATTCTTATGTAGAATTGCATATCGTTGTTATGGCAGAATTGGTTCCGTATTATTATTTTTGTAGCATATTATTGTTATGAAAGAATTGCACAATATTCTCATGTAAAATTGCGCATTATTTTTAGGATAATTGGCCCATATCATTATTTTTGTAACAAATGATTGATGTGGATAAATTGTACACTATTCTTATGTAGAATGGATCGTTTTTGTGATGAAATTAATCACATATCATTATATTTGTAGCATATCATTGTCATGGAGGAATGGAACAAATGTAGAATTGCGCATCGTTCTTATGATGGAATTGATCCCATGTCTTTATTTTTGTATATATAATTATTATGGAGGAATTGCACAATATTCTTATGTGCTACATAACTAAACTAATTATGAACACATTGTTTTCGTGATATTGGTCCCATATCATTATATTTGTAGCATATCATTGTCATGGAGGAATGGAACAAATGTAGAATTGCGCATCGTTCTTATGATGGAATTGATCCCATGTCTTTATTTTTGTATATATAATTATTATGGAGGAATTGCACAATATTCTTATGTGCTACATAACTAAACTAATTATGAACACATCGTTTTCGTGATATTGGTCCCATATCATTATATTTGTAGCATATCATTGTTATGGAGGAAGGGAACAAATGTAGAATTGCGCATCGTTCTTATGATGGAATTGATCCCATGTCTTTATTTTTGTACATATAATTATTATGAAGGAATTGCACAATATTCTTATGCGCTACATAACTAAACTAATTATGAACACATCGTTTTTATGATATTGGTCCCATATCATTATATTTGTAGCATATCATTGTTATGGAGGAAGGGAACAAATGTAGAATTGCGCATCGTTCTTATGATGGAATTGATCCCATGTCTTTATTTTTGTACATATAATTATTATGAAGGAATTGCACAATATTCTTATGCGCTACATAACTAAACTAATTATGAACACATCGTTTTTATGATATTGGTCCCATATCATTATATTTGTAGCATATCATTGTTATGGAGGAAGGGAACAAATGTAGAATTGCGCATCGTTCTTATGATGGAATTGATCCCATGTCTTTATTTTTGTACATATAATTATTATGAAGGAATTGCACAATATTCTTATGCGCTACATAACTAAACTAATTATGAACACATCGTTTTTATGATATTGGTCCCATATCATTATATTTGTAGCATATCATTGTTTTGTAGGAATTGCAAATCCTTGTTGTTTCTTAAATCGCGTCATTGTTGCTCTGAAAATGGTGCATTATCAATAAACTTATCTTATAAAAAGGGAAAAATCAATCATGAACAGGGAGAGAAACTCCCTGTAGTCTAATAGATTCAATCAATCGATTGACATTGATTGATTTCATTTACATTTAGACAAAGAGTTTTCTTTTTATATTCATGTTGCTAATCAAAAGGTGAATTCCATTTAATGGACGTGGAACTTGCAATTTCGTTTTGTAATGCGGGATAAGGACATCGAACATTTTGCTACAAAATTTCTTATTTGTTGTTCTTATTTGTAGAATGTTGGGGTTATTATAGTTGATGGTTAAATAAAATATGACATTTTAAAGCCTAGATTTTGTTGTAATGCACTCTATAATCATTATTTATCCAAATATTATATCCTTTTTTTTAAATAAAGGGCTTAGTAAATACATTCTTAGTTACAAAATGTGAGATTGATTGCAAGTGAATGTATTAAATTATTATTAAAATTAAAATTATTTTATTTACTTAACGTGATAAATCCTACATTTGGATAGAAAAGTATATGAATTAACAAATAAATTCGCATATACATGTAAATTTTTTTTTTGTAGCGTAAAAAAAAATTTAAAATTAAGATTTTCCTAATTTATATACTTTTTAAAATCAATTTTATTTTTAACCGTATTTAAAATCAGATGTTTACAATATTAAAATAAAACACTTGGTGGAATTTAGTAATTTAAGAAATAAATATAAACAATAATTGTTTGAAAGGCGATATTAACATAAATATAAAATTAAAATTTCTTCATTAGAAAATGAAATTATTCACCGAACAACTTTTCTAGCATTAATTTTTAAAAAAAAAACTCCAAAATTTCTCCTTATATATTTAACCTTAATTTGAAGCATTCTGTATATATTTTACATAATTCAGCTAAAACACATCGAGTTTTTTTAATTAAAAATTTAACTATCTTTTTCAATTCAAAATTTCAACCCTGGCTTCTATAAATTTATTTATTTATAATAACTATATTTAAATTTGAATTATTTCAAAAATAGCAATTAAAAACATTTTTAGTCATATGTTAATAAATTACAGTAAACATTTAAAAATGCATTTCAGTTTTTTTTCAAACTCATAGAACAAGAATAATTTAATATTTTGAGGCTTTCCAATTTAACCTTCTCTTTATAAATTACATAATTTAAATTATTTATATTTTAATTCATATTTAATTAAATATGATGTAATGTAAGTACAAATTTTTATATCAGGCATTAATTTTTTTATTTTAATTTATATTTAATTTTTGTAATTCATTTATTTATATTTATTTTTATTTCATTTTATTTATTTATTTATATATTTTTTTTTGTTTATTTATTAGAAAATATTATAAATTTATACTGACTTAATTAGAATTGATTTTATTCTCAATATATTTTCATGAGAAATAAATACCGTTAAATAAATATGTTTAATTTCTATTTAATTTACTCAATAATATTTTAGATTATTATTTTGCAATTAATTAAAATGAATGCATAATAATTCTTTAACGATAAAGAATCTATAAATTATATTTAGAATAAAAATAGTCATTTATATATATTTTAAACATTCTATCAGAATTATTTCTATCTATCAGAAATTGACTTGTTTTTATAGGAGCTAAATAATTTCTTTGCTGTAAATAAATTCAGTTAACTCTATAAGTGAAACATTGTTTATTTAGATATGTTAAATAAATTTTACTGAATACTTAATGTTAGAAAACGGTAAAGAAATCGTTTAAAATATTCAGCATTTCTAAATAATAAATTTAACTATCAAAATTACTTTATTATTTAACATGAACATCTTTAAAAAAGATAATAAAATATCATGAAAAGGAGAATTTAATGTGATTTACAATAATCAAAATGTGCAAGTATCGTTCTTTTATTTAAATAAAGAGAATTTTTCTAGCACTTTCCAAACTAGATGCATTTTAACACAATTTTTTCAGTTCATTTATTTAGAAAAGCGTGTTTTCTTTTTTATCTGTAGCTATAGAAAACTTAATTATTTCTTTTAAAGAAGACTGAAATTCATCTAATTTTAAAGCAACTGGAAATTTTTAAAAGAAAAAAAAATTTTTTTTTCATCTTTCCCTTAAGGCTCATTTTTTTTTTAAATGGAAAGATACAATGTTTAGTAAACTTAATTTACGTTACGTTACAAATTGTAACAAATTTAATTTAAAATAAAAAAAAAAAAACTTGAAATCGTTAGAGGCACGTAAAAAACTTTCACGGTTTTATTTATTTTAAGTATTTGTTAATTACTTAAATAATTATAAATGTATTATTTATATTAATGTTATTTGCTTAATGAAAATGTATGGTATAATTTTTTTCAAAATCTCTTCGTTTATTCTTCCAAATTTATTTCATCGCCTTCAAAGTAATCTCCTCCGGACACAATGCACTTATGCCAGCTTTCTTTCCAATCCTCAATACATGCTAAAAAAGTTATCGGCAGAAATGGCCTTCAAAGCGCGTGGCGATTCAAGTTGAATCTCTTCAATCGACTCCAAACGGTGTCCTCGGAGTGGTCTTTTGAGTTTAGGGACTAGCCAGAAATCGCACGGTGTGAATACAGTGGTTGTGGAACGATATGGGTTTCAATTTTGGCGAAAAAGTCACGAAGAATCAATGCAGTGCGAGCTGGCGCATTCAGTGTTTTCCGTAACAATCGAGTTTGACGCGTTTGAGTCCCAAAATGGAATTGACCGATCCTTTTGAAATTCCAACATCTTCAGCAAGGTCTCTTATTGTAAATCGACGGTTTGAAAGCACCAAATCTTTGATTTTTTGGACGTGAGCTTCGGCAGTTGATGTTGAGGGTCGACCAGAGGGTTCGTCTTCAACGCGTTTACTGCCTTCTTTGAATTGTTTATACCACTTGTAAACATTTCTGTCTGATATAGGAATGCTCACCTTCTGCAACATTCTCTAACAGTAATGAATATTTTTACATCAAATTTCCCACAGATGTCAAGGTCTGTGCCAGCAACCTAAAAAAGAAAAGAAAAAAATGAAATTTCATAAGGCCCAGAAATTTAAATTGAAAATTGGTTTTACTTTTAGTACACAGTAGTAAAAAATTATAAAAATCTATTTTCTAATTAAAAATTTTATTATGCAACCGTGCTTCCTCCTAAGCACTGCAAAAGCGCCCCTTGTGTCATTCAAGAGAAATTATTAGTAGGCCTCGAGACTTTCACCGGAGAGGAAGTACAGCGCAACCCACGCTTCTGTTGAGAAACATTTAATTTACAGTCTCTCATCCCGAGCGGAAATATATTTAGCACAATCCTGTGCATTTGTTGGCCTACAGACTCTCACCCAGAGAGGAAGTATATTTCGCGCATCCAACGCGTATCTGAATATCTTTATTTTCGGTGTAGCAGGGGAATCCTTCCACGAATCTATACTTAACTGTCTTAAGATGTGTTAAATATTGGATGTCATTGATTGTATGTGTGTGGTGTTTGTGCATGTTTAAATAAATCTGTGCATTCTCAAACCTCTGTCTCAAATTTGAACCTACACCCATTTACAATCCAGCTGCGCAACCCACAACACTACAATTATAATTATAAGAAAACATTAATATATATTACACGGGATATATATTAATATTTTCGTATGCTAACTATTATATAAAATATTAATATAATGTCAATGTCATATCAGGGATTAACATGATAAATCATTAGGTCGGAAAGGTTTTCTCTTGGGCTCGATTAGATGAAAGAATGGAGAACTCCTATCCATATACCACTTTTGTATGGGATGTTTTTTCATCCGTAGTTTTTCATCCTTACTAATGCTGAATCTTTTACATACCTGTTAGTCTTTTGGTGAATGGCATCAGATCAAAATTCTCGACATTTGAGAAAGTCAACAGCAGTATTTTTTGTGTAATTTGTTTCATTTGCTTATTAAATATTTAGATAGATACATATTTCAAATTTTATCATTGAATTTAAAGTAAATTAATTGTATCAAAATATTTTTAAATTTTATCAATCTTTTTTAACATTAAAAACGAATTAATTTGAAAAAAAATTCTAAAGGGGTTTATTAAACTGATTACTTAAAACATGATAATTTGTTATTATTTAAATGTCAGAATTAAATATGCATATTTTTCTAGAGAAATCTAATTACTTGCTGCATAAAAAATGCCTCTTTTTTTCAGCGTATTCATTTTTATTATTTATTAATAATAATTGAAATTTACAAAAAAAAATATTATATTTAATAAGCAGCGTTTTGTTTAGTAAAAAATGTGAAACATTATGAGGAAATTGTGTAGGTTTTAAATTATTTTTTTTCTCCATATTAATTATTTTGGATTTGTTTGTATCTAAAAGTAAGGAATTAAAATACCAACAAAACATGAACTTTATCATATTTATTCAATTACGTTTTCTTTTGTTAAATTTTTTGTATATTATAATTTATTATAAACTCATTTTTTTGTAGTAAACTAATTTAACATTTCTATAATTTTCTTTTTTTATTCTTGAATGAAAATGTTTAGGATTTTAATATTTCTTTAATTAATTATTTTTTAAATCTATTTTAAGTTGTTGTATTCACTAAAAGCGTCATATAATGTGTAAAAATATTGTATTTTTTCATTAAATATTTATATATAACTAATATTTTGATGATTATGTATTCATATATAATATTGAACAATGACTACGTGACATTGTCTTTGAACTTACATAATACCAAAGGTTGATTACGTGACATTGTCTGTGAATGTAGATAATATCAAAGGTTGATTACGTAACATTGTATATGAACCTAGATAATATGAAAGGTTGATTACGTGACATTATCTGTGAATGAAGATAATACCAAAGGTTGATTAAGTGACATTGTCTTTAAATATAGATAATACCAAAGATTGACTATGGGACATTGTATGTGAACAAAGATATATCAAATTTTGATTACGTGACATTGTCCGTGAATATAGGTAATATCAAAAATTGACTACGTGACATTGTCTGTAAACATAGATAATATCAAAGGTTGCTTACGTGACATTGTCTGTGTACGTATTATATTACCGAAGGTTGATTACAGTAAATAATTGTCGAGAGATAATATAGACTTTCTTTTAGTATTGTATCCTCAAAAATAGAAATTACCTTGGAAATTTGATTTAATCAATCTTATTTATTATTACTATTGTTGGAATTAATATTATGTATAAATTTAATTAATATAAAAACGATGCATTTGCTGCATTAGATAAACAATTGAGATGTTGTTGTTGTATATGTTGACTATTTGTGTTTATTTATATTTTTATATATTTATCAACAATTTGTTGTGAATTCATTAGTAAATATGCTAAATTTAAATGAAATTAGATCATCGTGTCATTAGATCACCATTAAAAAATACAGCTAAATGCAAATTAGTCATGATCATTAGATCATCATAAATGTGTAGATAGCTATAAGAAAAATGTCGAAATTTTAGAAATTATTGTTATCAATTGGTTTGCTTATTATTCAAAGAGTAAAGCATAATTTTGTACATCTGTTAATCTGGACGAAAATAATTTGTTTTAAAAAATACTTTCGATTAATAATTATTTAAAACTTTACTATTTTGAAGCTAACAATACAACATCATTCAAAATTTAAAAAAAACATGTATCTTTTTGATGTTTCGAAAAACATCAATAAAGAATACTGAGAAACCCTGGTTGAGGAAACAAAAATAGATATGAAAAACAGATTTCTTTTCTAAAATACATTTTGTATAAAGCACATCTGTTTCCAAAAAGAAGAAATAAAAGTAATCAGAAATCTCAGGTTTGATGGTGAGCCTTTTTTATTTTTTATTTTTCTTGAAACCTATTCAAACTTAACGCGATACTAAATGTATTTCACTTTTTAAGTATGCAAAACAGAACTTCTGAAAGAAAAAAGAACTATTCTTGGCACTTTCGTTTATACAATATGCAGAATTTCAAAGGATACCAAAACATTTCCAAACACGGAAACTGTATAGAATATATTTAGAATCCTTGTTGCCTCAGAGCGTAAAATAGTCACGTATTATCATGTCAGGATTTGAAACTTTAAGGTTTATAGAAATGTGTAAAGATATATTTTAAAAGAAAGAAAAAATAGAAATATTTTAAAAGAACGTATTTTAAAGATAGATGTATTTTTCGCCAAATTATTTCGTTCTATAATCTAAAACATTTCAATTACTTATTTTTACATTCATTTGGAATATCCCTATTTACAAAATACAGTTTATGAAAGTATACTAGTAATCGATAAATACTGAGAAATTTTGTTTTTATAATTTTGGAAGTATTCGACATTCCATGAAATATTCGGTATTAAAATTTAAAAGAAATAAAGAAATAAAAACATAAAGTGTTTATTTGAAAACTTTGCTGCCAAAAATTTATGCTTTCGAATTTTTTTTTCTAAACTATTTAATTAAAAAAATGTAGTAGTAAAATTCTATGGTATATTAATTTTTATAGTTATTATAAATAAAAATTTTTATTTCATAAATTCCCTTGTTTAAGAATATTATAAAGAATATAAACAATAAATAATTAAGTTAATAAAAAGTATATTTCAAACAAAACAAAGTGTAAAGCATTAAAAATAAATTTTTAATAAAATTTAGCATGGATTATATTATTATTTTAGCATGAAATCTGTATTAATTTGCGAGAATCTTATATACCCACTGTATTTTTTTAATTTAAATTATTTCTCAAAATTTTTGGTTTCATTAATCGTCCATTAATTTTCTAAGTATAATTTTAAATCCTTTAATCCGTTTGAACTTATTCTTTTAATATGTGTACGTACATTCCATTAATTTTTAATCAATATTTTCCAAATATTATATAACCATAACATTACCTTTTACCACAATATCCATATCTGCTTAAAACGTTTTGAAAAACCAAGAGAAAAAATTTAATTATGTATTACAAAACCTTCATAAAATAAGGCAAATCGAAATGGTAAGCTTAATTTTTGATATTTTTCTGTTTAAAAAAGCTTCTGTTTAAAAACGCTTTAGACACTCGTATCTCTCTTTATCTCTCTCTCTCTCTCTCTCTATCTATCTCTCTCTATATATATAACGAATATATATATATATATACATATTATATATATATAGATAACGAAAGGAGGTCAGGGCCCGTCAAGGCTGTAGCACCAATTAGGATGAAGATGTGTTGATATATATATAACGAGCACACGATTTATTAGCAAGGTATTTATAGCAAAAGCAGTACTATTCAACGTACAGAATTTTAAAAAAAGGTCTTGAATAAGAAATTGTTATTGATTCTTTTTACTTCCTTTTTTGCATTCCTTGTTCCCCCCTCCCCTTTTCATTTCTAGATGAATTTTAACTGATGATTACATGACGTAAATAATAAAAACATTCTGTTATTTTTTCATTAATTTTGGTAATTTTCTGCATCGATTTGCAGAGAAGCAATTAATTTTTCAGTGTATATAACAATATGATATATGTATATAACGAGTAGTCGATTTATTAGCACATTTATAATGAAAACAGTACTATTGATTCTACGGAATTTAAAAAAATGAACTTGAATAGGTAGTTCGTATTGAATCTTTTTCCTTACTTTGCATTTCTTGTTTTTTTACTCTTTGCACTTCTAGATGAAATTTTTCAAAAAAGTTTTTGAAATTTTGAAATTTTTAACTGATGACTACATAACGTAAATAATAAAATATTTCTATATCATTTACTCCTTATTTTTGAAACTTTTCTATGTCGATTTGTAGGGAAACGATTAGTTTTTCAGTGTAGTTCAAGCATTTTTATATAAAAAGTGGGTTACAAAAGTATATTATTTTAAAAATTAATAATATGAAAATGTACATTGAAAACATAATAAACTTTGTTATTTTCAAAAAGTCACGAAAGATTCAAATAATTTTCGTTATTAGTCTTATGAAAAATGTCGTCAAACATAGCTCATTTTATGAGCATACAAATATATGATATATTTTGCTCTCCATAATAAATTTTCTACATTATATGCATTAATTATATTAATTATATCCTTCCTTCTCCATAAATATATTATACTGGTATGACTAATAATTTATTTATTCAGCCTACATAGTAATAACTTAATATAGTAATATCATATTGAAAAAAATGAAACAACCCAAAATTAAAAAACTTATGTTATTTCATTTACAAATCACGATTTCTACAAAATCCAAATAAGCCAAACATAGCAGAAAACTTTCATTTGTTCGTAAAAGTTAGTGAAACGGATTCATGCAAAATCATAGCTGCAACAAAAAATAAAAATTCGAAATTGTTTCTAAGTTTTCCATCACTTCCTTAAAAACCTTTCCTGGCGTAGGAGAAAACTTAACAACAATTCCGTGAATTTAAAGTGCGGAAATAATCCCCAAACTCTTTACCCTTCTTTTCCCTATTTTTTCCCCTTTTACGCTTCTACATGAGAGTACTTCCCAATAAAAATTTTCTGGGATTTATCATCTGTGTTATTTTTTCCCTTTATTTCATGCTGTCTTTGTTCCGGGCATACATCAATACTTACCCTTCGACTTAAAAAAAAAGGGATTTACTTTCCGGTCACGTGCCCTGTATCGTCACACTTCCCTCCTTTTTTTCCCCTTTACGAAGAACAGGAATCGGTGTTATTTTAAAGAAGGGAAAAGTATTTCTTCCCCATTTTTTCCCCTTTTTCGCAAATCAGGGGTTTTAACCATAAGACAAAATAACGTGTAAGTTTTCCATAGTTGATGCTCCAAACAGTGTTTAGCATTTAAATTTACAAACCTACATGGGAAACTAAATTTTTAATTTTTGTAATTTAACTTTGCCATTTCAGGATGATTTGTGGGATATCACGTAAGTTTGTAATGATATCCATAGTTAGTTTTTTTAATGATATATCACGTAGTTTTGTACTTTTATTAGACATAAAAGAGATTTTACTACCGATATTTGCACATATAGTGAACTTTGAAAATGTGCTCGTTTTTAAATATGTTTGAAACCTTGACTAAAATTGCTGTTAGCTATGTCGTATATGCCATTTCGGTATATGATTTAAATAGGCAAAATAATGTACTTTAAATAAATAGTTTTATATAAAAATATTATAGCTGCATTATTTATATATTTTTTTTTTAAAATAAGATTATTAGCTGGTAAGTCTAAAAAGAAACATTTTTTATTAAAAATATTTTTTATTAAATTGTTTTTTAAAGAACTATTAAAAAAATTACTCTTTTTACAAAATATAATGATATAAATAATAATTTATTTAGCCTATATGATAATATCTTAATATGGTAATATTATATTGAAAAAAAAATGAAACAACCAAAAATTAAAAACTTATGTTATTTCATTTACAAATCACGATTTCTACAAAATCCAAATAAGCCAAACATAGCAGAAAACTTTCATTTGTTCGTAAAAGTAAGTGAAACGGATTCATGCAAAATCATAGCTGTAAAAAAAAAACAAAAATTTTAAATTGTTTCTAAGTTTTCCATCACTTCCTTAAAAACCTTTCCTGCCATAGGAGAAAACATAACAACAATTCCGTGAATTTAAAGTGTGGAAATAATCCCCGAAATCTTTACCCTTCTTTTTCCCTATTTTTTTCCCTTTTACGCTTCTACATGAGAGTACTTCCCAATAAAAATTTTCTGGGATTTATCATCTGTGTTATTTTTTTCCCCTTTATTTCATGCTGTCTTTGTTCCGGCATACATCAATACTTACCCTTCGACTTAATAAAAAAAGGGATTTACTTTCCGGTCACGTGCCCTGTATCGTCACACTTTCCCCTCTTTTTTTTTCCCTTTACAAGGAACTGGAATCGGGATTATTTTAAAGAAGGGAAAAGTATTTTTTCCCCTTTTTCGCAAATCAGGGGTTTTAACCATAAGACAAAATAACGTCCAAGTTTTTCATAGTTGATGCAAACAGTGTTTAGCATTTAAATTCACAAACTTGCATGAGAAAATAAATTTTTCATTTTTATAATTTAACTTTGCCATTTCAGAATGATTTGTGAGATATCACGTAATTTTGTAATGACAAAGTTTTGTACTTTTATAACTCATAAAAGAGATTTTACTACCACCCACGTCTGCACATATAGTGTACTTTGGAAATTTACCCATTTTTAATTATGTTTGAAACTTTGGTTAAAATTGTTATTAGCTGTGTAGTATATGCTACTTAGGTATATGATTTAAATAAGCAAAATAACGCATGTTAAATAAAGAGTTTCATTATAAGAAATTATCGATGCATTATTTAAATTTAAAAAAAATAGGATTATTAGTTGGTAAGTCTAAAAATAAACGTTTTTTATTAAACCTATTTTTTTATTGAATTGCCTTTTAAAGAACTTTTAAAAAATTGCTCTTTTTACAAAACATAATAATATAAATAATAATTTATTTATTTAGTGTATATGTTAATATCTTAATATGGTAATATCATATTGAAAAAAATGAAACAACCCAAAATTAAAAAAGTATGTTGTTTTGTTTACAAATCACGATTTTTACAAAAACCAAATAAGCCAAACATAGCACAAACTTTCATTTGTTCGTAAAAGTTAGTGAAACGGATTCATGCAAAATCATAGCTGCAACAAAAAATAAAAATTTTAAATTGTTTCAAGTTTTCCATCACTTCCTTAAAAACCTTTCCTGCCAAAGGAGAAAACATAACAACAATTCCGTGAATTTAAAGTGCGGAAATAATCCCCAAAATCTTTACCTTTCATTTACCCTATTTTTTTTCCCTTTTACGCTTCTACATGAAAGTACTTCCCAATAAAAATTTTCTGGGATTTATCATCTGTGTTATTTTTTTCCCTTTATTTCATGCTGTCTTTGTTCCCGGCATACATCAATACTTACCCTTCGACTTAAGAAAAAAGGGATTTACTTTCCGGTCACGTGCCCTGTATCGTCACACTTCCCTCCTTTTTTTCCCCTTTACGAAGAACAGGAATCGGTGTTATTTTAAAGAAGGAAAAGTATTTCTTCCCATTTTTCCCCTTTTTCGCAAATCAGGGGTTTTAACCATAAGACAAAATAACGTGTAAGTTTTCCATAGTTGATGCTCCAAACAGTGTTTAGCATTTAAATTTACAAACCTACATGGGAAACTAAATTTTTAATTTTTGTAATTTAACTTTGCCATTTCAGGATGATTTGTGGGATATCACGTAAGTTTGTAATGATATCCATAGTTAGTTTTTTTAATGATATATCACGTAGTTTTGTACTTTTATAAGACATAAAAGAGATTTTACTACCGATATTTGCACATATAGTGAACTTTGAAAATGTGCTCGTTTTTAAATATGTTTGAAACCTTGACTAAAATTGCTGTTAGCTATGTCGTATATGCCATTTCGGTATATGATTTAAATAGGCAAAATAATGTACTTTAAATAAATAGTTTTATTATAAAAATATTATAGCTGCATTATTTATATTTTTTTAAAATAAGATTATTAGCTGGTATGTCTAAAAAGAAATTAAATTTTTATTCAACTTGAATTGAATTTGAACTTTTTTTATTGGATTGCTTTTTAAAGAACTTTTAAAAAATTACTCTCTTTACAAAATATAATGATATAAATCATAATTTATTTATTTAGCCTATATGATAATATCTTAATATGATAATTTCATATTGAAAAAATAATTAAACAAACAAAAATTAAAAAAATATGTTCTTTTATTTACAAATCATGATTTCTACAAAATCCAAATAACCAAAAATAGCAGAAACTTTTATTTGTTCGTAAAAAGTTAGTGAAACGGATTCATGCAAAATCATAGCCGCAACAAAAACAAAAATTGTAAATTGCCATAGGAGAAAACATAACAACAATTCCGTGAATTTAAAGTGCGGAAATAATCCCCAAAATCTTTACCCTTCCTTTTTCCCTTTTACGCTTCTACATGAGAGTACTTCCCAATAAAAATTTTCTGGGATTTATCATCTGTGTTATTTTTTTCCCCTTTATTTCATGCTGTCTTTGTTCCGGCGTACATCAATACTTACCCTTCGACTTAAGAAGAAAAGGGATTTACTTTCCGGTCACGTGCCTTGTATCGTCACACTTTCCCCTTTTTTTTCCCTTTGCAAGGAACAGGAATCGGGATTATTTTAAAGAAGGGAAAAGTATTTTTTCCCCATTTTTTTCCCTTTTCGCAAATCAGGGGTTTTAACCATAAGACAAAATAACGTCTAAGTTTTTCTATAGTTGATGCAAACAGTGTTTAGCATTTAAATTCACAAACTTACATGAGAAACTAAAATTTTCATTTTTGTAATTTCATTTTAACCGTTTCAGGATGATTTGTGTGATATCACGTAGTTTTGTAATGACAAAGTTTTGTACTTTTATAAGTCATAAAAGAGATTTTACTACCCATGTTTGCACATATAGTGTACTTTGAACATTTACCCATTTTTAAATATGTTTGAAACCTTGACTAAAATTGCTGTTAACTATGCCCTATATGCTACTTAGATACATGATTTAAATAGGAATATAATATATGATAAATAAATAGTTTTGTTATAAAAAATTATAGCTGAATTATTTATACTTTAAAAAAATGATTAGCATTATTATCTGGTAGCTTTTTTTTAATTGAATTGAATTAAGAATTAAAAATATATATATAATTTTTACAAAATAACTTAATATAAAAAACATTTTAGATATGTATGATTTTGTTTTTATATTCAAAGTATTTTTAAACCCTTTTAAGTAAAGACCTCACAAATTAGCAGTTCACTCTGAATACAGAAAAAAAATGTGCCAGAAACAATATATTTATCTGTGCACATTATTCTATAAGATTGAACGTTGTTTGCTTAATTGTATTTGAAATACTTTCACGAAAGAGAATTTTATATCGTATTTTAAAATTCTCTTTCGTGAAAGCTAGTGCAAAATATCTATAGAAGTTTTTTTAATTGCATTATTAAAAGGAAAAAATAATAAACAAATATGATTTTTTTTTTAAATTTCCATAGAAATATTAAAACTAATATTCCATTGAAATATTAAAGCTATTTATTAATAATAAAAATAATAATCCACAATTGTTATTATTTTCCATATACATTATTGCGAATCCGTAATAGTTGATAAATCTACGTAAAATATTATTTTTTGGTATTGTTAATTATATATAAATATACAAAAAAAAGAAAGGAAAAAGAATCGATATATTTTAAAAGGATTCTACAGTATTCAATAATATCTTAATGAATGAAAAAAGTGATAAAAAATTATATTTCCACAAGTAAAAAAAATATATGTATAAATGACATTTCCATAGTAAAATTTATGTCATATACAAAATTGTCTTTCCATAAATTAGCTTTTCGATGGTATATACTATATCTTTCACAAAACACATTTTACGAAAGTTTTGGGTTATTGATTATATCTGTGCTAAGGTTAGTTTATATTAAAGAATGGAACGAATATTTTTGCATAGAATGCACATAAGTTAAATGTAATTAAACTCGTTCGAATAATATGATTTGAATAAACAGCAGATTAACAGAAACAGTATTTATTATATTCATAATATACTTCAATCGTTAAATTAAAATTCCTTGGGAAAATTAATTGGATAGGGGTGCATTAACTTTAAACCAGAAGGATTTGAGGAGAATAAGAGTAACTTAGAATTTATTCCTCCAAATATCATTACAGATTTGGTTCGTTCCAAATTAAAGTGGCAAAATGTCGGTGCAGTATAATAGGCCCCGTGGTGCAATTGGATTACTCTGAATCTGCTACAAGTGCAGAATGTAACACTGATTAGGGCAAAGTATTTTGAATTTAAAAACACCGTATTTACCATTATACAATGCATACTTGCCAATTTTGCCGATTTATTCGGGATACTTTAGAATTTCGGCCCATTTTCCCGAACTCCCTAATTGTATATAAATCTCCCGAATTTTATAAAAAAAATCAGAAAATTCCCTTAAAAAAGGATTTTTTGTAAAAAAAATAGGATAATTTTGAAGAAATTCCCTAACTATAAAACTGTAAAATAGTGTCGATAGTGTGAGGTAGAAAAAAAAGTGTCGATCATTTTCTGGCCTCCAAACCGAAACAAACGTCTTCCTGCAATTCGCTCCTTCGTTAGCGTGTGTTTTGTTTCAGATCGATTATTATTCTTTTATAAGGGCATGATTTTATATTTAACAATAAGTGCTAAATAAAATATATATATATTACTCAGTTTAAAAAGTGTTATGCAAAAGAATTTTCTTTAATAGTGTAGGAAGTGTACTTCATTTTTTTTTTGTATGGATTGGTACCGATATTGATATAGTACATGACGAAAGAAGAGATATAATTACTCAAACCAAGACCGCTAAACATGAATCGGACATCGTGAGTAAAAGCAAAAATAAATTATGCTTTATTTAGCTCTAGTGTTGAAGTTAACAGCGTTATTCTTGCCAGCTGCCTGTTTACTTATAGTCGAAAATAATTTACCCAAAGCTAGTACTGAAGTATTTTTTTTTTTTTAACTTTTTCCAAAGTTATTTTGTTGCTTAGAATTTTTTATTTTTAATATAGATGTTCTTATTATGTAAAATACCTATTTAACTTAAAATACCCTATGCCAAAAATCTCTGAAAGTCTCCCAGCATTTTATTTCCCAAATTTGGCAAGTATGAAAATGTTTGGAGTTTATAAATTTTTTTGTTTATTAAAGAGGCAGTTTGATTGTTGTGCTTCTGTCAGTTGAAGCCACTGGTTTGTAAAATGAGTAGTCTCAAACTATCATTATAAGTCTGTATATATACAACGCTAGAATACCCGAGATCTTATTATAGACAACATATGGATATAGACAATTTAAAATGGCTGGAAATATTTTTATCACACGATTCTAGGAGATGACAATGACACAACAAAGTAGTGCTCAAAATCCATCATCATGGTTTTATTTATCACGGTCATTTGTACTTTATACGAAAGTTGTCATAAAAGTCATAAACGAAAACAGTTCAGTTACGTGCAGGTAAAAGATATGTGAGTCATAATAAAAAAACGGTTCGAAGGTTTTGAAAATTTCACTAGTTAAAGCTTAAAAATGTGCAAACTTTTATTTTTGTATTGAATTGCAATTTATATTTTAATATAAGAGGTTAATTTTTGTTCTTTTTGTAAGAATACACAAAAGTTCACCATCAAATCAATTCCAACAAAAATATCCAAAAGGATCCAACAAGATGTACTAAACTTTCAAACGTTAATAGCATTGCAATTTTTAATCACAATGTTATTAACGCTATTGTATGTAGATATGTACACGCATGCATAAATGTGAAAGCATATTTATTTTTCTTTTAATTTTCTGTCTAATTGTAATTTGAATTATTTATAACTACAACTGAACTGAATGAAAAATTTATTTTCAGTAAATGTTCATTTTTAATTATTCTTACATAATTTTTCTAGTCACATTTCACAAAGCATGAGATAAAAAAGTGTGAAATAAATACACTTCTCTAATTATTGTAAACTGCAAAAACGCTCCGAAAAAAATTCACTTTGTTTCTTTGGAAGAATTTCCAGAATGTTCACCTTGGTATTTTCTTTTCTTAAAGTAACAAGTAAACTACTCGAAACCCTTATTTACTGAGCTTTTGTTCTAGCTACTGTAAAAGTAATTCAGAGATTTGTTTTTAGTGCTACTTTGTGAGTGGAGTTTCGAAAATTCCTTAAATTCTTCGGTTTGTTTAACTTTTAGCAGTTAAATTTATCTATTGAAGATCCATTCAACAGATTAACATCAGCTTTTCGTATACTACTAGGCAATTGTAAAATAAATATTACATACGTAAATAGTGATCACAATTTGAGTTCCTATTTGTAGTTGGTCTAACCAATGGAAAGAGAACTTTCAAACAAGGTTGCTAGTATAGTAGAAGTGATTGGTCGATTATGTAGTTTAGGAATTTATATAGTTCGGTTATATAATTTTTGCATCATATAGTTTTTACGTCATATAGTTTCGGTTATATAGTTATGCATCGGTTATATAGTTTTTACCATTTGATTCTCATCTGTTTAACTGGATAATTTTAAAATTCTAGACTTAAGAAGTAGTATTTGAGAAACTTGACTCGTTGTCCAATGGTAATGGAAGCAAATAGTAGAACACCTTTAAATTCGTTGGTGGCGTTCAGTTGAGTTATTACATTCACATGTAATGAGACTTTATAACTTAAAACGTGAAAACTGATGACCAGGTTTTAAAGTGTCTAGCTTTGATGTTCATGCCACCTTGTGGGATTTTTTCTGTATTTTCTCCCATACCACAAGCAAATATAAGGTAATAACACCTAAAATCTATATCGGAAGACAATTAAATCTTTAATTATCTTACAATTAATTAAGGACAATTAATTAAATTATCTCCTCAAAACACTTCACTGGATTCTTCATGATATACAAAAGTGGAACACAAGGTCCACCAATGTTCAGCAACAACAAATAAAAAAAGAAAATTTTATATAAAAATGTAAATCAACGTCCGGGGGAAGGCTGTAAGCATTGCTATGTGATTGCGATTCATTTTCATATTCACTAATTCCTTCTAGAAGTTTACAAACTTGTTGCTGAGACACCGTGTGTGCAGTAACCTAAATTTGGGAGTGTTGCATGTAAATTTAACTCTGTAAATTTTCGAAAAGTAATTTTATGATTTTGTTTTAATGGTAATTATCTGTTAAGTGTAATTTACTGTAATTTGATGTTTCGTTTTCTTTTTGTAATTAACTCTCATTTTTGCTCTTATGTAACTTAAACCATAAATAATTGTAACATAACTTGAGCCTATCATTATTTTCTCCTTCCACAATAACAATTTGTTTCTTTGTATAAAAGTGTCGATGGCCCTTTGTACGATACTCAATTACTGCGGTACCATAAATTATTATCTCAATGCATTATTATCGTATTATTGAATTGGCTGTCTGTATATTTTGAGGGCTTTCTTTTAGTGGGAGTTACCTTTATAATTATCTTCCTCTTGTGAATGCATTGTTATTTACCAACCCTTTCCTTACGTTTCATTTGAAAGTGCTGGAAGTATTTGGGAACAAAACGATAGTTTGAGGATAATAAATATCTTATTAGAAAAAAATCATTTGTATTGCCACGGAATTTGATACACGTATTTTCATATTTGTATAGTAAAATCAAATTCCATAAAATCGTCATCATTTTCGATGCAACTTTGAAAACGATTGCATACCTATATGTAATAATTTTTCTTATTGGCAATAACATTAAAAGTGGTAGCTTTTCTTGTGGCTACTTGTTTGTCTCCTTCTCAGTGACTTTCAGACATAGCAGCCTAGGTTATTCAAATCTGTAGAAGACTAGGCATTTTCGGTCACATGATAATGTATATTTTCGCCCAACCACTCCTATAGAGTGTAGTCTGTGTGATAAAGTTTGAATCCTGCTGGAACACATTTGGGCTTACCTTGATTTAGGGATTTACAATTGTTTCCAGTCTCGATGCAGGCATATAAATAATAGGAATATAGGAATCCCCCGAGAAGCAGCATTAATTTTGATTAAGATCAAATTGATGAGGCTGTGAATAGCACTAGCTGATATCCAGACAGTTACTATATACACTCTAAGTTGCAATCGGCTGTGATGATATTGACAGTGTGGAGCAACGAAGACCTTGCCATGTTATTTCACTCCTTACTATAAGGCGGATAATATCTATTTGATTGTAAGAGAAATACAATAAATAAACTCTCATAAGTACTGTGCACAACCATTAAAATCAGTTTGGTAAAGTTTTCATTAAAAATTCACTAGATTAACTAAATCAGTTAAATTTTGAAATCAATTCCTTCATAATAATATAGAATATCGTATTACTAAAGCAAAAGTTCTAAAAGAATACAATTACTATTTTTAGTAGTATATATATATATATATACTACTAAAAATATATATATGCCAACGGCCGTACCATGCTGAATATACCGGTTCTCGTTAGATCACCGAAGTTAAGCATCATTGGGCGCGGTCAGTACTTGGGTGGGTGACCACCTGGGAACACTGCGTGCCGTTGGCAAATTTGGGACCTGAATGGCCGAGTGTCTAGCGCTCTGGCGCTCGGTGCCACAGGTTTCGGGTTCGAATCCCGGCGGTGCCATGGATGTTTGTAGTGATTCGGAATCCACTTTAAGCCGTAGGTCCCGGTCTTCTATGACTGTAAGAGCGTCACGGAGCAAAAGTCAGGCTTCTACCTACGGGTGCTCCATCACAACAGAAGCTGCTTCCTTCCCCTTCAATCATGAGTCCATATGGGCTTGTGGGCTTGGCCAGCCAAGTGGGATAAGAAACAACAACAACAACAACATATATATATATTTATATATTGATAAATTTTACAAAAGTTTGTGCTTACAATATAAGTAAGTTCAGATTTGACCAATATTAGAGTGAATGTATTAAAAAGTCTTGTTTTAAGTAAAATAAAAAAATATTTTAAAATCTATCTGATTGTTAAGAGAAATAGAAGAAATAAACTCACGTAATTACTGTTTACAACCATTAAAATCAGTTTGGTAAAGTTTTCATTGAAAATTTACTAGATTAACTTATTCAGTTAAATTTTGAAATAAATTTCTTCATAAGGATATTAATATTGTATTACTAAAGCAAAAATTCTAAAAAAAAAAAAAAAAAAAAAAACACATGCAATTGCTATTTGTAAACTGAGCAGAAGAATATTATAAAATAATGTTACAAAATTTACAAATAATAAGTTTACAAATGCACTTTTTATTTTTTTCTGATCAGTTCAATAATATGTAACCATATAGCAACAACAAAAAAAAATCCACGAACCCAAAATTTCTACTTTTAGATTTGCATTTAACGATTTGCAATTAAAGGAAGACCCCCTGTTTTATCTCTTGAAATAATCCCTAAAATGTATTCAATTACCCTCGGAACAGTCACACTCCGCACAGTAATTTCGAAGTCTGAATGGCACGAAAATTTTATATCCCTCTTTTTATGACTTTTCTTGTATTTAATGCGCCAAATTTCACGCCATTTCGAATTTCTATTTAAAAAGCTCAATAGTAAAATGTTTGTGCTACTAAATAAATATGTGTTATTTTAATTATTTCTGATCTGTATCTGAGTTTGTAATCTGCTTTTCATTATTGATGCAGACTGTGTAACAGTTTATAAAGAATGAAAATAAATTGAACAGAGAGGGGGAATACGTAAATGTACATTCATTGAAGAAGAATTAATTATAAAATTTTCTAATGTTATTTGTCTAAAATATTTCTAATTTCTAATATTTAATTTGTAATGGATTTTAATATGAATATAATATTTAATTGTAAGTATTCTAAAAAGTTTTTATAAATTTTGTATTGATGATACATATAAATGCTTGTAAAAATATTACCATTTTATTAACTAATACGATAATGGAAATTCATATAATACAATGCTTTTCAGAGAAAAAATGATTTTTTAAATTAAATAAGAATTTTCTTTTTTTTTTTTAAATAATAAGATTTATTTTTACTTCTAAATTATTGTATTAAAAATAATGTAAGAATTTTTGAAATTTTAGTTTCAATATCATACAATATATTTTCTTATATTTATGTTGATTATTATTTTAATTATGAAATAAAATTACATCCTTGGTCAGACGTATAACCAAGTTTATACGTTTCAACAGAGTTTTAATAAAAATTATTTAAAAAATAATTCAAATAAATTTAAAATTTAATGGCCTGTAGTAAAAACATATATGTTTAAGCACTTTTATTCAGATTATTCTACAAATAACTTTCTTTTCTTTTTTTTTTTTTTTTTTTTACTTTTTAAAAACGGAATTAAATGCAAGTTTAGATTTTTTTAAGACTTAATTAAAAAATAAACATTTAAATTAAAGAACAACTTACTTTTATTAAGGATTCTTTAAAGTAGTTTGTAACAAAATCTAAACGAAAAAAAATCTATTGCAAAATTACAACATTTGTCAAAAAGGAAAAAAAAAAATCAATGTTTAGAGAACTTTCGTTTGTACTTTATTTTTACATCAGCAAATAAAGTCTCAAGTAAAGAATTATCAAAAGTCTTAAATGCTCAGGTTGTGATGTGCAAAATATATTGGGAATTTTCTGGAGATACAAATTTTTCCATGAAAGGAAGAACTTCAATATATATGCATCGTTATTGGACTTTAAAATTAGTAAAAAATCTAAAATGATCTTCATCTTTTTTTATTGTTCATTTATTTAAGAAACCTAAATGCTCAATGAATATAAGAACAATACGAAATTCTATTAGAAACTTATCTGAAAGTTTGTAAAGCCGAAACAAAGGTTTGACTCCCAGTGCATATCAAACATTTAAGGTTAAAAGGAATTCAAGTTCCCAAGAACTTTGTCATGGTGGATTGCTCCAAAGTTTTATTTCAAGGTTTGTCTTTATTCTACTTGTCAGGATACTGGCGCACAAAAGTTCTTTAAAAGTTGTTAGTAACAAACCCACCATTTTAAAACTGTTATTTTTATTTTAATGTTTTAGTATCAAGTACAACTTGTGCATTCCAAGTGAGATGAAGAATAGGAAATAAATTGATCTACAACTGTATGGTGACTGTTAAATGTATAAAACAAATTATTATTTGTGTGTATCGAGTGAAGAGGATGCACAATACTTCATTGTAGAGTTATTGGAATCATGAATTTGTAAAATATTATGCAACAATGTTATGGATGGCCTTAGATATCTACAGGATAAGGCACAATACCATAGATCATAGACTGTAATGAAGTGTATTCAGGAAGACAATTTTAAAATTTTAAATTACCTGCCACAATATCTAGATTTTAATCCAAAGAAAAATCTGTGGGCCCTTTTAAAACTAAAGTTATGCTGGCATTCAATAGCATGAAATAGTTACTTAAGAAAAATTTCCGAGAAGTATGTAATGTTTCTTCATCTTATTTCATAACTATTTATTCACTTCCTTCTACTAGCTCACACTCTCCCTGTATATATCTTGTTCAAATTTTCAATCGCTCATAAGATACTTTTTATTCATCCACTCAAGTTCAAATACATTTTTTTTAAACTTGTAGTGGATGACACTCGATGTTAATACAGTTTTTTCAAATATTAATTTCTTCATTAAATTTAATTAATTAATTAATTAAAATTAGTTTCTTTTACATTTAAGTTGCATATATCTACCTATAGATGGCGCCAGATGAACTTCAAAAAAATGAATGAAAATTATTTATAAAGGACTTTCTGCACTATAGTGAAAAAAAAGTAGGAATTGACTTAATTTTTTTTTTATATTACTTGTTTATATAAGAAAACTAAATGTCCAATGGTTGTAAGAATAGTACGAAGTACTAGCAAAAACTTATCTGAAGGTCTATAAAGCTAAAACAAATGTTTGACTCTCTATGCAAATCAAACATTTAAGGTTAAAATGAATTTAAAATTACAAGAACTTTACAATGGATGATTGGTCCAAAATTCTATTTTCAAGTAAGTCTGTCTTTATTCTGTTTCTCAGAATTATGATGCTCAAATCATCATCTGGGGAGCCTTTTAAAACTAAAGTGTTGTTGATATTCAATAACATACTAAGTCTCTTAGCAACAATTTCCTAGAAATATGTAAGATTTTTTTCATCTTGATCGATTGTTTATTTATTTAAGAAAGCTAAATGCCCAATAAATGTAAGAGCAGTACGAAGTACTAACAAAAACTTATCTAAAATTTATAAAACTAAACCAAAGGTTTGACTAACTAAGTCAATCAAATATTTAAGGTTAAAACGAATTCAAGCTCATAAGACCTTTACAATAGAAGAGTGCTCGAAAATTCTATTTTCAAGGAAGTTGTTATTCCATTTCTCAGGATAATGATACTCAAATCATCATCTGTGGAGCTTTTTAAAACTAAATTTATGTTGGCATTCAATAGCATCTCAATAGTCTCTTAAGGACAATCGCTGAGAAGTATGGAATAATATAAACATATAAATGTGACACTTATTCAGTTTCAGCATAATCAAAACAAGTAATATAAAAAAAAATGAAAGTCAATTCTTACTTTTTTTTCACTATATTGCAGAAAGTCCTTTATAAATAATTTTCATTCATTTTTTTAAGTTTATCTGGCACCATCTATTGGTAGATACATACAACTTAAATCTAAAACAAACTAAAATTAATGAATTAAATTTAATTAATGAATTAATATTTGAAAAAAAATGCATTAACATCAAGTGCCCTCCACTACTTCAAAAAAAATGTATTTGAACTTGAGTTTATGAATAAAAAGTATTTTATTAACGATTGAAAATTTGAACAAGATATATATAGGGAGAGTGGGAGCTAATAGAAGTAATTGAATAAGTTTTGCTGCCGTATAGCCCCGGGTAGGAAGGCAATATTACCGAATATTAATGAAAGCAAAGTTTTTGTCAATGATAAATGATGAATTTGTTAAGGTTAGTTTTTTGTCTTTAGAAGCTTTTTTTGAGAGTAAAAAAATATATATTTAATTTATGTTTAGTTTCTCTTTAAAATTTTAATTATTAATTTCAAATGAAAATCTGTTGTTAATTCATATAAAGTTAACGTTTAAAATAGTGCAAAATGCTATAACTTTTTCAATTGATATTGTATATCCTTTAATTCGTGTACTATTATTTTTTTGCAATAAATATCTTAATGATTTCCAAAAAAATATTCAAATGATAATTATTTTGTGGTATTGTTACCGACTTGGATAAAATATAATTCAATTTTTCATTAGGATTTCCCAACGAGAATAAGTCACTTTTATATTTTAATGAATATTGCCACCATTTTGAAAAATAATTTTATAAAAATTGTGTTATCTCAATAAATTATTTCATATTAATGCTTTTTTTTCTGTGAAATTTTTTTATTTATAGCTCAAAAATTCATAAAATTGAAAAAAAAAAACCCTGTTTTGTAGAAAGGATTGCATATTTTGATCTTGTTTTATTAAATATGTATTTTCAATGTAATGTTATTCACTAAAAATGACCATTTAATGAATTGTGGCATAAATTTCGCAAAATTTTAAAAAAAATTATACTCAACTGTAATATATTTTTTTACAAATAATAATATTAATGCCTTAAAAACCATAAATTAACATTAAATATATTACACAGCTATCTTTATTATATAACCTTAATAAAAAATAATACACACTTGCATACTTTTAAAATAACTTCCCAAATTTAAAATTTTATCTATCCCTGCTCTTACATCTACTTAACTGACCACACCAAACTAGAAGGTTAAAAATGGAAAGTTAACGTCATCGTAACGGTATGCAAAATCTGTGTAATACCACACAAGAACAATTTCTTCTATGCTTAAAAAAAACGCGAGATTCTAGCATAATGACCACTGCAATCTTTAGAAAAACTTTACAGCATACTTTTTTCGAAATTGTACATCAGAAAAATAATAGATACGGCAACTCATTTCAACACCATGTAATGTGAATTCTTCTCTTCTGGGACGATAAAAACAGCCAGATAAAACAAAACAACACCATCAAACAACGATGGATGTAAAAAAACAACATAACATAAAACAGCAATGGATGAAAAAACAACAACATAAGAATTTCACCCCATAGCCTTACCGACTGGGCAGTTCTGAAATTTTCCGCCATGTAATCAAATAGCAAAACTGGCGAACCAAATATGCATTTCGAATTCCAGGCCTACCAGTGTCCAGTGGGGGTGGAGATGAAACTGCACTCCCCCATCCCATCCTCATGATGCCCAGAGACTATTACTCACAGTAAATGCGCATTTATGCAAAGGGATAGGGGCTCAAATTGCGCAATGTGCTACGACCACGATTAACTTTCTTCACGCTAGGGCTGCCGCTTTACAGATGTTGCCCCTGCTACTACCATGGATGAGTGAACGCATGGTCCATATCAGGCACTCGGTGTTGTTACAGGAAACATGAAATATTTCGTAGGGTGTTGATCTGGTAGGGGATGGTGGGTTTTTATCATATCATATCTGACCCTGTTTAATATTTTCTTCTTTCTAATCGGCATTTACTATTTGTTATATATAATTCCATTAAAGATTATTCAAATCGTCGAATAAACTGGAAATTAACTATATTGTTCATTTAACAATTATATTGTTGCTTTGTTACTTTAGTATTTAAATTAACAACATTATGTATTATAATTTATAATACTATGTATTCATAAGTGTTTTTCGAAATAATATTTGTTTATGCTTAAGTTATTTTGCATATATAAGTAAATAAAAGATCATAAAAGGTTATAGAATTAAATATGAAGCACCCACAAATTTATGTATAAAGTATGCTGTTATGGCTGTGTTTAACAAATAATTGTTTTTGTAGTATATTCGTTAGCCACATACTCGTTTTGATACAATTTGTATATCGTGCTGTGTGGTTGATGGTCTTGATATTTATATATATATATATATATATATATATATGATGCTGAATTTCCTTTAAACTAATTAAATATACTTTGCCAATATTTATAAAAAATGATTTTTTAAAATTAAAATTGTAATTAATATTATTTGTATTATTTTTGAATTAAATAATATTTGTATGCTACAATTTCATTATTTTATTTCAAAAGCGTTTAGTTGTGTTCATTGCGTTTTACATCTCTGAATTTATATATATAAAAAATATTTAAAACAAAAATTGAAGTTATAATTAAAAAAAAACTATATATATATATGATGAATCTCCTTAAAACTAAATAAATACATTTTGCAGATAATTATACGAAGATGATTTTTTTTTTGCAAATTAAAACTGTAATTAATATTTTTGATATTATTTCTGAATTAAATTTTGTTTATATGTTACAACTGAATTGTTTTGTTTCCAAGTGTTTGTTTGTGTTCGTTGTTATTTACATTTCTTAATTTATATTACAAAAAAATGTGTATATATTTTTATTTGCTATTTTACGATCAAACAAATTATGTAAAATTTTATTAAAAACAATAATATTATATTTAATTGTTGTGAAAAGTACATAGAGACGAGTTTAATACGAGAAAAAAATAATTAAATAATAAAACATTTATGTATGATTATAGATGGAAGAAATGTCTTGTGCGATGTTCATTAAATTCTAGTTAATAGTTTAATTTATTGCTTAATTTCAAAAAACAGTTTTCTTTAAAATATGTAATTGTAAACAACAGCATAATGTAAAAATTTTCTTTTTGTGTTATTATGGTTCTTGAAATTTTTTAATTAATTTAATTTTTTTATATACTTATTTTTTAATATACTTTTTTTGATGTACTTAAAAAGTTCTCTCTAGGTGTAAAATAATTGTCATAATACATTTTTCATGTAATAATTGTAATATGACGAAGATAGGCAACATTAACTGTAATTAATTCATTTATTTTTTAGATTAATATTTAATATTTTAAGTGTTTAAGTTTTGGCATGCATCCCCATTTGAATAACTAGTTTTTTGGAAATCTTATTACTGTAATTCTCCAATGTATATTGCATATTATGACTTGATCTGGCAAAGTAAAAAGGACACAATTATGTTGTATATGTTCATAAAATGTCGTCATGAACAAAATCTAAAAATATAAATTATCATAACATTATAAAAATAGAATACATATCCTTAATGATGAATGTTAAAAGGTTATATTTTAATTAGAGTTTTCATGAAAATTTAGGATTAAATCATTTGTTATTAGTCAGTATACACTGAAGTGACAAAAGTCATGGGATAGCAATATGCAAATTTTCAGATGGCAGTAGCATCGCGTAGAACAGGTATAAATGCGCAGTGCTTTCGCAGAGCTTTCATTTCTGTTCAAGTTATTCATGTGAAGAGGTTTTGACGCACGACGATGACCGCACGGCGGGAATTAACAGACTTTGAACGCGGAATGTTAGTTGGAGCTAGACGCATGGGTCATGCCATTTCGGAAATCGTTAGGGAATTCAACATTCCCAGATCCACTGTGTCAAGAGTGTGCCGAGAATATGAAATTTCATTCATAACATCCCACCAGGACAGCGCAGTGGTCGACCGCCTGCACTTAACGATTGAGACCGGCGACGTCTGCAAAGAGTCGTAAATTCTAACAAACAAGCAACACTGCTTCAAATAACCGCAGAAATCAATGTGGGACGTACAAGGGACTTGTCTGTTAGAACTGTGCGGAGAAATTTGGCTTTCCTGGGGTATTCCAGCAGAAGACCGACTCGAGTGCCTTTACTGACAGGACGACATCGCTTACAGCTACTCTCGTGGGCACGTGAGCATATCGGTTGGTCCCTAGATGAATGGAAAACCGTGGCCTGGTCCGATGAGTCATGATTTCAGTTGGTAAGAGCTGATGGTAGGGTTCGAGTGTGGCGCAGACCCCACGAAGCCATGGACCCAAACTGTCAGCAAGGCACTGTTCAAGCTGGTGGTGGCTCCGTAATGATGTGGGCTGTTTTTTCATGGCGTGGCCTTGGTCTTCTGGTGCGACTGGACCGAACATTGACTGGAAATGCTTATGTTCAGCTACTTGGAGATCACTTGCAGCCATTCATGGACTTCATGTACCCAAACAACGATGGGATTTTTATGGATGACAATGCGCCATGTCACCGGGCCACAACTGTTCGCGATTGGTTTGAAGAACATTCTGGACAATTCCAACGAATGATCTGGCCACCTAGATCGCCCGACATGAATCCCATCGAGCATTTATGGGACATCATCGAGAGGTCTGTTCGTGCGACTTGTTGAGTCCATGCCACGTCGAGTTGCTGCACTTCGCCGGGCGAAAGGAGGGCCGACACGATATTAAGAGGTATCCCATGACTTTTGTCACTTCAGTGTATAAAGGAAATAGATAAAAATTGAAAATACTATACATATTACATTATATAATTAATTTTATATAATTAATATTATAAAATAAATATCACTATTAATCACTATTACATTACAAGATTAATATTCTTTTATATACTTCATTATAGAATTTCATTTACTATTTATCATAAGTGCTTTCTGAAGCTTTTAAAATTTAATTTTAAATTTTTAATTATGTCTTTACATCCTTCGTCTTTATATACTTAAAAAATAATTTTCTTTGAACTATTTAAAATAAAAATAGAATGATAAAATTATTTTTAAATTAACTCATTCTAATAAAATCAATTTTCTTTATATTCAATTAAAATTATTAAGCTGAATACAAATTTATTAAAAAAAAACAATTTCATTGGCTTATGTGCGTTGAAAGATTAGAAATTTGTTTCGTTAAAACATTGTATTTTTTTAATTATAGAATTTTTCTGGTATAATTAAAATTTTAATAAAATATTTTAAAAAGTAAGAAAAGTCGTTCAAATTGATAAAACTATGAATTAAGAATTCGTCTTTGTACAAGGAAGCGAATATCACAAGAATTATAATTTAAAATTAAAAAAAAGTTTTGACATTTAATTAATTAAAATTTACAAAAAAAATGTCTGTATCGATATCGATACTGGTGACGTTACAAAGTATGGTTAGTAAAAAGTGTTTCTTTCTGTTAAAGCATTTTTTTTTTCTTTTATAATATCTCAATAACATAATCTTTCGATAATCGATATCTTTTATAATAGTTGATATCGATGAAGAAAATATCTCTCCATTGATATTGATATCTTCTTTTATAATAACTCAATAATAAAACCTTTCGATAATCAATATCTATTGTAATAGTCGATATCGATGAAGAAAATTTATCTCCATCGATATCGATATCTTCTTTTATATTGGATAATAGAACCTTTCGATAATCGATATCTTTAATAATAGCTGATATCGATAAAGAAAATTTCTCTCTATCGATATTCATATAGCTGACGTTACAACGTATGGTTAATAAAAAGTATTGCTTTATCTTAAAGGACATTTTTTATTACTTTTATAATATCTCGCTAATAGAATCTTTCGATAATCGATATCTTTTATAATAGTCGGTATCGATAAAGAAAATTTTTCTGTATTGCTATCGATATTGCTGGCATTACAAAGTATGGTTTGTAAAAAGGTGTTCCTTTATCTAAGCGACATTTTTCTTTATTTCTTTTAAATATCTCGATAATAGAATCTTTTGATAATCGATATCATTTATAATAGTCGATATCGATAAAGAAAATTTCTCTTCATCGATATTGATATTGCTAAAGTTGTAAGTATAGTTGCTGGGGTTAGTTGCTGGGTAAGTTGCTGGGGTTAAAGTATGGTTACTAAAAAGTGTTCTTTTATCACAATGGACATTTTTTTTTATTTCTTTCATAATTTACAGTACTATTTTCTAAAAGAAAAGGTAAAGAGAACTGCATTCACATCTTATTCCATAAAAACAATGGTCTGCATAAACACTTCCATTATTTCTTTCAAATGCGTAAGATACATAATATTTATATTTTAACGCTTTCTTTTGTTCATTGTTACAGTGTTATTTACTCTACGACTGACTTGCATATCATTCAGCCATTTTATAATATTCAGGGTTTTTTCTGCTTTATAGGTGGCAGACCTATGAGTTTATGTATGCAATTTTTTAAATGTGAGCACGTTAGTTTACATTTAAAAAACATTTTTCAAAAAAGGTATATAGGATTAAAGTACTACTATTTTACCTGAAATGCTTTAGTTTTAATAATGGGCAACTAAAATAAAAAATGTAAAGTGAACATATTAGATACCAAAATATCTACATTTTAAATTTCAATTCCCCCCCCCTCCCCCCATGTAATTCGTGTTAAATCAAGGATTTCTGTGAATGATACATTATTTACGACATTATTTTCTCACTTATAGTACTATTAAATTCAATACGTACTTTAAAAACTGCAAATCAGCACTGATTGCAAGTGACTCTAATTTGAAGTTTAAAATGTCCATTGGTTAATTATAAAATCAACAGATTCTTCATCAGCATGAATATATAATGCTAATTTAAACTGCTGAAATAAAAGCTACAAGGTTTCGACATACATCATAAATGTTCTCACAGGAAAATGTGTTGGAATGAAGACTTAATTTTTCAAGTTGTCCATTGGCTAGTTAAGTCAACGAAATCTTGATCCTCATGAGTACGCAATGCTAATTTAAACTGCTGAAATAAAGTCACGAAGCATACCCTAAAAGACTTAACTTTTAGGGTATGCTTCGTAAATGTTCTCTACAACTACATTTGGTGCAATGAAGTTGGTTATCATTTTTTAAATTGTCCTTCGGCTAGTTAGAAAGTCAACGGATTCTTGATCCTCATGAGTACGCAATGCTGATTTAAACTGCTGAAATAAAAGCACGAAGCATACCCTAAAAGACTCAACTTTAAGGGTAGGCTTCGTAAATGTTCTCTACAACTACATTTGGTGCAATGAAGTTGATTATCATTTTTTAAATTGTCCTTTGTCTAGTTAGAAAGTCAACAGATTCTTGATCCGCATGTGTACGTAATGCTAATTTAAACTGCTGAGATGAAAACTACAAGGACTCAAGTTTTAAGACATGCTTTGTAAATATACTCTACAGCTAAATTTGTTGGAATGAAGATGATTGTCTTCATTTTTTAACTTGTTTGAGAAAATTGTTTAATTAGAAAAAAAATATTTGATATTAAAAATTTGATTGCAAAAGACTATTTTTGTTACAATAGAGATAATTAATATTTAAAAATCAAAATACTATTAATAATAAATCTTCTAAAATTTGTGGAAATGTTATAAATTGATATTATTTATATAAACTATTATTTATTAAGTTTGATTTACAGTGTAAACTTTATTAAAATAACATTGTTAAATAACCATGAACTAATTGCATGATGTAATAAAGTTATACATCAAAATTCTACTAAATTACAAACAGGAAAAAAAAATTCTAATACAAATTATTCTTACTTATACTTCAATAAAATAACTTGGGTTCCCCACAATATTTTTTTATCATAAATTTTCTTTTACATATCAAAGGAAAAAAAAAATCTAAAGCTAATTTCTTGTCCTGACAAAGTTTCCCAAATGTAAGAACGTAACATTTGAATTTGCTGCTGTTTTATGAGGAGTTGCTACTCTGTTTATTGAGATTTAGATGAACAAGTATCTGAAAAAACCTTTTCCAGTCTCTTGTGAGACAACAAATATGTTTCAAAGATGTTGTTTCATATTTTGTTTGAATAGTTCAGAATATATATTGCATTTTATTTCACATCAGATAATATAGTGTAGGACTTTTTTACATGACTTTCCTTTCTAGCCTGTATTAAAAATAAATAAGTCTCAAATAAATGATCATCTACTTGTAATTATGTTACTTTTCTTTTTAATATATAATATAAATTTTTTTCTGGTTAACTATATTTTATTTAACTGAGTATTTTTTTATGTACTAAGAATAAACTTTTATACAAATTATATAAATTATACAAATGATATAATTTTTACAAATGATATAATATATACAAATTATATAAATTATGCGCATGATATAAAATATACAAATTATATAAATTATACACATGATATAAATTTTATACAAATGATATAAATTATACAAATGATACATTTATATAAATAGTATAAATTATACAAATGATATAAATTTTATACATATTATATAAATTATGCACATGATATAAATTTTATACAAATGATATAAATTAGACAAATGCTACATTTATACAAATGATATAAATTAGACAAATGATACATTTATACAAATGGTATAAATTATACAAATGATATAAATTTTATACAAATGAAAAAACTGAAACTTTTAAATTTATAGAAAAAAGTTATTCAACCATAGAGAAGCAGTCCATCAATATTTTTTCAAATTATTCTACAGATTTTACCTATCATCAATAAAAATTTGAAATAATTCTTGTTATGTGTGTGTGTCAAAAAATTAACTTTTGCATTATGTTGTTATTGAATTGTAGTGTTTGTCTGTTAGTATTTTCCAGTGACGTATAACTGTTTCCAGATGTACTTATGTTCTAGTGGTTCTATGCCTGATTATTCTTGCAGTTGATATTTGTAACTTAAATTATGACATTATTTATTATATGGTTTCCTAAATGCTGTACATTTTAATATGAGATTATTTACCACTACAATAGCGGATATGTAGCAAATTCAGTGTTTCTGAGGAGATCTTATTTGTTTGTACTTCCATTTTGCCACCATGTTTAGAAAGAACCTCCGCAGGAGTGGCTTCAAATGCAGTGGGATGGCGTACACATTCTCCATTTACTAATATCATATGAAATTATTTTCTGTTATCGTGTTTTTTCCTAAGTCACACAAACTTTCATTTCGACATCTCTTACTGGATTTGAACAAGGATCTTTTTGAGTTAAAAGCACAATTCGCTAACCACTAAAATTGCTCCAGTTTCAATAGCTCTCAATAAAAATATAGATTTTATATCTCAGTTAGCCATTCTATATAGCCTCTCTTGCTTTAAGTCGTAATTAATAAAAAAATAAGCTGAACTTTTTGCTGAAATATTTTTTATTTGATATATTTTTTTTTCTTATCCCACTTGGTAGACAGCAACATCTAGACCAAGTCCAGGAACCCATGTGGTCTCATGGAAAGAGGGAAGGGATGGGGGCATCTTCTGTTGTGATGGAACACCCGTAGATAGAAGTTTGACTTAGTTCCGTGCCGCTGAAGAGGGTTGACAGTGCTTTCTGGAAGGAATTTTGGGACCCATAATTTTTTTTTTTTTCGTATGGGAAAAAACTCAGAAAACTCTTACCAGGTAGTCCGACTAACAAAGCAAGATGCTGAACATCTCAAACATCATCGAGTCTCTTCGAGTTTTGAAACAATGTCTACAACAAAGCTGCCAGCCTACTGAACGTCCCCCTAATGCTCACTTGCGGCCCGCGTTGCCACGAGTCGTTAACTGTTAACGAGTTCGTTAAATCTGTTTCACTTTTAAATCTCTTGTACTGACTCCTTTAAAACAAGTATTTCGTTTTCTCTAAATCTACTAGTACAACTCATATTATCAACGATTCAGCTCACTCTCATCTTCTTTACGAGTCAATCTTATCCAATCACTTACAATGTAATTAGATAAAGGAATTAAAGCGTCAAAGATCCAAAGTGTAAAGAGGGCGCACATTTCCCCCTGGTGTCTCTGCCAGTTCAACATATCTCAACACCTCGCCCACAGATCAATGCGTCGCTTAATTCTCACTTTATCTCCTGGGGACTAGATGCGGAAATGTCAGATAATGGCGCCATCCACTTTGGAGGAATTCTGGTACAAATGGAGACCCACATTTTCATCATTGGTAAAATCTTCACGTGTGAATGCTGGCGAGATTGATTTTCCGTTACTGAGTCAAGTAATCTGGGGGAGATGAAGTGAGGACCATGCAGGGATGGGTGTTTGAAGAAGACATGATTTGTTTTTGAAATGGGATTGTTTGTGTGCATGGTTTGAAAATCTGCTTAGTAATGATGGGTTGTAAATAAAGGGCGTTAATATTCTACATGAATTTATCGAGCCTAAATTATTTTTTAGGCCTAGTACATTTTCGATATAACAAATTTTTGTTCTGAGTTTGTGATTTAATTTGTTGTTGTTTTGTGTGTGGTAAATATCCAAATGTAAATTTCAATGGAAAAAAAATGAACAACTTGTAAGTAACTTGCGGTAAAATTGATTAATTTACAGCAAATCTTACTCACTTGTACTTAAAATAATTAACACGTATGTGACTTGAAATAAAATAACTAATTTTCAAGTAATGTGTAGTAAACTTAACTATGACGTAAATAACTCGTCATAAAACCAATTAAATTTAATTAATTCGTTTGTTATTATATTTTATATTAAAATTAGTTATTAAATTTAAATGGGTTTTTTATTATCCCACTTGGTAGGCAACAACATCTAAACTGAGTCCAAGCCCCAGTGTGATTTCATGGAATGGGAACAGCTTCTGTTGTATTACAACGCTCGTAGGTAGATCTTTGACTTGGCTTCCTGAAGCTAAAGAAGGAGCTTAGTGCTTTCCAGGAGGACTTTTAGAGTGAACTGCAACACATTTCCGTATCGTATTGGAGAAAACTCGGAAAACTCCCGCCCACTAATCCGACTAACGGAGCAAGAGGCTAAACATCACGAATGCCATCGATTCTCCCCGTTTTTTGAAACAGTATCTACAAGAAAGTCGCCAGCGAATTGAACCTCCGCCCTAATGCTCACCAGCGCCGCGCGTTGCCAGTGAGCCAAGAGTTTAGCTTAATATAAAAACTAACTTAAGCAATAGTTTGCGGTCATATAAAAGAATCAATTATTTCACTTCAATTTTGATGACTGATGTTAGTTCAATATGGGTCAGAGCGAACTTTTATAATTTTATGCAAATCTAAAACTGTTTTACTTTTAAATGTCTTGCATTGAATCCTTTAAATCAAACATTTCGTTTTCTCTAAATCTAACAACTTCCATTCTCATCGATTCAGCTCACTCTCATCTTATGTACGAATCTATCTCATCCCATCACTTACAATGTAATTAGATAAAGGAATGAAAGCGTCAAAGATTCAAAGTGTAAAGAGGGCGCACATTTCCCCCTGGTGTCTCTCTGCCAGTTCAACACCTCTCAACACCCTGCCATCAGATCAATGCGTCGCTTAGTTCTCACTTTTATCTCCTGGGGACTAGATGCGGAAACGTCAGATAATGGCGCCTTCCACTTTGGAGGAATTCTGGTACAAATAGAGACCCGCATTTTTATCATTGGTAAAATCTTCACTTGTTAATGCTGGCGAGATTGATTTTCCATTATTGTGTCAAGTGATCTGGGGGAGATGAAGTGAGAACCGTTCAGGGATGGGTGTCTGAAGAATACATGATTTGCTTCTGAAATGGGATTGTTTGTGTACATCGTTTGAAAATCTGCTTAGTAATGATTGCTTGTAAATAAAGGGCGTTATTATTCTACCTGAGTTTATTGAGCCTAAATTATTTTTTAAGCCTAGCCCATTTTCGGTAGAACAAATTTTAGTTTTGAGTTTGCGATTTAATTTATTGTTGTTTTGTACGTGATAAATATTTAAATGTAAATTTAAACGAAGAAAAGAAATTAAATAAATTGTTAGTAGCTGGCAGTAAAACTGATTAACATACAGTAAATATTATTGTACTAAAACTAACATGTATATAACTTGTAACAAAATTAACTAATTTTCAAGTAATTAATAAAATTAACTATCAAGTAAACAACTCGTAATAAAACCCACTACACATAATTTATTTGTTGTTGTTTCTTATTCCACTTGGTCGACAACAACATCTAGACCAAGTTTAAGTACCCGTGTGGTCTCGTAGAAGAAAGGAAAGAAAGAGAAGGCAGCTTCTGAAGTAGGTAGAAGTCTGACTTGGTTGTGGGCAGCTGGAAAAGGAGGGCAGTGTTTTCCGTTAGTACTTTTAGTGGAAACTGTACGTATTTGCTTATAGTTTTGAGAAAACCCGAAAAACACTCACCAAGTGGTCCGACTCACAAGGCAAGATGCTGAATACCACAAGCGTCATTCTGTCTATTCGTTTTATGAAACAGTGTCTACAACAAAGCCGCCAGTAGATATAGCTTCCACTCTAATACTCTGTAGTGGTGTGCATTAGCACTGAGTCCCGAATCGGGCTTAATATAAAAAATAACTTAAGCAATAATTTGCAATCATACAAAAGAACTACTTTCACTTAATTTTTGATGATTGTTATAATTCAATATAGATCAGAGAACCTTCTAGCAAACATTTTTTTAATTTTGCGCAAATCTAAAACTATTTCACTTTTAAATCTCTTGCATTGAATCCTTTAAATCAAATATTTCGTTTTCTCTGAATCTAACAACTTCCATTATCATCGATTCAGCTCACTCTCATCTTTTGTACGAGTCAATTTTATCCCATCACTTACAATGTAATTAGAGAAGGGAATGAAAGCGTCAAAGATTCAAAGTGACAAGAGAGCGCACATTTTCTCCTGGTGACTCTGCCAGTTCAACACCTCTCAACACCCTGCCAACAGATCAATGCGATGCTTAATTCTCACTTGATCTCCTAGGACTGGATGCGGAAATCTCAGATAATGGCGCCGACCACTTTGGAGGAATTCTGGTACAAATGGAGACTCACATTTTCATCATTGGTAAAATCTCCACGTGTGTGTGCTGGCGAGATTAATTTTCCATTACTGTGTCAAGTAATCTGAGGGACATGAAGTGAGGACCATGCAGGGATAGGTGTTTGAAGAATAAATGATTTGTTTCTGAAATGGGATTTTTTGTGTGCATCGTTTGAAAATCTGCTTAGTAATGTTGGGTTGCAAATAAAAGGCGTTAATATTCTGCATCAGTTTATCGAGCCTAAATTATTTTTTAGGCCTAGCACCATTTTCGATATAACAAATTTTTGTTCTGAGTTTGTGATTTAATTTGTTGTTGTTTTGTATGTGGTAAATATTCAAATGGAAATTTCAATGGAAAAAAAATAAACAACTTGTAAGTAACTTGCAGTAAAATTGATTAATTTATAGCAAATCTTACTCACTTGTACTTAAAATAATTAACATATATGTGACTTGAAATAAAATAACTAATTTTCATTAATGTGTAGTAAAATTAACTATGACGTAAATAACTCGTCATAAAACCAATTAAATTTAATTAATTCGTTTGTTATTATATTTTATATTAAAATTAGTTATTAAATTTAAATGGTTGTTTTTTATTATCCCACTTGGTAGGCAACAACATCTAAACTGAGTCCAAGCCCCAGTGTGATTTCATGGAATGGGAACAGCTTCTGTTGTGTTACAACGCTCGTAGGTAGATCTTTGACTTGGCTTCCTGAAGCTAAAGAAGGAGCTTAGTGCTTTCCAGGTGGACTTTTAGAGTGAACTGCAACACATTTCCGTATCGTATTGGAGGAAACTCGGAAAACTCCCGCCTACTAATCCGACTAACGAAGCAAGAGGCTAAACATCACGAATGCCATCGATTCTCCCCGTTTTTTGAAACAGTATCTACAAGAAAGTCGCCAGCGAATTGAACCTCCGCCCTAATGCTCACCAGCGCCGCGCGTTGCCACTGAGCCAAGAGTTTTGCTTAATATAAAAAATAACTTAAGCAATATTTTGCGGTCATATAAAGGAATCAATTATTTCACTTCAATTTTGATGACTGATGTTTGTTCAATATGGGTCAGAGCGAACTTTTATAATTTTATGCAAATCTAAAACTGTTTTACTTTTAAATTTCTTGCATTGAATCCTTTAAATCAAACATTTCGTTTTCTCTAAATCTAACAACTTCCATTCTCATCGATTCAGCTCACTCTCATCTTTTGTACGAGTGAATCTCATCCCATCACTTACAATGTAATTAGATAAAGGTCTGAAAGCGTCAAAGATTCAAAGTGTCAAGAGGTCACGCATCTCTCCCTGATGTCTCTGCCAGTTCAACACCTCTCAACACCATGCCAACAGATCAATGCGTCGCTTAATTCTTAGTTAATCTCCTGGGGACTATCTCCTGACTTGCCTCCGTGACGTTGATGAACTAGGGCAGTGCCTTCTTGGTGGACTTTAAGGGAAAACTACCCCCAATTTGCTTTTCGTATGGGAGAAAACTATGAAAACTCTCACCAGGTAGTCCGACTAACCAGTCAAGATGCTAAACATGACACACTGCATCGATTCTCCTCATTTTTTGAAACAGTGTCTACAACAAAGCCGCCATCGGGGTGAAACTCTGTCCTAATGCTCAGTAACGGCGCGCATTGACTGACCCCGATTCGGGCTTAATATAAAAAATAACTGAAGTAATAATTTGCAATTAAATAAAAGAATCAATTATTTTACTTAATTTTTGTTTACTGCTGTTATTCAATGCTGTTATTTTTGTTGACTGCTGTCAGTAAACCTTTCCTCAATCATTTTTAATTTTACGCAAATTTAAAGCTGTTTCACTTTTAAATATCATGTACTGAATCCTTTAAATCAAACATTTCATTTTGTCTAAATCTACCACTTCCATTATCATCGATTCAGCTCACTATCATCTTTTGTACGAGTAAATCACATCCCATCACTTACAATGTAATTAGATAAAGAAATGAAAGCGTCAAAGATCCAAAGTGTAAAGAGGGCGCACATTTCCCCCTGGTGTCTCCACCAGTTCATCACCTCTCAACACCCTGCCAACAGATCAATGCGTCGCTTAATTCTTACTTAATCTCCTGGGGACTAGATGCGGAAATGTAAGATAATGGTATGGTCCATTTTGGAGGAATTCTGGTACAAATGCAGACCCACATTTTCATCATTGGTAAGATCTTCACGTGTGAAGGCTGGCGGGATTGATTTTCCATTATTGCGTCAAGTAATCTGGGGGAGATAAAGTGAGGACCGCTCAGGGATAGGTGTTTGAAGACATGATTTGTTTCTGAAATGAGATTGTTTGTGTGCATCGTTTGAAAATCTGCTTAGTAATGATTGGTACTAAATAAAGGGCGTTACTATTCTACATGAGTTTATCGAACCTAAATTATTTTTTAAGCCTAGCACATTTTCGATAGAACAAATTTTTGTTTTGTGTTTGTGATTTAGTTTATTGTTGTTTTACAGGTGATAAACATTCAAATGCAAATTTCAACGAAGAAAGAAATTAAATAATTTTAAGTAACTTGTAGTAAAATTGACTAACTAATAGTAAATCTTACTAACTTGTATTAAAACTAACTAACATGTATGCAACTTGTAATAAAACTAACTAATTTGCAAGTAATTTGTAGTAATATTAACTATTAAGTAAATAACTCGTCATAAAACCAATTAAATTTAAGTAATTCATTATTTATTAATTTTTATTTTAAAATTAGTTATTAAATTTAAATTGTTATTTCTTATTTCACTTTCCAGGCAGCAACGTCTAAACTAAGTCAAGAATCAGTGTGGTTTCATGCAAGGGGGGCAACTTCTGTTTTGTTAAAACACTCGTAGGTAGAAGTTTGACTTGGCTTCCTGAAGCTGAATAAGGAAGGCAGTTCTTTCCGAGAGGACATTTAGAGGGAACTACAATGCATTTGCTTATCATATGGGAGAAAATCTGGAAAACACCCACAAGGTACTCCGACTAACGGGGCAAGATGCTAAACGTCACTAACGTCATTAATTCTCATTATTTTATGAAACAGTGTTTGCAACAAAGCCACCAGCCATTTGAACATCCGCCCTAGTCCTCAATAACTGCGCTCGTTGCCACTGAGCCCCGAATGGAGCTTAATAAAAAAAATAACTTAAGATATAATTTGCATTCATATAAAAGAATTAGTTACTTCACTTAATATATGATAACTACTTTAATTCAATATGGATGAGACAACATTTTCTCAAACATTTTTAATTTTATGCACATCTAAAACTGTTTCACTTTTAAATCTCTTGTACTGAATCCTTTAAATCAAATATTTCGTTTTCTCTAAATCTACAACTTCCATTATTGTCGATTCAGCTCACTGTCATCTTTTGAACGAATAAATCTTATCCCATCACATACAATGTAATTAAATAAAGGAACGAAAGCGTCAAAGATTCAGAGTGTCAAGAGGGCGCACATTTCCCCTGGTGTCTCTGCCAGTTCAGCACCTCTCAACACCCTGCCAACAGATCAATGCGTCGCTTAATTCTTACTTAATCTCCTGAGACTAGATGCGGAAATGTCAGATAATGGTATGGTCCACTTTGGAGGAATTCTGGTACAAATGGAGACCCACATTTTTAATCATTGGTACAATCTTCACGTGTGAATGCTGACGAGATTGATTTTCCATTATTGCGTCAAGTAATCTGGGGGAGATGAAGTGAGAACCATGTAGGGATGGGTGTTTGAAGAAGACATGATTTGCTTCTGAAATGGGATTGTTTGTGTGCATCGTTTGAAAATCTGCTTAGTAATGATTGCTTGTAAATAAGGAGCGTTATTATTCTACATGAGTTTATTGAGCCTAAATTATTTTTTAAGCCTAGCCCATTTTGAATAGAACAAATTTTAGTTTTGCGTTTGCGATTTAATTTATTGTTGTTTTGTACGTGATAAATATTTAAATGTAAATTTCAACGTAGAAAAGAAATTTAATAAATTGTTAGTAGCTGGCAGTAAAACTGATTAACATACAGTAAATATTATTGTACTAAAACTAAGATGTATATAACTTGTAACAAAATTAACTAATTTTCCAGTAATTAATAAAATTAACTATAAAGTAAACAACTCGTAATAAAACCCACTACACATAAGTTATTTGTTGTTGTTTCTTATTCCACTTGGGCGACAGCAACATCTAGACCAAGTTTAAGGACCCGTGTGGTGTCGTAGAAGAAAGGAAAGAAAGGGAAGGCAGCTTCTGAAGTAGGCAGAAGTCTGAATTGGTTTTGGGCGCTGGAGAGGAGGGCAGTGTTTTCCGTTTGTACTTTTATTGGAAACTGTACGTATTTGCTTATAGTTTTGAGAAAATCCGAAAAACACTCATCAAGTGGTCCGACTCACAATGCAAGATGCTGAATATCACAAGCGTCATTCAGTCTACTCGTTTTATGAAACAGTGTCTACGACAAAGCCGCCAGTAGATTGAGCTTCCACTCGAATGCTCTGTAGTGGTGTGCATTAGAACTGAGTCCCGAATCGGGCTTAATATAAAAAAATAACTTAAGCAATAATTTGCAATCATACAAAAGAACTACTTTCACTTAATTTTTGATGATTGCTGTAATTCAATATAGATCAGAGAAACTTCTAGCAAATTTTTTTTTAATTTTGCGCAAATCTAAAACTATTTCGCTATTGAATCCTTTAAATCAAATATTTCGTTTTCTCTGAATCTACAACTTCCATTATCATCGTTTCAGCTCACTCTCATCTTCTGCACGAGTAAATCTCATGACCATCACTTACAATGTAATTAGATAAGGGAATGAAAGCGTCAAAGATTGAAAGTGTCATGAGGGCACACATTTTTCCCCTGGTGTCTCTTATAGTTCAACACCTTTCAACACACTCCCAACAGATCAATGGGTCGCTTAATTCTCACTTTATCTCCTAGGGACTAGATGCGGAAATGTCAGATAATGGCGGCGACTACTTTGGAGGAATTCTGGTACAAATCGAGACCCACATCTTCATCATTGGTAACATCTTCACGTGTGAAGGCTGGCGGGATTGATTTGCCATTACTGTGTCAAGTAATCTGGGGGAGATGAAGTGAGGACCATGCAGGGATGGGTGTTTGAAGAATACATGATTCGTTTCTGAGATGGGATTGTTTGTGTGCATCGCTTGAAAATCTGCTTAGTAATGATGGGTCGTAAATAAAGGGCGTTAATATTCTACATGAGTTTATCGAGCCTGAATTATTTTTTAAGCCTATCTCATTTTCGGTATAGCGAATTTTTGTTTTGAGTGTGTGATTTAATTTATTGCTATTTTGTACGTGATAAATATTCAAATGTAAATTTCAATAGAAATAAAACTGTCTAACTTTTAGTAAATCTTACTAATTTGTACCAAAACTAATTAAATAGAATGTAACTTGTAATAAAACAAACTAATTTCAAGTAATTTGTAATAAGATAAACTATGAAGTAAATAACTGTCTGTCCTTTTGTTAATGATAGCGCCTAATATGCCGAAATATTTACCTATATTATTAATATTGGATGCAAAAAATTCTTCAAAAATTTTTCAAAAAATTAAATTAATAATGCCAACCCAAATTAAGCAGATATTGAATTGAACTTTATATATTAATATTTTGGTTAAGGATTCAACTAATTAAAAAAATACATAATCATATTTGAAATTATAACCTATTGTTGTTTCTTATCCGATTTGGTCGAGAGTTACACTTAGACCAAATTCATGAACTCGTGGTCATGATAAAGGGTACAAAATGCAGTTTCTTTTAGTCTTTGACCTTTGCGGAATAAAAAGAAGGGGCACTCAAGTCTGACTTTACCCCACCCATTTATACCTCCGGACACAGGGTGCATATTTAGTCGCCTTTTAAGACAAGCATTGACTACAATGGGGTTATTCTAACCCGGACCTACAAGGGATAATTATGGTATAAGAAGTAGAAATGGATTTTTTTTGGTACATTTTATACCTTGAATTTCACAGATTTAAAGTTCCAAAGTTCACCGAAAAATTTTGCATTTTGGGAGGAATTTAATGGATAACTGATCTCATTGTAATATTATATGAAGAAAAAACATAAAATTCCACAAGACATCTTGATTTTCAATGCGAGACGCAGTACAAATGCTGCCATGATCGCTATCAGTGGCCTAGTTTCTGAAACAGTGACAGCAACGGGACGACACTAATAGATCTGAACATGACGTCTCCTTCACTCTAGTTGAGCATGTGAAGCTTAATGGATTGTATATTGGATTTCCCATTTAAAGAAATTGCATTCGAAACACAACAGACAAACCATACGAAAAATTCTTACGTTGGAAAAAGATGTGATAAATAATTAGGCCGAAATGACCTCTGTTGGTGCTATAGTAGAAAAATAAGGAAGCATTTCTTCTATGTTCAACTGGGAGTTGTCCAATTGCGAATTGCGGTAACAAAATCTCGGTGCTATTAAACACACCTCTAATCTGGATAAATACATAATCATCTACAAATTTGTCATTTCACCATCAAATGACCTCAAGTTCCATTATTAAACATCATCATTTAAAAATTTAAAGAGAATGATATAAATTTTTTTGTCTAATTTTTATTAAATAAGAATATTTTTACTTATTAGAGTAATTGCCATTTCGCATTAATTTAAAGAAAATTATAAATTCCAAAATATGTCTTAAAATTTGCAAAGGCATTATAAAGAGAATTAAAAAAACTATCAAATTGTAGCATCATAACTCTACAAACGTTACGTTCTTTCCTTTTATTTATATATATTTGTTAATTACAACATTTTATGTACTCAGAATTGTGTTATAGTTCTCAGCGTATGGAATTATTGTATAAATATTATTTGATTTTTATATGGTCAGTTAACGTTATTTAACGCACTGATAGATAAACGATGTCATTTTATAATCTGGTGATATTCCTGTCTCGGTATGTTGGAGGATAGGCCTGAAACCAAGAAAATCTCCAAGTTTTAAAGTAGCCCACTATCATACGTAGGCCATAGCTTATATTTGTACTGTACCTAATCCGTCTTTAAAATTTGTTAGTTAATATCTTGATAAAATATTTCCTTTCTACTATAACGAAACTAAAGATCTAAGCCATAGTCGGGCAATAAATGTAATTCATCCCTTTCACGCATTTCAAGGCTTAATTAAATACAATTCCACCAGAATTTGAATTCATCTCCATAAAATCCCATTCGTGTAATTACCATTTGAAAAAGGAGATTTATTGGTACTGCGTTGTCTATTCAGGCAATTCTCCCAATCCCACAAGAAGAGTCTCATTAGCATAACTCACACCGAATCCGCCAATTAGAGAACCGTAGTTATCGGGATCTTTAAGATAATATGTGACTCTGTAAAGTCTTATAAATAAACTTTTGTTTATGTCAGAGGATGGTTATAAATAAGACAAATGAAATTGATAAGTTGGCAATTGGAACAGGTTTGTAACTCTATGATAAAGATGAAGGTTATGTTTTGTGAAGATTAGTTCATGAGGTTATTTTTTTTATCGATTAATAGATATGTTTGTGTTTCAAATGCCAATTATTGAATCATAAATTTTTAATATTTCATTGTAAATTTTTAAATTGTAAAACGGTGGGGTTGTTGCATCCCCTGGAGAGTATAAGAAAATCAAATATCGTGGTACTTCCGAATAATACTGTATGCGCTACAAGCCTGGGTAGTCTATAAACTTCACCAAATCTGACATTCAAGTAGCAAATGACCTCAAGTTAAAATATGTTACATTATTAAATATTTAAAAAAGAGAATGATATATATTTTTTTCTAATTTTTATTAAATAAGAACATTTTTACTTATTAGCGTAACTACATATATTTCATAAGTTTCGCATAGATATGAGGAAAATTGAAAATGCAAAAATATGTACTAAATTTGCATAGGCCTTATTAAGAAAATAAAAAAAAATATCGAATAGTAGTAACATAACTCTGCAAAGTTTACTTTCTGTCTTTTTTTTTTTTTGTTTGTTTGATTATTTTATTTTATGTACTCAGAATTTTACTATAGTTCCCAAAGTATACAGAATTATTATATACATAAAAGCCATATGATTATCATATGTTAATGCACCTATAGCCAATTAACGTAATTTTACAATCTGGTGCCTTTGCAATCTTGGTGTGTTGGAAAACACACCAAGATTGCAAAGGCACCAGATTATAAAATTACGTATGTAAAATTACGTATTATTGTAAAATTATGTATTGTAAATTGCACCCCTGGTCACTCCCTAGTTTCTGGGCAGAAACTTGGGAGATTTACACTTTTTCAGTAATGCACGATCATATGTTGGCCATGTACGTATATGTACGTATGTATATGTACGCCTATGTACGTACAGTAACTAATCCATCTTTACTATTTTAAAATTTTGTTAGTTAATATCATGGTAAAATATTTCCTTTCCACTATAACGAAACTGGAGATCTAAGCCATCGCTTGGCAATAAATATAATTCAAACCCTTTCACGCATTTGAAAGCTTAACTAAATGCAATTCCTCCAGAATTTGAATTCATCTCCTTCCAATCCCATTCGTGTAATTACCATTTGAAAAAGGAGATTTATTGATACCGCGGTGTCTATTCAGACAATTCTCCCAGTCCCATAAGAGGAGTCGCATTAGCATAATTCACCCAATCCGCCAATTAGAGGACTGCAGTTATCGGGATCTTTAAGATAATACGTGGCTTTGTAAAGTCATATAAATAAACTTTTGCTTATGTGAAAGGATAGTTATAAATAAGACAAATGATATAAATTGATATAGTGGCAATCAAAATATATTTGTAACTGTATGATAAAGATGAAAATCATGTTTTGTGAAGATTACTCATGAGGTTGTTTTTTTATCCATTAATAAATATGTTTATGTTTCAAATACCAACTATTGAAATCATAAATTTTTTATATTTCATTGTAAATTTGTTAATTGTGAAACAGTGTGGAAATATCTTGGACTCATGATTGATACTGGAAGGTTAAGCAGCACTGTTGTGATGGAACCTGGGTTATCTATCATCTTCTACAAATATGACATTCAAGTAGCAAATGACCTCAAGTTAAAATATCTTACATTATTAAATATTTAAAAAAGAGAATGATATATATTTTGCTATTTCACATACGTTTTGCATAGATATAAGGAAAATTGAGAATACAAAAATATGTATTAAATTTGCGGTAGACATCTAACGAGAAAAAATTAAAAATATGGCATTGTAAATAATAGTGAAACATAATCTTGGTGCTTCCAAATTTACTGGATTCTTTAAACACGCGTCAAACCTTTTATGTTACAACAATTCAACAACAGAATATTACAATATTTCCCAACATACGGAAATATTGTATAAGATCATTATTAAATATTTAAATCATGATTTAATGCCTCTATAGCCAAAACCACTTCGTTTAGTATCTGATGAATTTACAGATTTGGTGTGTTGGGGGACAGTAGTATGTAGGGCAATTTAAGTATCTCACTATTATATGTAGGCCATAACCCATGTTTGTGCAGTAGCTAATCCATCTTTGCTATTCTTAAATTTTGTTAGTTAATATCGGGATAAAATATCTCCTTTACAGTATAACGAAACTAAAGATCTAATACTTAGATCCGAGCTAAGCCATCGCTTGGCAATAAATATAATTCAACCCTTTCACGCATTTGAAAGCTTAATTAAATACAATTCTGCCAGAATTTGAATTCATCTCCTTCCAATCCCATTCGTGTAATTACCATTTGAAAAATGAGATTTATTGGTACTGCCTTGTCTATTCAGACAATTCTCCCAGTCCCATAAGAGGAGTCTCATTAGCATAACTCACATCGAATCCGCCAATTAGAGAACTGGGATCTTTAAGATAATACGTGGCTCTGTAATGTCATATAAATAAACTTTTGTTTATGTGAGAAGATGATTATAAATAAGACAAATGAAGTAAACTGATATGATGGCAATCGAAACAGATTTGTATCTCTACATTAAAGATGAAGGTCGCGTTTGGTGAAGATTATTTCATCATGTTATTTTTTTATCGATTAATAAATGTGGTTATATTTCAAAGACCAGCTATCGAAATCATCATTTTTTACATAACATTGAAAATTTGTTAATTTTGAAATTGTATGGTTTTGTCGTCGTATCCCATGAAGATTGGTTTGGTTTGGTTTGTCGCTCTACGGTCATTTTGTGCACACGTTTGGCTAATTAGACCGGGACCTACAGTTTAACGGGGATTCCACTAACAAACATTCATGCCACGGCTATGATTTGAACCTGAAGCTTGTGGTTCCAAAGGACAGAGCTCTAGCCATTTGACCATCAGTTGGCCTCCAGAAGCTATCCCCTGGCGTATATCATGGTTTAATTCATTTATCCATTTAATATCATGGTGCTCCTGAATAATATTTTTTTTTTATTTCCAATGGCAGATTATGAACAGTTACAGCAAAAAAAGGACAACGAAAAAAAAAACAGATAATACAGCAAATCATGCTGAAACAGAGTTCATTAATCTAACAATAATGCCAAGTTGCAGATCTTTTAGCCACTAAAAAGTGTTACCAGGTGCACCACGGGGAGGTAGATAATATTGGCTATGGTAATTGGCAGTATAAATTCTTTTAAGGGGGATGGTCCAGACAATGCATTGCCGTTGCACCAGCTGGATAATCAAAGACCTAATGAAGAGTGAGCTAGACATCAGGAAAGTTGCCACATTTTTGATATTTTTTAACGCCCTCAGCAGAAATTTTCATCGGAACAGATTTGTGTCTATAATAACTATGAAGGTCATGTTTTGTGAAAATTTATGTTATTTTTTTTTTCTGTCGATTAATAAATATGCTTATGTTTCAAAGATCAACTATTGAAGTCACCAATTTTTCACATTTCATTTTAAATTTGTTGATTGTGAAACTGTAGTTAACGGGATAGGTAAAAAAATAGTTGACTCTTAAAGCCATATAAATAAACTTTTGTTTTAGATAAAATGATTCCTATATGTACAGACACCTGGACAGATTTATGTCTGTATAATAAATATGAAGGTCACGTTTTGTGATGATTAGTTTATCATATTATTTTCTGTCGATTTATGAATATATTTGTTTCAACTGTCAATTTTTAAAAAACATTTTTTTTTTTCATTTCTTCGTAGATTTATTGGTTGGGAAATTTAATTTATCAATTCATCAAGGCCAAACATTTTATTTGATATTATTTATGCTATTCATTCAAAGAAATAGGAATCAGTGTAATTTTTAGTTAAGTAAATTTGTTTAATTCTTTTAGTAAATTTGTAAAAGATCTAAAGACAATGATATAATTATTTTAATTATGAAAATTTATGATTTGAAATAATATTTGCTTGTTACAATCAAAAGAAATCTTTAAATTTAGGATCATAAATTATTTATAAAAAATGAAAAATTTTTTATGAAATTCATAACAGTTATTAAGTAGATAGATTTATGGATATACCAATATTTAAACAATTTATTTTCTAATCTTTTTCCATTAATTTATTTAATTTAATTATATCTAACAATATAATTTACCTAAATGTTTTTTTTTTCATTTGATTGCTCACTAAATTTTAATATTTATATAACAAATTAATTCCGAAATGTCTTTCATTATTTTTATGTACATAATATATTTAAAGGCATTAAATTGTTTTTTTCGTGCTATTAAAGTGCGTTTTTCTAAATATTAAATCCTAGGACACATTTCACATGAATAAATATTTACCGTAAAGCAAAAAAAAGTATCAATGGTGAAAACAATACCGTATAAATATTAATGTTCATAGTAGCAATTTCGATTTACATATTTGCATGATCTATTATTTTTTAGCTGTAAAAACATTAATTAACGTCACTATGTTGTTGTTTATGAGACTAATTCTCAGTATCTTGTAGTGAGGGACATTGAGTAAACTCACAACAGAAGACTTTACTGTTGATGAAAAGTATACTATAGCAATAAACATCGCATCTTCTCTTTTCTGAAATTAGTAACTGAAGCACAGTCTGACCATAATTTCGACCAAGGACCCTTCTACATTCTAGAACAGGGGCCTCCAAACTTTCCAGCCTTAGGGCCATACTGTTTACTCGTGTAAGTACCAAGGGCCAAAACCATTTTAATTTTTCTGCCATTATCCATAATTTCTAGACTAGTCGCCGAGTACGCGCTCTGAGCGAGCATACGCTTGCTAAATTCGCTGGTTCAATTACTATAATTACTATTGTGTGTAAACCGGTTTCAGGCGAATTTGGTGAAGCTAGTGATTGGTCAACACTTTACACTTAAACGCCTCACGCCTCGGTGGTAACGAGCCTTTAACGCTCACCAGCGGAGCATGTTGTCGCTGAGCCACGAGTCTAACAACGTTACTGTAACTGTAATGGGAAAATATCTATTTTCTCATCATTTCGACCATTCATAGCATTTTAAATTTAATAATTATTTAACCTGATAAATTAACATAACTTCAACTATAATATAAAAGGTCTACAGTTTTAATGAATAGAAGTGCTCATAATATTGGTCGAAATGTAATATGTAGATTTCAAGCATTATTTGTGTAATTTTATCATTTCTTACAAATTTCCTTTCTTCCACAATTTATATTGTTATCTATGAAACACATAATAAATTAAAAATCACAGAAGCCTTATTGTAACAAATATGTGACTATTCTGAGCTTCCCAATTATTATTTTCATCAACTTTCACGACGACGAAAATTGAAACATTACTGGCTTGTTACAGATAAAAGGAATTTTTGTATTGAACATAATTATTCTGTTTAACCGACCTTATCGAGGTTGGAATGACAGCTTTATTGCCCCCTGCGAACAAACTATGATTTTTCCGAGGCTGATTGTCACTAACGGATCTCACTGCAACTATTCTGTCTACTTTACGACTTGCTTTGCGAAATGACTTAACTCTTCTTCCTAGATTAAGGGTTTTTTTAATGTTGTGAATAGAAATCCCCGGACATCAAATCTATCAATAAGTCTCGACTTGATGTCTGTTTTTTTCGGTTTGCTAAAGAAGTAGTGATGTAATTGCCATTTAATAAAATGTCGTATCTACACTCATGTCCATAAATTAAGGATAATAAAGTTCAGGCAAAGAAAGAGACAGAAGCAAAACAAATTTGATTTATTTGTAAAGTCCATTTATTAAACAAAAGTTAAAGAGCAAAAAAGATGCTATATGTTTGACATAATTAATAGAAATTACGATTTTTACTCCCTGGAGCACATTTCAAAAAAAGAACCTATTTACAAAAAACAGTATAACATGGTTATGGTTAATTGATCTCCCGGACGATGCAATAGGCCTTTAGGCACTGAGTATCAAATTACAATCATCAAACAATACCCTCCGAAGTTCCGGTTGACAGGTGGAAGGGGGTTGACGGGCTGCAATTCGTCGGCCAAGCATATCCCACACTTGCTCTATTGGATTCAACTCCGGTGAGTATGCTGGCCAATCAATACGGGTGATATCGTCCAATTGAAGGCATGCGTCTACAATGTTTGCACGGTGAGGACGGGCGTTGTCATCCATAAACAGAAATTCTGCACCCGTGGCGCCCCGAAACAAACGTACATATTGTTCCAGAATGACATCCCGATAGATGTGGCCTGTCATCGTTACACTCTGAACATGCAGGTCAGTTCTGGAACCAAGAATAATTCCTCCCCAAACGAGCCATCCTGCACCACCGTAACGGTGTCGTTCAATGGTGTTCTCTTGGTGGTAACGGGTACCTGTCGCTCTCCATATGAAAGTCCGGCGAGAATCAGACTGCAAACTAAACCTGGACTTGTCGGAAAACATCACACCAGACCATTGTTGCGGTGTCCACAATGCATGCTCTCTACTCCAGGTTAATCGCAGGCGACAGTGAGTTGCGGTAAGTGGAACACATCTGACAGGCCTACGAGCATATAGACCAATGTGCCCTAAGCGTCTGTGCATGGTCTGCCTTGAAACTGTCGTACCGGTAGCTGAAGGGAGCTGACGAGACAGGTCTGATGCTGTACTCTGTCTGTTTCTTTTGGCAGTAACTGCTAAATACCGGTCATCATTCGGCGTTGTAACTCGGGGGCGACTTCTGCTGTAACATCTACTCACATTACCATCATCTTGGAATCGTTGCCAAAGCCTCGAGATGACACTCTGGGCGATTCCAAATTCCTCGGATACTTCCAGATGGGTACGTCCACATTCCAGTCGTCCGATAATTCTACCACGTAAAAAATCATTGAAATGCTTCCTTTGTGCCATAACTATGCGGTTATTGCACTGAAAGGCTTTTAAAGCGCTTGTGAACAATTTTACTTCTTTGCCACCATTCCTTATATACCCCTCTCTTACACTCTCGTCATTGTGACGTACTATCCGCGCCATCTGGTGGTGTTCTGTAATTTGCATATTCTTCTTCAAGATGTGTGTGATAATTCTACAGGTGAAATTTTTATTCTAGAATTCAATTTCTGTGTGATTCTGAATTATCCTTAATTTATGGACATGAGTGTATTCCTGGAGAAAAAATTTATTATTTGCATTTTCGTGTAAAATGCAAATAAATTTAATGTTTAGTTAATCTTTAATTTTTTGCAAAATTCTTTTTAATTTTCATTTGTCGAGAAATTGTTTTTATATTTTAATAATATGACATTTGTACCTTGTACTAAAATTATTATTTCCAAAATGAGTTTCGAAACAAATTAGTATTAGTAATAAAATTAGTTTCTATATTGGTATTAGTAAGGATCCAAAATGATTATCCACAAGATGACTTTCGAAACCAATTGGTATTAGTAATAATATTGGTTTCAATATTGGCATTAGTAAGGATTCAAGACGATTTTCTCCAAGTTGAGTTTCGAAACAAATTGGTATTAGTAATAATATTAGTTTCAATACTGATGTTAGTAAGGATCCAAGATGAGTCTAAAAATAAATTAGTATTAGTAATAATATTGTATTTCAATATTAATATTATTAAGGATTCGAGATGATTACCTTTAAGATGAGTTTCAAAACAAATTAGTATTAGTAATAATATTGGTTTCATTATTGGTATTAGTAAGGATCCAAAATGATTATTTCCATGATGAGTTTCGAAAAAACTGTACTAGTAATAATAGTGGTTTAAATATTGGTATTAGTAAGAAACCAAGATGAGTTTCAAAACAAATTTTTATCAGTAATAATATAGGTTTCAATATTGTTATTAGTAACGATCCAATATGATTATCTCCAAGATGAGTTTCAAAACAAACAGGTATTAGTAATAATATTGGTTTCAATATTGGTATTAGTAAGGATCCACCATGCCTTCTCAGGAGAATTAAACAGAGGACTGAGCGAGGAGAGAAAAATAAAAGTGTTTAAATAAATTATACTCGAGATGTGTAGCAACAGTAAAGAGTTCCATCATTTTAAAAATTACAAATTAGTTAATTGTAGTTTAGATTTCGAGTTGTAATGATTGATTTGCTACTTAGTAGTCTGCTTTGCGTTGTAGAAAATAAATTTTGTTTGTGGCATTGTCTCCTCTCCTTTCTAGCATTTTAATAATCATATTCACCTTATGTTTGTCATTTTCCGGAAGCCAAAGATTCTAGTTTCGCGGCTTTTTAACTTGTAGATTAAGCATAATTTAATTAACAACATTACATCTTCAACGACATATACACCCATATTTGGTCATAATTTGTACTGTATCGGATTTGGTTATGATAATAAAAGAAATTATACGTTATACTGTTAGACAATAGAAACTAAATATTTCTACTTAATTTATAAAAACACATGCTTTAAATATGATCTTAAATTGAATTTTGTATAATAATTATAAAAAAAATCTACCAAGTGTTGTTTCACATTTCTTTTGTAATGTTTTATTGTTTATTATTTCTTTTACTTGCGTTGATTTATTAAAAAAATATTTTAATGCAATTCTTATTTTAAAGTACGATTTTACTTCACTGAAAAGGTTCATATGAGAAAAAAAATCTTAATCCAAAAATCTTAGTCCATCTAAATTAAATACTTTATTTTCACTATAAAAGTAATTTAAATTTTTCGCTAAATTTCGCTAAAATCGTCAAATAGTAATAGTTCGTTCTAGATTGTTGGCAAAAAGACTAAGGTTTTTATTAATGCTGGTGACATGCTCTGCTGTCTACATACTATATAAAATACTAGTAGGAGGACATTAGGATATAGCTTAATTGAATGGTAGGAATGGTAGAGACAATTATATTGAATGGAAAGAATTTCCTTAATCAATAATCGATATGCAGCTAAGAATATATATTAATTATATATATCTAATATTATTTTTGATTAAAAATTTGATTTAGGATACTGTGGTGGATTATTACTAGAAGTTTCTATGAGATATTATGTCAACATCGAAAGTTGAATTATAGTCTGGTTAGAGTTCTAAATTTTTTTCCCCAATAAGGTCTGCGAAGATGGAGAATTCACCCTAAAATGAGTGAATGTGAGTGCAAATTTAAAATCATCAATGGAGCTCTTGAATCACATTTTCATGTAAAATATCTGTTTTAGTTTTGCTAAAAACAAAAAATAGGGGCATGAAATAACATGTTATTTTATTTTAATATATGTAAAGATAATCTATTTCAATCCATAATTTCCCTTAGTACATATTCAAACTTATATCCTTTTATCTTGAATATATCATAAAAAATTTAATCTTTTGTATAATAATTTATTATGTTATTTTTAAGAAAATATAGATACCAAATGAAATAGAAAATATATATATAAAAAAAATAGATATTAGAAATATATAGCTGTGAAGATATATATAGCTTTCTTCAAATAAAGATGTTTTATTTTTCAATCATCTGGTTCTCGTTAGATAGTTAAGCATCATTGAAACTTATATCCTTTTATTTGAATATATTTTTTGCATAAAAAATTCAGATAACTTTCGTATAACAATTTATTATGCTGCCATGGATTATTTGGAAAAAAAGATATTGAACTAGGTAGTCTTTTGACTTAAGAGCGTCACGGGCAAAAACCAACGGGTGCTCCATCACAACAGAAGCTGCTTTTACTAATTATTAGTCCAAATCATCTGAATTAGCCAAGTGGGATAAAACAACAAACAAACGAATCATCTAATTAACGAAAAAGCTGTGATTCACTTTAACTCTTATTGCAATTTTGTTGTCTCCTCCATTGTAATATATTTTCTCAAAATGAATTAAAAAAAAATTAAATCGCGTCATTCTTTCATTTAGGCTATCCATATATACTTACTATATTAATAAAAATGTACCCTATTTAAAAAAAATCTGAATAGCATTTTTAATCCACATGTGAGTATACTAACCTTTACTAATACCACCTTTTTTAATAACCTTTACTTTACTTATAGCACCACATGCTAACCCTTTCAACCCATATTTTCCTTTTATGACTCTCTTATTGGAGAGAGTTATAAATCCAAGTACATTAGTACATTAATTAATATACGTTGCCAAGTTTATTCACCAAATCTCCCAATGAACAGATACGGCGTAATTAAAATTTGTTACGAAGTGTATCACATCCGTCTGCAACTGTAACTTATTGCTGCCGAGAGTGTAATTCTCGTAGATACGTTTCATGGATCCATAATTTTAGATGGAATTTTCCATTTATTAACTTTGTTTCATAATTATGTTTTACGAATTACCTTACCGCTTGTTAGTAGCATGAATGACATAACCTTTAGTTTAAAATGTTACTTTTTTTTAGGTTTTTGTTTAAATTTTATAATAATGCTTAAATTAAAAAATAGAATAAATTATAAGGAATGAATTCAATATTTTTAATAGATAATTTGGTTTTTACTCCGAGTAATATAATTGCATTTACATTATATTTCACATGTTTTTTAATCATTTTCTTTGTCCCGATTTAAATTCAGTAGAAGAAATGGAATGACTGAGAAAATCTGTATCATTCCATTCATTTAATCTATACCATTTCTTTAAATTTTTTATCATTGTATATAATGTGTTTTTTTCCACCTTTTTTATTTTCCTTTTCAGGAAGTTATTGTTGACAATTACTGATATGTTAAACGTTAGACCATGAGACTTTTAATAGCACACAGCAGATAGTTATTTCCAGGGACCTGTTACTCTATACTCACTTTTTGCAACTATTATTGCTACACAAATTCATTCTACTCTCCTCTTGCAACTATTATTGCTACACAAATTCATTATACTGATCTTTTGCAACTGTTGTTGCTTTACAAATTCATTATACGTACCTTTTGCAACTATTTTTGATATACAAATTCATTACACTCATCTTTTGCAACTATTGTTTCTACACAAATTCATTATAATCTTTTGCAATTGTTGTTGCTACACAAATTCGTTACACTCATCTTTCAACTAATGTTACTACACAAATGCATTATATTCATCTTTTGCAATTGTTATTGCTACACAAATTCATTACACTCATCTTTTGTAACTAGTGTTGCTAAACAAATACATTATACTCACATATTGCAACTATTGATGCTACATAAATTCATTATACTCACCTTTTGCAACTACTGTTGCTATGCAAATTCACTATATTTACTTTTTGCAACTATTGTTTCTACACAAATTCTTTATACTCACCTTTTGCAAAAAACAACGAACACAGAGAGGGCATGTGGAGAGGACACATCTTCCTTATGGATGTCAACGTATTTCGATTAGGCGTCATTTATCGGGCCTCGAACCAAGATTCTACCGTTAGGAAAATCAATGTATTTTCCACCAGTTTATTTCATGTTCCTGTAATATAAATTAATATTGAATAAAGTGTTCTAGGAAGTACTTCCTATATAGTTATATAGTTTATTATTACTGCATAATGGCATTTTAATTAAATTCTACATCATAGTATACCATACAAACCATTCACACATATTCAATACATGTTGAAATTCTAAAGCAAGTGATTAAAATTTAAGATCTTGTAGATAGACGAAAGAGCGTTGGGCATAGAACTGACAACCCATACCCCTTAAATAAAGAATACATCCCCTGTTTCGGAATGATTGATACTATGGAACTTTTGAATTTACAGGGGTAAATTAAAATTATCAGTTTTTTTACTAAACATTTTATTTATTAGAATTTCTTTAATCTGCAAAGTGTCGATGACAGCATCAAAGTTCAAGTTTCGGGCCATGGAATGTTTGATGGATAGAATAACCAATTTGTGTAATATTGTCTTGTCCCATAGAATTTTTTAAATAGGTTTTTATCAATTTTAATTTTGAGAATTATTTCTCAGCGCCGGCCGTTGTCATTGTTTGCAGCAAAGTATATTATAAATTATATAAAGCCAATGACGAAAGCGTATGGACTCATGGTTGAAGGGGAAGGAAGAATGTTCTGATGGAGCACCCGTAGGTAAAAGTTTGATTTTCGTGACGGTAATTCATAGGAAATTGATGGATTGATGAAGTGGAAAAGGATTTGAAGAACCTAAAAATCTTATATTGGAAAACCAGAGCTCCAGGCAGACGACTTTGAACTTGTATAGCTAGGGAGGCCATGGTTCAGCATGGACTGCAGTGCCGGAGAGTTAGTTAGTTAGCTAGATATATAAAAAAGTATTTTATGGTTAATTCAATGGATGGAACCATAGGATCGAGAATGGACGATTGCAGGGCACAAAGAATTTTTGTAGTGGTAGGGCCGGAATGGATTTTAGTTTTTTTTTTTAGGTCCCGGAAAACATAGCTCTAGACAAAAGAGGATGTAGGATGTTCCAATAGGGACTGTAGAGCATTGTTACTCCGCGTCCGTGGCTTACAATAATTATTATCAAGCTACACGTGCCCTCTGGGTAATGCAAAGTGAGTAACGTCTGTGCAGCGCTTGCCTTAAGGCATCCAAGACCAAGCTGTCTAAGCGTTTGACAGCTGCATTAGAAAGAAAAAAAAATGGTTAATTTAGCAATGATTTTTATTTTCTGTTCTGTCCACTGGATAAAAGTGATTGCCTTGAAAGGTCTGGCTGTACAATTTTGTAAAATATGGCGTTTATAGAATATCAAAAAATTTTCACAATGAAAATTCTAATCGATATAAATTTTTAAAAATAATGTGATAAAATTACTTAGAAATGTGAATAAGTCTTCGAAATAAGTTTAAATATACATTATACTAATCTAAAATTTCACGGCAAGGTACAATAAACAATAAAATTATCTTTCATACCAATGATATGAGTTAATTAATTTAAATTAGAGATTTAATTAGACTAATTTAAATGTTACTAATTTTAAACAATTATATTTTTAAGACTTTTTTCTGAAATCTATTTTAACTGTTACCTTAAAACATACAGAATACATATTTGTAAAAAAAAAAAAATATGTTGGTAAAAATTTACTACTTCTAAAATTATGCTTATTAAAGTAATTAATCTCATAGCTAACCCTTCACTTTCCTGTAGATATAATTAAACACCTTGCATATCGCTTTTTCATGACATATAATTCAAAGCTAAATTTTCTTTAATTTATTTAGATAATTAATCACATAAAATACTAAATTTGCTCCTTTTCCTATAAAAAAAATATATAATGGAAAAATATTAAAGGAAAAAGTTTTATTTAATCAGATGATTCTAACCAGTAAATTTTTGTGGAAGAATTTTTTTTTTTAGAATCTTCATTTTTTTAACCGCCATTTTCATGATTAAGTTATTAAATTAATTAACTCTATTGCGTAACATTTTGTTATGCATAAAGGATCATTTTTAATTAATGTGCCAGTAACTAATTTGCAGATTGTTTATATTTGAAGCTAGATTTATCTAAGTTATTCATTTAATTGAGGTTCAGATTTTGTAGATTATAAATTGGGGTAAAAAAAAAAATAAGAAAATACTTTCAAAAAATTCCCAACGTAATTTATTCCAAAATTGAATTAAGTAATCGTATATTTACATATGTAATTTTCCATCTGAAATCACTGCATCATTTTTTTTTTCTTACTTTTCACATTTTAGTTTATTTTTAATTTATATTTTAACTTTCTGTTATTTGCTTTAAAAAATAAAATTAAAAGATTTATGTATTTATTATCTTTAAAAAATTAATGTAAATATAGACGATTTCTTAATTATATTTCAAACATTTATTTGAAAATAAAAAAAAATGTTTTGCTTTAATTAACGACAAATATTGGTTTGGAAAAAAAGTTATTTTTAGCTTTTTTGTACTTTAAAAATTATTTAGATTTTTATAAAAGTTAAATTTTAGTTTACGTCATTTAAATACATGGTAAAAACAGAACGTTCTTTCTTGCCAATTTATATTAGTCAGGCATACGAAGCAGTTTTGAAACAAAAATATAAATAGTTATTGGTATTGTTTTAATTTTTAATATTAAATTATTTAAGAATGTAATTTTAAAAAATTAAAATTATTTTTATTGTAAATAAAACAGTCTCTATTGCCAACCACCATCAGTTTAAAATTGACTGGCGTTTCTTATACGATAGCCTTCATTTCTTGTATGATTACCATGATTGGACAACTCTGGTTAAGGAGTTCATGATCATGGGCTGAGAAATTCTCCCCTCACTAGAAAGAAATATTTATTTCCTATTCATTTCAAAGAATTGTATCTATTCAACAACACCATCAGTTGAAAATCGACTGTAGTTTCTTATACCACAACCTTCATTTCTCATACGACTACCATGATTGGACAGCTCTGGTTAAGGAGTTCATGATCATGGGCTGAGGACTTTTACCCTCACTAGAGAGAAATATTTATTACCTATTCATTTCAAAGAATTGTATCTATTCAGTACTACAATCAATTGAAAATCGTTTCTAATACGATTACACCCTTTACTTCTTATATGATTACAACCTTCATTTTTTTATACGATTACCATGATTGGATAGATCTGATTCTCCCATCATTAAAAAAAAAACATTTAGTCCCTGTTCATTTAAAAAACATTGCATTTACCTCCAACCAATATTAATTGAAAATAGATTGTTTTTATTTATTATGCATTTACCATGATTACACAGTTCTGGTTTAAGAGTTTATGATCATGGGCTGAGAACAACAATTCTTCTCTCATTGGAAAGAAATATTTATTACATATTCATTGAAAAAATGTTCAAAATTTCCAATCACTATCAGTTGAAAATCAACTCATGTTTTGTTTCTTTATTACTTATACAATTACCATGATTGGATAGCTCTGGTTAAGGATTTTGATGAATTCATGATCATGACCTGAGTACAACGATTCTCCCGTCATTAGAAAGAAATATTCCTTACCTGTTCATTTAAAAGAATTATATTTATTCAAATCCACTATCAGTTGAAAATTAACTGTCGTATCTTATACAATTACAACCTCAATTTCTTATAAGATTACAATCTTCATTTCCTATATGATTACAACTTTCATTTCTTATATGATTATCATGATTGGACAGCTCTGATTCTCCCATCATTAGAAAATTTTAAAACATTAAAAAATGAAACAAAACTTTGCATCTATTCCCAACCACTATCAATTGAAACTAGACTGTTATTTTGTTAACTTCTTCATTTCGCATACTATTACCATCGCTTTTCGATAATTGATTTCCATACTCAACTTTCTTCATATTTTCTTTATCGACATCAATTCCGGAAATGCAAGTGCAAATATTTTTATCTCCAGGATCATTGAAGAGATAAGAATCCAACGATAATAACTTTCTCCATAAATTTTGCGTCCAATATACCTATAATCATTCCAGAGGGGGAGGAATTGAGCGAAAATTTTAATCGTCCCAACGAAACAATCGAATTTTTAATTGGAGTCCGAAATCGATATCGAATACCTGAATATTTAATGATCCCTTATGATCTGGGAAACCGTTCGATTCAGATAATCGATTCTTTAACTAATGTTTCTCTACTCTTTTGGGTACTTTTTATTCAATTTGAATCTTTCGAGCATAGTTTTGGATAATTAAATGAAGAAGAGTTTTATTGATGGGAGGATAAGTGAAACAAAATTACTTTTTTATTCTTTCTCAAAAGAATTTCAATAAGGTTTCATAAGATAACCGTTGCAACATTTTATTGATAATGTAAATAAAAGCGCGAGTTACCAAAAGCAGTTGTTCGTGATCATAGCTGCGTTGACAATGATAGTTCATTAAATAAATGACACTGAAAAACAAATTGGAAATTTGATGTAATAATTTAGATTAAATGATATTAAACTTAATAAAATATGTGTTGTTTGTTATCCCACTTGGTAGAAAGCAACATATAGACTAAGGGTGGCCAACCAGTGGCCCGCCTTGAATATTTTTCTGTCTCTGGAGGTTTATTACACTTTTACAAAATATAATTTATTTTCTAATGACCAAAGTAGTGAAAACCAAATGATAATAATGCATTAAAAAATACATTATATGTATATCCATATATTCAAGCATTAACTACCAAAATTATGTGAAAAAATGAACTTTGATTTTAAAATAACATTCTTACGAATGAACTGTATGACACATATTGCTTGTTTTATTTATGAATTTACAGTTATGAGTTCGCAGAATAATTAAATTATATTCTGGAGGGTTCTGGATATTCTAGATGGTTTAAGATGGATTCCGAACCACTACTGACATATATGTCACAGACGGGACTCGACGCCGAAACCTCTGGCACCGAGCACTAGTCACTCGGCAATTAGACCCCAAAATATATAGTATCATCAAATATAAATATACTATAAAAGTTACCTAAATTTGAATGCAAATATTTTATGTACACAAAAATTTAAATGTGCAATTTTTCAATTAATTTTAGTTAAAACAAATTTTTTTTTTGAATGAATATCAATTTTTTTTAAAATCCAATTCTCTTATATTACTAAATACTTAGTGGAATTTTAATTCAAAAACCAAATTAGAAGTTAAGAAATAATAAATTTAAAAACGTAAATCATCTTATTTAAGATGATTAAGTTTTGTAAAGATTTGTGACATATTCTACTTTTAATGTGTCACAAATCTTAGCTAAAATATAAATTATGAACAGTATAAAAAAACCTCGAAAATTTTTTAAGGTTACAATAATTGTTTTATAAAATCTGTAAGTTTCATAATCTACTATATATCTCAAATTAATTCGTTCAGTATTATTGCACGCATTAATTGTATCTTATAAAAGATTGTTATAAATATTTTACTGAGTAACAATTAGATAATCATTAATAAAATTACTGCATAACAATTTGCTTTCAATTATCTTTTCTAGCAAAGCCATAACATTAATTTTTCTGATAATGGAAATTTTATCATGCCACCATGTTAATTAGTCGTAATTAAAGTAACCTTTCATAATCTTCTGGAAAGATTCATATAAATGGTTCTCAATTCAACTGCATAATATTGCGAATGACAGTTCGGCAATTAATTTTTCATAATTCAGCTATCGTCGAGAAATTGGTTAACATGTAAAAATGTTTCTCGTTAAGGGATTTGTTAAGCGACTTGGTTTAATACTTTCAAACATTTTTGTAGCTAACAACCTGTAATCAAAATACGATTAGTTTTTATTGCATCTTGTTTATTCCTTTAATTAAACATAAAATCGTATTTAACTACCTTATAAATCCCCTCAAAATATGAATTTATATAATAAATAAGATAAATAAACATAAACAGTAATGTTGCATCGATATTAAAAATTAAATGCTTGCAATTTTTTTCTTATATTCATCATTGGAAAATATTTAAAACTTTTACAATGTAATTCAAATTCTTCAACACATAACAATGTTATATGGATATTATAAACACTGTTAATAATGTGCATATATAAACAATGTTAATAATGTACATGTAACAATAATTTATAATTTAGTAACTATTATTTATGCAACTATGTTATTCTTTATATAACTTATTTACGCATTTATGCAAAATAAATCATAGTTATAAATTGATTATTGTTATATGCATAATATTAACATTGTTTATAATATTGGCATATAACATATATATATAATATATATATAACATAATATTTTATGCAAGTTATATAACTATTATTTAGGCAAAAATATATGGCATAAGTTTTAGATACAGTTGTAGAAATTTGACATTATATATTCCTGATTTAGATTTTAATAATATAAATTTAGATTTAAAAGCAGAAATAATATAGATTCTATTATTCCACCTTGTTTAAATCTCTCATCATCAGTGACTTTTGTAAAATCAGCATATTCTATGTGAGCATGTTTATAAATATATTCTCTCATGATTTATTGTGAGGAATTTCAACGTAGACAGGAGATGTTTCATTCTTAATGTATTGCGGTTGTCAGCCCGACGCCGTACAGCCGTATTAGACCGGGACTTACGATTTAAAGTGGATTCCGAACCACTACAAACATCCATGGCACAGCCAGGATACGAACCCGAAGCATGTGACACCGAGCGCCAGTCACTCGGCCATCAGGCCCTTTTAATATACTGTATTGTGTAAAACACTGTAGTCTCCAAAAAATTTGGCAATATAGAATAAATGGTCACGTATAAATATTATTTATATGAAGTTTATTTTTTGGTTCCATGAAAACAAAATAAATTCACAACGTAATAAAACCCTCGTAAAAGATTAATCAATTTTAATTATTCTCTATTTCTAACTACTATATTTTTAAGTGTTAATAAAAATTCAACCACAACTCTAGAATCACATTATTGTGTTCCTTTTGTTACTAAAACAATGTGTATAATTAAATAAAAAAGAACGGAAATGGGAAGTGTCGTGTTATTTAAGAAAGTTCATTTATACCTTTTTAAAAAAAAAAATATTATTATTTTTCCTGGTGGTGGAACATTCCTCCATTTTGTTTCTGCTACCAGAGAATTTAATGTAATTAATGCTCAGTGCAGCTGTCTCGCATAAAAAACAAACGTTACAAGGTATTTCAATAACAACCATCTGCGAAATGTAAAAAAAAAGAAAGAAAAGAAAGAAAATCTTGACTTGCCAAATTAGGGCAAAAAGAATAAGCACCATTTTTTTCGCATCAGTTAATTCGTTTTCCAACGCATTTGGGAAGTTCTTTGATTTAAATTAATCTTTAGCAAATACCATTTATTCTTTTACAACTAAATAAAAACTGAGATGGATATTTTTTTTCCTCTTTTATGTCCTAACTCTTTATTTTTTGAGAGTTTTCAGAATTTTTCAGAAGGAATAATTTGCTGTTAGTAATATTTTTTTTTTCTAAAGTGATATTAATTCAAAGAATAAAAGAATTTGTGTTTGGTCTCGTTGCTGTGAAAGCTTATTTTTGCAATTTAAAATGGAATTTTAAACGCGTCATATCGAAAAAAAAAATTAAAATAAAAAAAAAAAATAACTAATGCCAAAATGAGAAGTAGGCATTTATACTGTAAGTAGTCTGTTAGACTATATTTTCAGAAAGTAAAAATCAGCACATTTGATTTTTCCAAATTGGTTTTTTTTCAACGATCTTTTTAAATTTCATATATTTTTGGAATCTAAGGTTGACTAAGATTAAAAACCGGTATAAGCACATACAGAATAAGGAAAAAAAGGTATAAGCACATCCGGAATAAAGAAAAATTGGTATAAGGGCATCCGGAATAAGGAAAAATCGATATACGAACATCCGCAATAAGAATAACAAGTAGCATTCTAAAAGTATAAACTATAAAAATTATATCATTGATTATTTTACTTAACTAACCACAATACTATATTATTCTTATTTCATTTAATCTTTATTTCATTTAATTCTTGTAAAGAATTAAATGAAAGATTTTTAACGGACATTTTAATATACGGTATAGTATACAATATTGAAGTCTCCAAAAAATTTTGAAATATATAATAAATGGTTATGGTTAAATATTATTTAATAGGAATTTTTAAATATGAAGTTTACTTTTTAATTGCATGTAAGCAAAATAAATCATTCATTCACAATGTTATAAAAACCGTTGTAAGGCTAATCAATTTTAATTATTCTCTATTTCTAACTACTTAATTTTTTAAGTGTTACTGAGAATTCAACCACAACTCTAGAATCACATCATATATTGTGTTTCTTTTGTTACTGAAGCAATGTGTTTAATTAAATAAAAAAGAAACCGAAAAGAAGAGGAAGGAAAAGAAGGGAAACCGAAATGGGAAGTGTCGTGTTATTTAACAAAGTCCATTTATACCTTTAAAAAAAAAATTACTCTTTTTCCTGGTGAAGAAACATTCCTCCATTTTGTTTTTGCTACCAGAGAATTTAATGCAATTAAGGCTCAGTCCAGCTGCCTCGTATAAAAAACAAACGTTACAAGGTATTTCAATAACAACCATCTGCGAAACGTTGAAAAAAAATAAATAACAAAATCTTGACTTGTCAAATTAGAGCAAAAAGAATAAACACCATTTTTATTTTCGCTTCAGCTAATGCGTTTTCCAACGTGTTCGCGACGTTCTTTGAATTAAATTAATTTTTAGCAAATACCATTTATTCTTTTACAGCTAAATATTGAAACTGAGAGGGTTTTTTTCTCTTTTGTAAGTCCTAACCATTTATTTTTTCGAATTTTCCAGAAGGAATCCAATTTTTGGAATTTTTTTTTTTTTCACATTGGAAATTGCTGTTGGCAATATTTTTTGTAAGTGATATTAATTCAAAGATTAAAAGAATTTGTGTTTGGTCTTGTAGTGGGAAATTTAATTTTTGCAGTTTAAAATGTAATTTTAAAGGAGTCATATTGATGTAATGTGAAAAAAAAATTAATCTGCGAGAAAAATAACTAATACCAAAATGAGAAGTAGGCATTTATGCTGTAAATAAACTGCTGAATTTTTTTTTTTTTTTTTTTTTTTTTTTTTTTTGAAAGTAAAAATCAGCAAATTTGATTTTTTTAAAATTGTTTTTTGTAACGATCTTTATAAATCTCATATATACTTGGAATCTAAGGTCGACTAAGATTAAAAACCGGTATAAGCACATTCAGAATAAGGAAAAGCCGGTTTAAGGACACCCGGAATAAGGGAAGACCGGTATAGGGGCATCCGGAATAAAGAAAAACCGGTTTAATGGCATCAGGAATAAGTGTAGGCATCAGACGTTCTAAATGTGTAAACTATAAAAATTACATAATTGATTATCTTACTTATCTCACCATATTATCATGATATTCGTATTTCATCCATTTTGTCCTTGTAAAGTATCTCCATTTCAGTTTTTTGGTGGGCATTTTAATATACTGTATTATGTAAAATATTGAAGCCTAAAAAATTTTTGGAAATATAGAATAAATGGTATTGCTTAAATATTATTTAATAGGAATTTTTAAATATTAAATTGTACTTTTTAGTTCCGTGAAACAAAATAATTCATTCATCCACAATGTTATAAAAACCGGTATAAGATTAATCAATTTTAATTTTTCTCTATTTCTAACTACTATATTTTTTTAAGTTATACTAAGAATTCCACCACAATTCTACAATCATATCATATATTGTGTTTCTTTTGCTACTAAAACAATGTGTATAATTAAATAAAAAAGAACTGAAATGAGAAGTGTCGTGTTATTTACGAAAGTCCATTTATACCCTTTTTTAAAAAAAAATATTATTCTTTTTCCTGGTGAAGAAACATTCCTCCATTTTGTTTTTGCTACCAAAGAATTTAATGCAATTAATGCTCAGTCCAGCTGCCTCGTATAAAAAACAAACGTTACAAGGTACTTGAATAACAATCATCTGCGAAATGTAAAAAAAATAAACAAAAAATAAAATCTTGACTTGTCAAATTAGAGCAAAAAGAATAACCACCATTTTCTTTTTCGCTTCAATTAATTCGTTTTCCACCGTGTTCGCGACGTTTTTTTTTAAAATAAATTAATCTTTAGTCAATACCATTTATTCTTTTACAGCTAAATACTAAAACTGAGAGGGTTTTTTTTTTCTTTTAAGTCCTAACTATTTATTTTTTCGAATTTACCAGAAGGAATAATTTGCTGTTAGTAAAATTTTTTTTTCTAAAGTGATATTAAATCAAGGATTAAAAGAAAGGTCTTGTTGCTCGGAAAGTTTCTTTTTGCATTTTAAAGTGGAATTTTTAAAGGCGTCATATTGATATAATGTGGAAAAAAAAATTAATCTGCGAGAAAAATTGCTAAAGTTAAAATGAGAAGTAGGCAAAGTTAAGTAAAGTTAGCTTTTTTTTTTTTTTTTTTTTCAGAAAGTAAAAGTCATCACATTTGATTTCAAATTGGTTTTTTAACGATCTTTATAAATTTGATATATTCTTGGAATCTAAGGTTGATTAAGAATAAAAACCGGTTGAAGCTCATCCAGAATTAGGAAACACCTGAATAAAGACTTCCGGAATAAGGAAAAATCTCTATAAGAACATTCGGAATTAGGAATAACTGATATATCCGGAATAAGGAAAAACAGGTATAGGGACATCCGCAGTAAGGCAAAATCTGTATAAGAACATCCGGAAAAGGGAAAACTGATATAAAGATATCCAGAATAAGGAAAAACCGGTGTAAGGACATCCGGAATAAGAGTAACAATTAGACCTTCTAAAAGTGTAAACTATAAAAATTACATCATTGATTATTTTACTTAACTAACCACATTGCTATATTATTCTTATTTCATCCATTTAATTGTTGTAAAGAATCTCCATGCCAATTTTTTATCGGACATTTTAATATACAATATTGCATGCAATATTGAAGTCTCCAAAAAATTTTGAAATATAGAATAAATTGTTATGGCTGAATATTATTTTAAATATGAAGTTTAGTTTTTAATTCCATGAAAACAAAATAAATCATTCATCCACAATGTTAAAAACCGGTATAAGGTTAATCAATTTTAATTAAAGTCTGCGCCTAACTACAATATTATTTGTTACTAAAAATTCTACCACAATTCTATAATCACTTCCTTAGTTCTTTTGTTACTAAAACAATGTGTATTATTAAATAAAAAAGAAACTTAATGGGATGTGTCGTGTTATTTCAGAATGTTCATTTACACCTCTTTTTTAAAAAAAAAATATATTCTTTTTTTTGGTGGTGGAACATTCCTCCATTTTGTTTTTGCTACCAGAGAATTTAATGCAATTAATGCTCAGTCCAGCTGCCTCGTATAAAAAACAAACGTTACAAGGCATTTCAATAACAACCATCTGCGAAACGTAAGAAAATCTTGACTTGTCAAATTAGAGCAAAAAGAATGAACACCATTTTTTTTTTCGCTTCAGTTAATTCGTTTTCCAACGTGTTTGCGACGTTCTTTGAATTAAATTAATCTTTAGCAAATACCATTTATTCTTTTACAGCTAAATACTAAAACTGAGAGGTATTTTTTTTTTCTATTTTCTAAATCCTAACTATTTATTTTTTCGAATTTTATAGAAGGATAATTTGCTGTTGGCAACATTTTTTCTAAAATGATATTAATTCAAAGATTAAAAGAATTTGTGTTTGGTCTTGTTGCTCAGAAAGTTTATTTTTGTAATTTAAAATGGGATTTTTAAAGGCGTCATATTGATGTAATGTGAAAAGAAAATTAATCTGCGAGAAAAATAACTAATACCAAAATGAGAAGTAGGCATTTATGCTGTAAAAACTGTTTGCTTTCTTTTTTCAGGACGTAAAAGTCAGCACTTTTGATTTTTTTAAATTGTTTTTTTCAATGATCTTTAAAAATCTCATATATTCTTAAAATTGAATGTTAACTAAGATTAAATAAATGGTTGTTACTTAATAGTTTAAAAATATTAATAAATCTATTTATTTTAATAAATACTTACGATTGTAGTCATTTGGTTAAACTCTGAATGTACAGACTGCACCGGCCATTGTCAACAAGTCACGTCATGCATTAATTTTACTGTAAAAAATTTATTTAATTTTTTAAAGTATTTTAGATTTTGTTTGTAATTTAAAAAGTTAACTTTATCCAGATGTAGTTCATTTTAAAAAGTAAAGGCTTAATTTTTAGAGAAAGTATTTTATTCAATGTTTCCTAATTAGTTGTAAACTAAAATATTGAAGTTTTGTTTTGTTTCAGGATCTTGATTTTATTATCCTTAAAATATTAGGTTATTGTTTTGGGGTGAATCGGTCAACATCACTTTCAACTTTTCTTATTGGTTGTTTATTTTAAATTTCTTTCTTTAGCTATTCATATTGGTTAATTTAAATTTCGCTGTCGTCTCTTAAATTTCTCTAATGTTTTATTTTTCACGTGATTTTTTTATTAAATTCCTTTCATTGTGATAATTTTAAAAGATGATTAATTAATACTTGATTTATATAAAAGTCTCCATATACATGATTACTTTATCTTATACACAATTTTTACTAATGTTATGTACTATATAAATCTCTTGCCTTTTCAGATATGTTCCTTACTCTCTGTCAGTCTCTTTCAATATGTACCTTAAATTTTCTTTTAATATAATTTGTATTAAATTTAATGTCCAGTACTACATTTTCAGTTGCCATTTTTGTATGCTGATCGGCAATTTCACTTCCTTTAAAACCAACATGGACTTTATTCCATTAGAATATAATTTTAAATTTGTTTAATTAAATTTTTTATAGAATTTATCTAACAATTACATTATTTATATTTTTAAACCATCCAAAACTGAACTTGAATCAGACATAATAATAGTTATATTAAAGTTATTTTCATGATTAAGTCCGCTGATGTCGAATTGCATATAGTTCTACAGTAAACACGGTATGAATACTTTATCTTATGATCGTTTTAAAGCTTTCAGTTCCCTCTTTCAAACAGTACGAAAGCGTATGTTGTATTGTCCTATTTAGATCCATCTGTATATGGTGTCTTTATAATTATCCGAAAATCCATTCTATTTGATAATACTATATTCCAAAGGTGGTTGTAAATTATCGTTTGGCAAATTGTAAAGATAAAAAATATTCACAATATTTATCAATAAATAACATTTTTCAAAAATTTAACATTTTTATTTCAAGAAAACTTCTGAAGACAAAAAAAGTATAGTTGAAGTAATCATACTGCCAGATAGTGTCTTGCACAAAGTGAAATAGAACAACAAAAAATTTTACTAACAAAAATTTATATGTATGAATAACAAGAATATTTATATATATAGAGAGAGAGATAAAGATAAGAAAAATAAAGTCATTATAAGAAACTCAAATTTTGATTTCTTTTGCTCCCTTTCAATTTCAAAAGACTACGTATTCCCGATTTAGAATATACATTAAAAAATAATTTTATTCCCAGAAATATATTTTCAGTCGTTTAGAAATCTGATTAATTATCTAAAATTAATATTTAATCTACGGTTTAAATTTAAAAAATTATTTAAAAATTCACTCAATCTTTCTTCGTAAAATCACCATGCAATTTGTATAATGGATGCTTAATTAAAGTGGTCTGATGTAGCTTTTATTACTCTGTACTAGCCATAATGGAACTTAGTGCACAGTTCATTCCTTTTTCCAGCAGTTCTTTCTAATTTTCTAATTATATGCTTCCTATAATTTAGCATATTAAATTATTAAAAAAAAAGACTTTACTTTAGTTTATTTGTTACTCAGTTTTCAAATCATGCAAGAAAATAAACGTGAAAGGTCAGACTTGGCGCATCTTTACCCATTACACTAATTACTACTGAAGAATCATTGCAGCAGTGCTTTAATGAATGAAACTTCAATAAAAATATATTAAACATACTAAAATAGGTCACACCCTTTCTCAATAATGAAGGAGCAATTTGTTATATTATCTGACATTATTTCACGCAGGCAACACATTTTAGATCAATGTAATTGCCTGATTTGTGAATAAAATATAATTTGGAAAGGATTTTTTTTAAAAAGAGTTCATATAATAATACATATGAGTATTCTATAATACATACTTTCGCTTATTTACAAATGTGACAAAATATATACTTTAAATGCAATATTTCGGCAAAATTGGGGATTTGCATTAATTATTTTTCAGAAACATTAAAAAAAATATTTGCTGATTTAGAAGCATTATATATTAATTATTAATTAATTAGTCAATTAATTATTTATTTAATAATTTGAAGCATACAATAATACAGATCATAATTCGATAATACAAATTTTCGTTTATTTAAAATGTGACAAAATATACTTTGAATGCAATATTTCTACAAGATTGGGGGATTTGCATTGTTAATTATTTAAAAAAAAATAAAAAGAATTTTTGCTAATTTCGAAGAATTATATATTAATTTTAATTTCATTAATTAAGTAATTCATTCGAAGCATATAATACAGATGCTAATTCGATAATGCACATTTTCGTTTATTTACAAATGTGACAAAATATTCTTTAAATGCAATATTTCGGCAAGGTTGAGGATTTGCATTGTTAATTATTTTTCAGAAGCATTAAAAAGAATGTTTGCTATTTTAAAAGCCTTATATATTAATTATTTATTTATTTGGAAGCATATAATAACACAGATGATAATTCCATAATGCGCATTTTCGTATATTTACAATGTGACAAAAATTCTTTAAATGCCATATTTCGGCAGGATTGGATATTTACATTGTTAATTATTGTTCAGAAATAGCAAATAGAATGTGTGCTAATTTAGAAGCATTATACACTAATTATTAATTAAGTTATTTATTTAGAAGTATATAATAATAATACAGATGACAATTCGAATACATATTGTCGTTTATTTACAAATGTGACAAAATATATTTTAAATGCAATATTTCGGCAAATTTAGGGATTTGCATTTTTAATTATTTATCAGAAACATTAAAAATAATTTTTGATAATCTAGAAGCGTTATATATTAATTAATAATTTAATTAATTAATTATTTAAAAGCGTATAATAATAATACAGAAGATAATTTGATAATACATATTTTCGTTTATTTACAAATGTGACAAAAAAACTTTAAATGCAATATTTTGACACGATTGGATATTTGCATTGTTAATTATTTTTCAGAAACATTAAAAATATTATTTGCTAATTTAGAAGCATTATATATTAATTATGTATTAATTAACCAATTAATTATTTATTTATTAATTTAGAAGTATATAATAATACACATTTTCTTTTGTTTACAAATGTGACAAAATATTGTTTAAATGTAGTATTTCGGGAAGATTGGGGATTTGCATTGTTAATTATTTTTCAGAAGCATTAAAAAAATACTTTCTAATTTAGGAACATTATATATTAATTATTTATTTATTTAGAAGCATATAATAGTTCGATAATACAATGATAATTCGATAATAATTTTCGTTTATTTACAAATGTGACAAAATGTACTTTAAATGCAATATTTCTGAAGGAATGGGTATTTGCATTGCTAATTGTTTTTAGAAACATTAAAAAGGATGTTTGCTAATTTAGAAGCATTATATGTTAATTTATTTATTAGTTATTAATTTATAAGCATATAATAATACAGATGATAATTAGATAATACACATTGTTTGCTTACAAATGTGACAAAAAATACTTTAAATGCAATATTTCGGCAAGATTAGGGATTTTTCATTGTTAATTATTTTACAGATACATTTAAAAAGAATATTTGATATTTTAGGAACATTATACTTTTGAGCTGATTAAAATTTCACAATTCGAATCCAAATGTAATTACGGACAATAAAGCTTCTTTTGCCTTTATGATGGTGGCATTAACATGGCGTCTTCGTAATGGGATTCCACTTCGCATATCTGTCCCTGAAGTATCAGTAATGTGCTACGGTTTGATTATCAGCTTCACTCCAGAAGTTTCATTTCAAGATGGCGGCTCATTTCCCAATTCGAAGCCAAATACTATTATCGAACAATAATGATTTTTTAATTACTTACGTGATGGTGTTTCAACATATCTTTTTTATAATGGTGGCATGAAAATAATTTGACATTGACTTAACTGATGCTTAGCTTAAATAAGTTTTTAATATAACGTTTTATGTTTAAAAAAGAATATTTTTGAAATACTTGATTATATTTTTAAAAGGTTTGTACTTGAATATGTTTTTAAAAGACTTCTATTTATTTCAAAAAAAGTTTTCGTTTATTTTTTTAATTAGAATACTTATCACTGATAGTAAATAATTCTCATAGAAAAAAATTCCATCAGGCAATACCTTATAAGTGATATTTCTAAGAAACCTGTTTTATTAGATATAAACCTAGGTTAACCCTATTTATAAGATTTGCTACATTTAAATCTTCATATTTTTGCCGTAGCAATAAAAACTAGCGAAAAATGATGGAGTAATCAAAGACACAATTTATTTCCAATTGTCCTTCTAAAATGGCCACTCCTGATAAAAAGACATTGAGGTCAAACTTTTTATCTTTCATATCGCTTCATGAAATGCCAATGGTGTTATTGGGTTCGGTTTTTCGGATTCACTGGTGGCAACGCATTTCTCTGAACTCTACAATGCTGTTGTTGTTTCTTATCCCACTTGGTAGACATCTAGACCAAGCCCGCGAATCCGTATGAGCTCATGGTTCTATAATGCTAATCACTCTTAATGTACAAGAATGAATAATGGGAAAAAATACGGTATGAAAGCGTTAAGAATCTCTATTGCTTTTGTATTCTATGGTCATTATAGAAATAGAAAAAATTTACCGCAAAAAAAATATATATATATATATATATTTGGCTTTATAGCTACTTTTTTTGCGATAGTACCCATACTACATATCGAGGACCAGAAAGTTTTCAATAACATAAAAAAACTTGAAAGCTCTAGTAGTGAAATAATTTCCATGAATGTTTGACTCAGCCTGATCTGTTTAGGTCCAAAACAACATAAACATCCATATTTTAAGTTACTGAATGGGCTGATAAATGATAAGATGTCATGTGAAGTACAAAATAAAGTTAAAACAATGCAAAACAGCTGGAAAGAGTGTAGAAGATGGTTGAATAAAGCTCAAATAAGTTAAATTCGTCAATGAGCTGCCAGTTTTATAGTAAGTATGAAAAAATGAAATATTGAGTTAAAACATATTTTTCAGTAACAGTTTTCGGGTTAAATTTCATTCATAAATACTTTAAGTGATAAGCTTATTCATTGTTTGTGTTTATTACACTGTGGCGGTGTGTGTTAAAGTGACTTGAATACAACAATAAACGTTAAATAGAAGAGAAAAGATGATTGTTTGAATTTTACACTGATAAAATATATTATAACAGAGATTCTCAAACCATGGTATGTAATACAAATAAAAATTAAATCACCTTAAGTTAATAAAAATTAGCGCAGAGAGATATAGAAGAACGGTTTAATAAATTTATATTATATATATATATATATATATATATAATTTTCTAGGTGTCAAATTCATGCAATAATTAATGTTTTTAATAAAGAATGCAAGAGGATTTGTCTTAGAAAACATCAATTGTTATACTCATCCCTTCCCCCGAACGTTAAGCCTAAAGCTGTATTTAGAAGGGTAATTAGGTCATTCATTACCAAATATTCCAGACTATTTCGTATATTTAGGAATCAAAATGTTGCGCTGACTTTTACGGCACCCTATACGTAATTTTTTTAAATAAATTTGTACTACATTTAAATAATTTTGTATGGTTCAAATAACAAAAATTATAGTATTTAATATTTTAAATATGTTTTGCTTACAGGCGCGTTATGTATGCTGTAATCATTCTTGTAAAAATTTATTATATTGACAGAAACAGGTACTTGATTGGTTGTTGAGGAACGTGGTATTTCAGTAGCAGGCAGATGATTGGATCATAGAAAGATTTCTGGCAGTTTTGGCAATTTTTGCAGAAGGCAGTTGTGGCAATTTTGGCAATTTGGCAATATCACTTTTTTTTTTAAATATCACAATAAGAAAAAATTAAGTTGAAGCGATGCCAAGTTACCGGTTCGTTATAATTTTATAATTTATAGTAATCTTTAATTAATTAGGAAGTAGGATAAATTTCTAACTATACACCAAACAAAAACTCAATTTCTATAAATAGGCAATTCATTTCATTGATGAGCGATGGCATCAAAATGTTTTTTTTGTCTGTTTTTTTTTTATAGTGAAAAATTGAACGTATATAAATATTCGTTGTTATATTTCAATAAAGTGTATTTATTGTAACTATAAATAATGTATTTCCTACGTAAATATCGAGTGAAAAGTCATAGACTTTCATAGATCGTAAAATGAAATAAATTCAATAAACTGTCAAAACACACAATGATATTTAAGGATGTAATATATTACAGGGAGAGCAAAAGGGAAAAATATTTACATAGACAAATATACATACACAATGTACGAGACATACAAATATACTTTAATATATGAAAGACTTTTTAAAAAAAAGATTTTACAAACACTGACAAGTATTTTTAAAGCCACAATGGCTTTGAAAATTCATGTTTTATGCAAACACTATATATTACTTCTTGGTCGTAATTTCCAAGTATCAGTACAATAATTTATAACTCTTTGTTGTTAGACATCAAAAATATTTTTAAAAATCTATTTATTTATTTCATTTAATACTCTATACTATCTATTCACCATAACGAATTATTTAAGCAAAGAAATATCTCTAAGCATTTGTTTCTGTTAATAAAATTTCCCAAGCTTAATTATGGAAAAAGAAAATGCAAATTCTAAAAATGTAAATTAAGCAAAAAGCATTTGAAAATTCTTAAAATCATTTGAGTATATATATTTTTTAATTCATTGTTAATTCTTTATATTATTAGCTTTTCTGCTTCCCAGTTATTTCTTGGAAATGAATTATAAATATAATTAACTAATTTAATGAATTTAATGCACTTTAAATTGTTTCTTAATGAATTTTAAATAATATATTTTGAAATCTCTAATGATGGCGTAATTAGTCTTTGTCTCACTGAAAGCGTTAAACTCATCCATTAAGTCAAAACATGTTTTCGCTCCCGTCTTTAAATAAAGTAATTCTTCAAAGTGATAAATCAGTACTAAGTATTTAATGAATAATATGTATATGAATAATGGAAATGCGTTCTGCGGAAATACATTTATTAATAATAATGCGGAAGCAAGTCAATTGTGGTTTTATCTCAGGAGTATTTTTTATGAAAAATTTAAATGATAGATTGTGAATACTCAAATTAATTAACTTTGCGCCATTTTGATGCAGAAATTGTGCGTTGGAATATCTGCATAAAGATATTTTGAAGAATTTAATTTTGAATTATCGTTATTTTATGCCTTGAAAGTATGTGTGTTAATTGTTGTTATAATTGAGCTTGACTCATACCCGGCCACAATGTTTTTTTTATTACATTTCTTAAATGGTGAATGTGTAAAGTAGTCTATGGTCAAAATTCATCTATTGCATAATTTCTCCTTAAAGTATTTGTGGCCTGATGGCCAATTGGTTAGCAATCTGGCCTTTAGTGCCACAAGCTTTTCAGATTCGAATCCTGGTGGTAGCATGCATGTTTATTAGTGGTTAGGAACCCACGCTAAACTGCAGGTCCCAGTATAATCAGCCTAAAGTCTGCAAAAAAAAACATCGTATAGTGACAAACTAAACTAATCTTCTTGAGGTATTAGCAGCGTGCTCAGATTTTTTGTCTCACACTATATGGCTTATTTTGCTGAATTCTATAATATCAAAAGACATATATAATGCTCAAATATGAATGATTGAAAGCTATGAGCAACAAAGCCACATTTATATCAGTATCCTACACAGTAATTAAAAAACGTTAAAATCAGAAAACAGATACTCAACTGGATAGTTATTTTCTATAACAATCTACCTTTATTGCATCGAGGTATTCTTAAGTTATGTCGTTTCCAGTAAGAAGAAAAAATATGAGAATTCCCTTTGTCTTTATTAGGTTAAAAGAATCATTTCAAAACAAACAAGATGACTTTTTTACTTTGATGTGCATGTAAAAAGTTAATAAGTAATACTGCATACTACATTACACGTTTCTCATATATATATATATATATATATATATATATATAATATATATATATATATATATATATATATATATAAATATATATATATATATATATATATATATATATATATATATATATATATATATAATGTTTTAAATGAGCCAACGGCCGTACCATGCTGAATATACCGGTTCTCGTTAGATCACCGAAGTCAAGCATCATTGGGCGCGGTCGTTGGGTGGGGGCCACCTGGGAACACCGCGTGCCGTTGGCAAATTTGGGACCTGAATGGCCGAGTGTCTAGCGCTCTGGCGCTCGGTGCCACAGGTTTTGGGTTCGAATCCGGCGGTGCCATGGATGTTTGTAGTGGTTCGGAATCCACTTTAAGCTGTAGGTCTCAGTCTCCCTATGACTGTAAAAGAGCGTCACGGGAGCAAAATTCAGGCTTCTACCTACGGGTGCTCCATCACAACAAAGCTGCTTCCTTCCCCTTCAATCATAAGCACGTATGGGCTCGTGGGCAGCCAGCCAAGTGGGATAAGAAACAACAACAACAACAACATGTTTTAAATTTCATTGTCTAAAACGAAACTTTTACTCTCGAATTTCACATTTAGCACATTCACATAGCGTCTTTAACATAAATGAACAATAAAAATTTGCTCATTTTAATTGCGTTAAATTATCCTTGACTTTTCAAAGTAAAATAGCATTAAATACATAGTTATAGTGAATGCATTAAGAAATGGAGAGATCATTAAATATAACTCAAAAAGAAAGAATAGTCTTATTTACTATCCACCAAGAAGTTTTTATCGTGCCACCATTCACCCTCAAGATTTCTTTACACCTAGATTCCACCACGATAAGTGGGAAGGTGTGGTGGGTGTTGCCCCCCACGAGCATGAAAAAGGGTAATCAACGCTGATGGAAAGATCCTTCAGGTTGTAACAGTCAGCAAATGATGGGGTTTTACAGAAACTCGGTTAATATCAGAACAGATAGGCGGTACATCTGATATTCTCTATCACTATGACCTCTTAATCTACACAGTTTACGAGGAAGCAATTGTAGCACAATCTACCTGAAGAAATCGAGCTTTCGATAACTGCAAAAATTATCCCTGTGTCAAAAGTGGCATACTTACCAAAATGTGGTATAGGATCTTTTTATATTTTTATATTACTTTTTTATTTTTATGGCAGCAAGTTTTTTTGATGGTTTTTTTTTTTCATGTCTAGTAAAACTTTCGATATATATTAAGAATTCCTGTCTATGATACAACAATCGACTATCTTTGGACAAACTTTCTTCTTATACAATTAAGAAAGTTAGAAACTGGCAAGTACACCCTTGGGTAACATTTTAGGATGTGCCTTGAAATATTGGCTTCTGAGCAAATATTTCTTACCTCAAAAAGGAAAATACTGGGAAATGAATTCTATGGGTTTTTTTTTTCTTTATCACAAAATCACTTATGATTAAGTTTCCTAAAATAATAGAAATATATCTTTAAAAAAAAAAAAAAAAAAAGAAACAGCTGAAAATCAATAAATTGGGATTACATGATAAAAAAAACCAATATTTACAAAATCTAAGCAAAATAAGCGTAGATGAAGTGCCACATCAAAATATGGCTTAGAAATTCGTGGAGCTGCTTGCTCTTTCATACCATGGTGTCACCTGCAATTTATTATTTAATGTGATATCTTAAATTTTGTAATGAGTTGTGTGTGCATGTGTATCTTTGTGTTGTTCTTTGATACATAAATCACTTGTGATTAAGTTTGATAAACTAATAGAAATCTAACTTTTTTCCAAATAATAAATGGAAAAATCAGTAAATTGTTATCGCATGGTCTAGAAAGGCATTCGAAAATCTAATGCAATAAGCTTAAATGTAATGCTGCATCAAAATATGGTTTAGAAATTCGTGGATCTGCGTGCTATTATACCATTGTGGTACCTGCCAAGTATTGTTGAAAATATGTAAACTTTTGTATTATGTTTTCAATTAGTTAGATCATCTATAAAACGTTAAATATGTTAATATGACAAAAAAAACATGCTTTAAACATCAAAAATTTAGTACATGTTTTTTTTTACGACAGGTCCTCAGTTATGCTGGAGAACTTACCAAGATTAAGATACGCGAAAGTAAAAATTTATCACAATTTTTTTTTAGCTGAGAAGTTAAAAATGTATTATGGTAGCAACTCCGGAGCACGTCATACTGAACGTAGTACAGAAAAAAAAATGTACCTTCCTATAATAAATTTCCTCTTGGGACTTTTTCCCGAGTCAAAAAAGGAGTGAACTGACTTATACTTTTTTCCTTAATGCTTTGTATCTCGTTATGGGCGTTGAAGACTCGATTAAGGACTATATACGATCGGCAACATCTGCTTTATTCAAACATTTTCCTTGACTATTTTTTATTCCTTTAAAATATGGCTTGTGCTAAAACTATTTAGGAATATTATCGTAAAGTTTGATGGTCAAATCGTAAATTATGCTGCATTTTTCCTTCCTGGTTTTTACTATGTCACACATTTTTAATTAATAATATGTTTTTATTACTGCAGAGAAGTAAATAAATACTGATTTGTGTAAGGCCAAAATAACGTAAATATACAGTGGCGGTTGTGACGCTAAATATTCTTTAGTGAAGAATCTGCCACTTAATGTCATGTTAAGGTAAAATGTCATGTTAAGGTAAATATTCTTTAGTGTGAAGAATCTGCCACTTAATGTCATGTTATATATATATATATATATATATGTTTGTTGTTGTTTCTTATCCCACTTGGCTGGCCAAGCCCACGAGCCCATATGGACTCATGATTGAAGGGGAAGGAAGCAGCTTCTGTTGTGATGGAGCACCCGTAGGTAGAAGCCTGACTTTTGCTCCGTGACGCTCTTACAGTCATAGGAGACCGGGACCTACGGCTTAAAGTGGATTCCGAACCACTACAAACATCCATGGCACCGCCGGGATTCGAACCCGAAACCTGTGGCACCGAGCGCCAGAGCGCTAGACACTCGGCCATTCAGGTCCCAAATTTGCCAACGGCACGCAGTGTTCCCAGGTGGTCACCCACCCAAGTACTGACCGCGCCCAATGATGCTTAACTTCGGTGATCTAACGAGAACCGGTATATTCAGCATGGTACGGCCGTTGGCAGTATATATATATATATATATATATATATATATATATATATATATATATATATATATATATATATATATATATATATATATATATATCATAGGGCTTTGGAGCTCGGTGCCTCAGGTATTTCGGATTGGAGTCCCAACGGCACCATGTATGTTTGTAGTGGTTTGGAATCCACTTTAAACAGTTGGTCCCTGCCTAATATGAGTGTATAGAGTGGGGTTGACAATCCTACCCCGTAAAAAGAAAACATCTTATGCTTCGGAATCTGCCAGTAGACAGAGAGCCTTAGTCTACTATACGGCTATTGCGCCATTGAAGAAGATAATTTATTCTTATATAAATTTATTCTCTGAATATTAATTATATATATATATATAATTAATATTCAGGGAATAAATTTATATAAGATTAAATTATAAAAATCCTTTTCCACAAGAATTTTCTCATATTAAGTATATCAATTTTTACATTGTTTGTTCATGATTATCATGTTAATGGCCTGCAATAATTATGCAAAATATATAGAATTTTAGAATATTGGAAACCTAGGTACTGAACTAGGTGGGTTGGGGATACTAGTCATTTCCAATAGAAGGACTATTGCCATCCTGGATAAATTTAGACGTAACTGCCTCCCATTTTCCTGGATAAATTGTAATAATTCAACGCATAAAATCCGACTGCTAATAGATATTCCTTGTCTCATCTATACAGTTTCTTAACCTTTTCAATTTAATGTATACTCGTACAAGTATAATGAAAACCATGGACTCTTTCTTAGACTCCGTTATACCAGGTTAGGGAAAAGAGATTCAGAATGAATTCTTTAAAGCATAATTATTATATATATATTTGTGTGTGTGTACATCCAAGTTAAACTTGGATATCACCTGAGTTGAAAATAAATCATATGGTTATACATTTGTTTAAAAGGAGACATCAATAAATGCAGAACGAATTCTTTATGTATATGTGAAAAGTGAACATGTTGGTAATGAGCAATGCAGCATTTAATTTTTTTTATTTCATTGCAAAAGCAAATTACAAAAGCTTATGGTAAAACTATTTTACTACAATCAACAGCATTTCTGAGTATCAGAAGAATTTTAAATATAAAGAAGATACTACACTTTCAAGCAAATTACTTCAGGTACTTCTGTCAGTTTATTTAATTCATGTGGCGACAGCAATTCATGTGATTAATGTAATCACAGTGGATGTCATTTTTTTGAAAAGTTTATTGAATAATATTATGATCAAATAAAAAAATTACAAAACTAAATAAAAATATTTTATAAATACATCATACACTCTAATTACTTGAGTTAATAACTGTTCATTGTGAGTAACAAATTTATTAATCGAGCTGACGTTAAACATATCAAGTTAATAAATTTTACATATTTTTATAGAGGGGACCTTAATGGCCGAGTGTATAACGCTAATACTTTATTTTATATTTAGTATAATAATATAAATTACCTGTTACTGGCTTTTTTCTGATGAATGGCCACTCCATCCCATTATGCATTATATAAATAATGTTGTTAAGTTAATATAAACAAATATATAAAATTTACATATTACTAAGTTAATTATATTAGATATACATATCAAACTTAAAAAGAAATTGATTATTTAGAACAGCGGTGGCCAACCCAGATGATCTTGCGGGCCACTTGGGAAAACATCATAACTCCGCGGGCAGCATATAAAATTATATATCCCCATATTAAATTTAAACTTATTATATTTAAATTTTTTGGAGTGAAAAATTTAAATATAATAAGTTATTATTATTATGTTAACTAGTATTATTATATGTAAACATATACAATATAATAATAATAATACTGAACGCACATTGTAAAGAAATATATAACACAAAAAAAGAAATATAAAAAATATATAAATATGAATGAAATAAAAAAAATTGAAATCATTAAAAAATATTTATTTTACTAGTGCAATATTTATTTCTCCACTCTGTCAATTAGGTTTTGCAAATCAATCTCTATTTGGTTATCTGCACATCGTAATTGGTGTTGCAATCATAATTGTAATTGATGTTGTATCGTAATTGGTATTTATAATAAAATTGTTCTGCGAAAGGCAATATCTGTCATATATTCGCAAGAATATTAAGAATATTATAAAATAAAATTAATATTTTCTAACGCTAATACTTTTGACACTTAATTTTTGAATACATGGATGCACAAATAATGTATTTTTAATACATTGGCTTTCACTACTTTGGCCATTATAAAATAAATAGACTTTGTAAAAGTTTGATAAATCTCACGGGCCTCAAAAATTTTCAAAGAGAAAATTTTCATTTTGAACATAACTGAACGAAAAAAGGTTTTTACATTTTATAAGTTTTAACTCCCAAAGCGAAATTTTATAAGCTAAAAAAGATTTTATTCGCACGTACGCAGCAAAAATTTGCAACGCAGCCTTGAACTTTCGAATGTCAGTCACTGAACGTACCGTTGACCCAAAAACAATGCAAGTCCATGCTCCGGTGAATATTTCCCGAAATGGCAAAAAAATAAATGCCAGAAATCTCACGCAAAAAGGGAAATTAGAAGACAATACCTCGACATTTCAACAACCCGGTTTTTAAAAGCGCTGTCCTCAAGTCACGCAAAACCGTCTAGCAAATTTTATACCTTTTTGTTTTGTTTTAATTCTACAACTGCATGCGTTCACTTTCAGCTGTAACCATTTTGGTCGTGTCTGACACAACACGCAGTTGCGTGTCTCGTGTTAATTGTTCATTTTTATGGATTATTTAGTAATTTTTGTTGTTCATTTATACGCGCATTAATAAGAAATATTTTTACTGAATCATTATGAAATGCTTGAGTATGACAATTAGTTGATGGTTATTATCACGTTTTGGGAGTATTGTCCATTGTTCTATATCGGAGTAAAAATATCACAGCATAATTCTTTGTCTTCTGCAAGCAGATGTTTTGACTACTAGGTCAGTTAGTTGAGTTTCATTTTAAAATGTACATTGAAAAAAATTGTATTTTTTGTGCATTTTAAAGGACTTTTGTACTACGCATTTGTACCCGAATTATTTATGCCGAATAGTTCACCTACGACAATGATGGTACAGGTATTGCCTTTTGAGAGAATTTTAGAAGTAATATTTTCATTTTTAATTGCGTATCGTAAGGGAAAAAAATAAAAAAAAAACATTTGCTTAATTACTTGTAGAGACACTTTACGAGCATTGTCTCAATCGTTGTCGGCTCTCGTTTCTTTCTTAAGAAATGGCTGCAAAAGACATCAATAGCGCATACAAACTTGACTCTAGCTTGACTGGTGTCTTTTGAGCGAATTTTAGGAAAAATACTTTATTTTTTAACTTCCGTATCGCAAGGAAATATCAGAAAAGCATTCATATAATAACTTGTTAATACACTTTACAAGCATTGTCTCAATCGTTATCGCCTCTCTATCTTTCTGAAAAAATAATTGCAAATGACATTGACAGCGTATGCAAACTTGACGATAGCTTGATGCGAACTTGGTGTATCTTGCCCACTTACCAATACCTTACCCACTTAGCCCATACCTTAGTCGCCGTTCAGTGGTAAAACGAGCGGATGACTAGCATGCAAATGGACAATAGTTCGATTTCAAGTGACTAGCCTGCTAATAGACAATAACATAATTCGATTCTAAATGACTACATGCAATACTCTTTTAAAAAATGACTAGAATTGGTGGAAGTTAGGCACTTACAACGTTTCAACCATTAAGTACTTCAGGATACCCTACCTTCCCCTTTAATAAAAAATAATCCATTTAATTTACATTGTTTTAACTACTTATAAATTCGAAATATTTTTCCAAACTCTAATGTTGCATTCCATCATTGCTAAAACACCAAGAACGGAACAGAAATGGAAATTTTCGATAAAAAGGTATAATTTTTGAATGCCAAGCAACTTGACAGAAGATATTTGGGCATTCGAATGATTCAATTTTACTTGCTGAGTTTCGAATAGGGCATTGGATAATCCCAAAACATTGTACAGTAAAAATGACCAATTCCGCCGAACTGTCTAATAATTATGTCTCTTAAAGTTATAACTATGTGTCTAATTATCAAGAATGTTATCATGTTTACAATATTTTTAAGAAGCCTATTTTAGCAACATTTTTATTGTAGGAAAAAGTAAAAATTGTTATTTTTGAATAAACAAGATAAATAGATCATAAATATTTGCATTTTTTTCTTATTATGGATTCTGGTACCATTAATCATGGATGTTTACTCAAATTTCCTGCTGTACTAAACAGAGAGAAGATCAATGAAGTTATAAATGACAAATTACTTTTCAGCAGCCTAAAACTGAAAAGAAAAACAGCTCAAAAACATACTGCGGAAAGTCTGTTAAAATTCCTTTCCAGTTACTGACTGAGTTTAAGTCTTTTAAAAATTCTAAAGGGTTAAGGTCTCAAAAATTAGTATTCATAAATGTTTTAGTTATTAAAATCCTCATATAATGAAAAATGAATATTAAAAAATTAATGTTAGTAGTTAGTCATAACATATAATAAAATATTGCTTTTCGGAATATTTTTTACCATTGTACTATTATACATATCAATGTAGATATATGTAGAGAGATAAATATGTAATTTCATTAATTTTGAATAATTAATGGAGGCAGACTTAATTGATTGATTCTTAGTTCGATAATTGATAAAACTTTTAACAATCAAGTTTACAGTTGTGTTAATTATTGGTTTGAATGTAGACATTTAACTTTACCTAAATTTAAAAAAATTGTTTTATTTAATAAATAAATTACTTACGGAAAATAAAATACAATTTTTATCACTATAAATTTTCTGTTTAGCTTTAAATTGAAAAATGTCATTACAAAAAAAATTACATTTTTATGAGACTTTTACATTACAAATTAAAAAAAAATATTAATTAAATTTTTTCAAAGATTTCATAATATGCAATTCTTTTTTAAACTAAATTATAAAACCTTATGATTTTTTATAATAGACATACAATTAGATGACTATTTTAATTGTTACAGGCTGGTAACTTGACAACGCTCCATCTGTGAGATGTTTCAAAGAGAGATAATTGGATGGCAGGCTTTCTTGTGATCCAATCATTTGTTTCAAAGTGACAGAAGACATTAGTCACAGCCATTCGCGTGAATCCTTCTCTTAATGCAGCGAGAGTTTTATAGAAGCACAATTCTTGATGTACAGGGGGATTCTAATTAAAGTCCAACTTTCAAAATGCAGTAAAAGAAGAACCACTCGTCACAATGAGTTCAAATTTCAACTGAAGGTACTTTAAAAATGCGGAAACGGTATGGCTCAAAAAAAGTTCCAAAGTGTATTAATAGATGGCGCTCAAAGCGGCATAAAGAAATTGAATTCGGCTGCCAGTGATATTTTGAATCGAAATTGCAATGTATTTGGGATGAGTTGCACACTATACCAATTGTAGTGTTCAATGTGCTTGGTTGCTTCGGGTTTTTTGACGGAAAAAATTACTTTCAAATCATTCTACAGTTGTGACTGTTAGTGGAAAGTCCATCCACCACTGCAAATTTGATGGGAGAATTCATTACATTGGATTACAGTTTCACCGATTTTTGGAATTTTTTTTGATGCCATACCGTTTTTTCTTCTTCAAGTGTCTTCAATTCAAATTTGAACTTATTGTGACGAGTGTTTCCTTTTTTACAGCATTTTGAAAGTGGGTCTTCAATTATAATCACCCTGTTTATAATTCTCGAATGAGCAGAAATTGATATTTTCAGTCATTAATATTAATTCTTTTTAAACCATTAAAATGTAAAAAAAATTTTTAATTTATTTTAGTGCAAATATCCTGATTAATGCCACTTTGAGATATAATTTAAATATTTCTGCAAGCAAAGGAAAAATTATTTCTGAAACGATAGCATAAACTACAGAAATGTTCTCTTTTTTAAGAAAATGTTTGTTCATAGCGAATGAAAGTTTAATGTATGCATAAACAGGCAATAATGTTAACAACTCTTGCAACCCTTAACATGTACAATATATCAATTCCTTTAAAAATGATGGTTGTAATCTCTTGTACCCTAATCCTTTCCCTCATTTGACCCTGGTATTACATAATTATTCCTCTGGGGTTACATAAAAGTGAGTACGTGCCCTAGAAATTGTCAATAAGATATTCTACTCCGAACAACTACAGAATGAATGTTTTATACTAGTAATATTATTTAAAGATCAAATTTAAAGATATTTTTAAAGATTTCATAACATCAAATGCATTTTTAAACTAAATTATAAAACCTTACATTTTTTTTTATTAGACATACCATTAGATGACTGTTTGAAATTGTTACAGGCTGGTAACTTGACAACACTCCATCTATGACGTTTCACCGAGATATAATTGGATGACAGACTTTCCGTCGATCCAATCATTTGCTTCAAAGTGACAGAAGACATTAGTCACAACCAATCATGGGAATCCTTCTGTTAATGCAGCAAGAGGTTTAAAAAAGGACCGTAGATGGCGTATATAGCTATCGAATATTATTTCCAAATTTTAATAAGAATTATCTTTTAATCCATTAAAAATGTAAAAATTATTTAAATTTATCTTACAACAAATCATCTTGGTTAATGCCACGGGGAGATATAATTTAAATATTTCTACAGGCAAAGAAAAACAGTTTTCCAAAGCATAGCAAAAAAGAGAAAATTTCTGTGCAAAGCTAATGAAAGTTTCATGTATGCATAAACAGGCAATAACGTTAACAACTCTTGCAACCCTCCTTAATATGTACAATATATCAATTCATTTAAAAATGATGGTTGTAATCTGGGTAGAGTGATCACGTTCTCTAATCCTTTCCATCAGCCGACCCTGGTATTATAGGATTATTCCTCGGGGGTTACATAAAAGTGAGTACGTGCCCTAGAAATTGTCAATAAGATATCCTACTCCGAATGAATGTTTCATGCTGGTAATATTATTTAAAGATCAACAGAAGATTTCTTTTTGAGATTGCTCATAGTTTGTTGTGGTCATAAAAGTGATTTATTTGTAGCCGGATGTTAAAATATAAGGGTTTTGGTAACAAAGAAGATTTATAATAAATGATTTTAGAGGAATTTGTTTATTTACTTTTGTTTCTGGAATTTGTATGGTTTGTAGTAGTTCTCTTTGATAGAATATCTTCGCGTTCCACTAGAACACTTTCGTCATTAAATTTTATAGCAGTTTTATAATTTTATTAACTTTATTTTATATCAACAATATACAATAGCAGAGATATTTATCTAAAAGTTAATCTGTAAAAATTCTAATATAGCAGATTAATTAATGTATGTATTTACATGTAATGGCAAATACTAAATATTTTAATTTTTTTGTGACAATTTAGAAGATTAAATGTAGTGAATCATCAATATAATAAAGGGGGATAATAATTCCTTAAAAGATATGTTTTTAATTGATGCGTAAACGGCAAAATATACAAAATTATTTAGTTCTTGGACTTGATAGCAACATAATTTTTTTTTAAATATCAAATAAATACGTTATTATGAACTAAATATTTATTAGTTTTAATTTTAAAACGTCTCCTTATAAATCAGAATCTATTTATCAAAATCACAATAGTTAATTAATTCTTATGTTGTTGTTGTTGTTGTTGTTTCTTATCCCACTTGGCTGGCCAAGCCCACGAGCCCACACGTGCTCATGATTGAAGGGGAAGGAAGCAGCTTCTGTTGTGATGGAGCACCCGTAGGTAGAAGCCTGACTTTTGCTCCGTGACGCTCTTACAGTCATAGGAGACCGGGACCTACGGCTTAAAGTGGATTCCGAACCACTACAAACATCCATGGCACCGCCGGGATTCGAACCCGAAACCTGTGGCACCGAGCGCCAGAGCGCTAGACACTAGGCCATTCAGGTCCCAAATTTGCCAGCGGTACGCGGTGTTCCCAGGCGGTCACCCACCCAAGTACTGACCGCGCCCAATGATGCTTGACTTCGGTGATCTAACGAGAACCGGTATATTCAGCATGGTACGGCCGTTGGCTAATTCTTATGTATTCGCCCATAAGTAGATCCAGTATTTTCTTTATAAATTTTATTTAATTAATATTATTTAATTTCTATGCATAGGATAAACATCTCACCCCTCCACCATATTTAGTCAGCTGTAGAAAACAGTATTTCGTTTTATTATTATTATTATTATCTTCTAATTTAATTTTTTTTATATTAAAATTTAGCTATCTGTTTTGTATTGTATATGGAATACTTATGATTTTTTTTTTCTTTTAGAAATCAAAAGTGTGTGTTTGAAGAAATATTCACTATTAAATAATTCCGTAATTAATAAATAATTTAGTAAAAAATTAATCCACCAGAAAAATGAATGTAAACTCGTTCTAAAAGAACGTCTGGTGAAAGAAAAGACGATTTTATTTCAAAATGAAAATAATTTTTTTCAAAAACAGAAAAACGTTTGTTCGATTATAATCCTTTTACATGTAAATAATGCAAAGCAGTTGCATTTTTTGTGCATTTTTGCATTTTACAAAATGTGCAAAAAAAATGTAATGCAGAATAAGGGTTATTATATGTACTTAATTTTGAAATACTTTTTTTTTAATTTTTAAAATTATTCTACTATAAAAACGATCATCATTTTATGATATACTTACATAATTTTTAGGGACATTATTTGAATGATAATTTAGATAGATCAAATGTTATTTACTCATACAAATATGTATAATTTAATTCAATTTTACTATTATTAATACAATAAACATTCTTCCCATGAAATTCCATAAACCTATATGTTTACACCACAATCAAAAATGCGGATATTCAATTTCTTTTACCAAAAAAGAATTTCGAAAAATAAAAGAGATTTTCACTTAGCTATTCGCAAAATAACGGACCCACGCCGGAAACGTTGTAAACATTTTCTATTTTTCCATCACTTCTGTCGAATCGTATTAGCATCGAGCGGATGTTTTCCATTAAGAAAAAAAATAAATTCCATGATAGAAAAAGAAAAACATTAAACTAATACGATAAATAGAAAGATGGAGAATTTTCATATGTTTACCCTGCAGTGGAAAATAATATTTCTTCTTTCTTTCTTTGAATGGTTAAATGGTTTTACTTCTAGTTTTTCACATGAAGAATTAGTTACCTGTCATACGATATGTTTCTAGTAATCAAACAATATGTATTTGGGGAAATATAAACTATTACAGTTTAGTGCGACAATGGTTATTGTATACTGAAAACGAACAAATGTATTGTAGTAAAAGTAAAAACAGTCTAGCTATAAATATTTTTATGCTATCATGTGTAAAATATGAATGAACTAGTGAGAAGAACTAATCGATGATGTGGAAATACTTTTAAGACTGTTTGTAATACTTTTTATACTAGTATTTATTAAGTTTTCAAAATACTATCATTTTTTTCATTTATATATATATATATATATATATATATCTTGGGGATGTTGGAACTAAATATAAGGGACAATGTTGAATGTTTGTTAACGTAAGAATTCTTTCGATATGATGCTCTGAAGAAGCGGTTGTAATCCGCTTCTTTAAACCTCCGTAGATCCCGGTCTAACAGGATCGTAGAGCGCTGCGGGGGTGTTACTCCGCGTCCGGACTACGCACACGCTACACGCACTCCCTGTGTAGTGCTAAGTGAGTAACAGCAGCGCAGGCCTTGCTTGTGGCATAAATAACTGTCTTTGTATTGCCAGTTGCATTAAAACAACAACATACATACTTATTATGGATTTTTTTTTATTTTGAAATCTTTTCTACTATGAAGCGATCATTGTACTTAATCATAACATATGTACATAATTTTGAAAGGTATTGTTTGCGTGATAATTTATATGGATTAAATGTTTTTCACACATAAAAGTATGAATTAAATCGATTTTACAATTATTAATACGATAAACAGTCTTCCCGTGAAATTTCATCAACCTATGCGTTTACACCACAATCAAAAAGCAGATATTCAATTTCTTTTACCTGGGGAAAAAAAAAGAATTTCGAAAATAAAAAGATTTTCATAGCTATTCTTAAAATAACGGACCCACACCGGAAACGTTGTAAACATTTTCTATTTTTCCTTCACTTCTGTCGAATCGTATTAGAATCGAGCGGATGTTTTCCATTAAGAAAAAAAATAAATAAATTCCATGATAGAAAAAGGAAAACATTAAACCAAGACGATAAATAAAAGATGGAGAATTTTCATATGTTTACCCTGCAGTGGAAAATAATATTTCTTGTTTTCTTTCTTTGAATGGTTAAATGGTTTTACTTCTAGTTTTCACATGAATACGATAGTTGCCTGTCATACGATAAGATATGTTTTACGTAAATCGAAACAATATGTATTTGGGAAATATAAACTATTACAGTTTAGTGCGATAGCTGGTTGTGTATATGAAAACAAACAAATGTATTTAGTAAATGTAAAACAGGGTCTAGCTATAAATATTTTTATGCTATCATATTGTAAAATATGGAATGAACTAATTAAGACCCTAATCGATGATGTTGAAATACTTTTAAGACGTTTTGTAATACTTTTTATACTAGTATTTATTAAGTTTTCAAAATACTATCATTTTTTTCATATATATATATATATATATATATCTTGGGGATGCTTGGAACTAAATATAAGGGACAATGTTGAATGTTTGTTAACGTAAGAATTCTTCGATATGATGCCTGGGAAGAAGCGGTTGTAATCCGCTTTAAACCGTAGATCGATTCAACAGGATCGTAGAGCGCTGTGGGGGTAGTGTTACTTCGCGTCCATAGGAGCTACACGCACCTCCTGTGTAGTGCTATGAGTAACAGCGGCGCAGGCCTTGCTTGTGGCATAAATAACTGTCTTTAGTATTGCCAGTTGCATTAAAAAACAACAAACATACATACTTATTATGGATTTTTTTTTATTTTGAAATTTTTTCTACTATGAAGCGATCATTGTACTTAATCATAACATATGTACGTAATTTTTGAAAGGTATTGTTTGCGTGATAATTTATATGGATTAAATGTTTTCACACATAAGTATAGGTCATTGTTCGATTTTTACATTATTAATACGATAAACAGTCTTCCCGTGAAATTTCATCAACCTATGATTTACACCACAATCAAAACGCAGATATTCAATTTCTTTTGCTGAAAAGGAATTTCGAAGAAAAAAGAATTTCACTCAGCGATTCGAAAAATACGGACCCACACCGGAAACGTTGTAAACCTTTTCTACTTTTTAAAAATACTTCTGTCGAATCGTATTAGCATCTAGCGGATGTTTTCCATTAAGAAAAAATAAATTCCATGATAGAAAAAAAGAAAAACATTAAACTAATACGATGAATAAAAAAGATGAAGAATTTTCATATGTTTACCCTTGCAGTGAAAAATAATATTTCTTCTTTCGTTCTTTGAATGGTTAAATGGTTTCTCTTCTAGTTTTTCACATGAAGAATTAGTTGTCTGTTTTGTATTGTATATGATAAGATATATTTTCTAGTAATCAAATAATATGTATTTGAAGAAGTATAAACTATTACAGTTTAGTGCGTGACAATGGTTATTGTATACTGAAAATAAACAAGTGTATTTGTAGCAAAGTTAAAAACAGTCTAGCTATAAGTATTTTTATGCCATCATGTGTAAAATATGAATGAACTAATTAGAAGACGTAATCGATGATGTTGAAATACTTTTAAGACGGTTTGTAATACTTTTTATACTAGTGTTTATTAAGTTTTAAAAATATTATCACTTTTTCATTTATATATATACATACATTTTCTTGCGGTTATTGGAACTAAATATAAGGGACAATGTTGAATGCTTGTTGTCATAGAGCTACTTTGATTTAGAGTTATTGCGTGATTGTTGGATGCTGTAATGGATTTAAAAAAAAAAAAAAAAACATAACAGCAAAAAAACATAATTTATAGAAAAATAATTATGTACCAAGCTATATAAAAATAACTAGGGTCTGATGGCCGAATGGCTAGCACTCTGGCGCTCAGAAGCACAGGTTTCGGGTTCGAGTCTCTGCGGTGCCATGGACGTTTGTAGTGGTTCGGAATCCACTTTAAAACGTAGGTCCCGTTCTAACATGATCGTTGAGTGTTGCGGGGGTATTGTTACTCCGCGTCCGTAGCTTATCTTCAAGCTACACGCACCTCCTGGGTTGTGCTAAGTGAATAATGTCGGTGCAGCGTTTGCCTTAAGGCATCAAAGACAATTGTCTAAGTGTTTATTATACAGATTTTTCATTATAAATATATACAATTTATGCATCCCTAAACAATTATATATTTCATATCACATTATTATTATGAATAATCATACAATATACCAAATGTCTGATATTAATTTTAAGACATAATATAATAAGTACTGCAAAATAAAGAATGCTATAAATGCAATTGTTATAATAAACGAAAAGAAAAAAATTCTGTTTTGATCATTTATTAACAATAAAAAAGGCTTTATTATCAGAAAAAGAGGCACAATGTGTTAAAAAAAATCTATTTACTTTCATATACTTAAATCGTATTGCTTCTATTTACAAGTATTCAAAGGAACCCGCATATTTTATAGTAAAATGTTTTTATTAAAGTAAACATGATTTTTTTTTACAGAAAAGGGAAAAGATAGTTTATTTCGAACATTTACGCTAGTTTCCTTTTTTTTTCTTGGGAATCATCAAAAGAGGAATAATACATGAAACAACAGAAAACACCTTAATATCTTTTAACTATTTGAAAAATTGTACTGTGAAAGTTTAAGTCAATATTTTCAACCTTTTTTTAAAAAAAAAAGTTTTGGGAAATAACTCCGAACAATCAGTAAAATATTTATCGATATTTATTCTTTATTAATTAATTATTATTTTGAAAATTATATTTCAACACCATGCTGAATGATACACCCAAAGACAGAGAAAAGATTTTTTTAAACATTTCCCTTTACTTTGCTTCAATAAATTCTTTACTTTTATGTATAAATAAATATTTATCGACTGAAAATTAAAAAAAATTAGATGGGGTTTGTAGGGAAATTCAAAATACTATAGGTAGTCTATCTGCAAAACAAAACCTAAAGTTCCTCCGTGTTGTACGCTGAGTATGGAAGTGAAACATTTATAGGTTAGAAAGCCTCTGAATTAAATTTGAAAGAAAAACAAGAGTACATGTTCTACAGGTTATAACTCATTAATGTTCATTTCAAATTTCAAATTCATCACAATAATGATATAGCATTGTAGGCCAACATTTATATCTTGAATAATTCTGAATCTGCTGAGTATGGAAGTGAAACATTTGTAGATTAAAAAGTCTCTCAATTAAATTCGAAAGAAAAGAGAGGGGTACGTATTCTAAAAGTTCTACCGCTTTAACGTTCGTTCCAAATTGCATTACCAAAATTCTAAATGGCACAATAATTATATATCATAGTAGGTCAACGTCTGTACCCTGAATAGTTCTAAATTTTCTAAGTATGTGAGTGAAACATTTATAGGTTAGAAAGTCTCCCAATTAAATTTTTTAAAAAAGAGAACGGTATGTATTCTACAGGTACTAGTGCATTAATATTCATTCCAAAATGCGCTGTCAAAATTCTAAATGCCCCAATAATGACGTATCATTGTAGGCCAATATTTATATCCTGAATAATTTTGTATCTGCCACATTTAAATTATATGTCCTCTCAAGTCAAATGCCTCTGTGTATAGTATTTTTGTAAAAGTTTGTATTATAACAGAATTATGTAAAATATATATACGTAAGATATTATGTAAAATATCTTTACAAAGAAAATATTCTTTTGAATTTTCTCGTTTCTTTTTTAAGCATTCAAATTATTTTGCATTTTCCTTAAAATTTCAGTTAAATATTATAAATACATTTATATTTAACAAAATGCATTGTATGTCAATTGTATGTATGATATTGATTTTGTATTCCATGAAATTAATCTATATTCATTTTCGTATATTTTATTATTTAGAGATTTACAATGGTATTCCTTTTTGAACTGAAATTTCATAACCACTTTGGAATCGAAGATTGGTATCTTTGGTATCGAAATTTCATATTCCACTTTGGTATCAAATTATTTTTTCTATTAGTTTGAACATTTTTTTTATATATGATTTAAAATTAATGAAGTAATTACGTGTATTTCTTATAATAAACCAAAATTTATTTAATCATTAGTTTAAGAAATCATGAATTTATAATGCTTCAATTTAATTTCTATATACCTTATTTCATTTTATTTTACAATACTTACAATGCGTTTTTATTGCAAAATTCAATATTTATATCTATTACTTCTTTAAATTCAATTGTTAAGATTGATTTAGTTGTTAATGTTTTATTTTGCTCTTTATAATTTTTGTACATTATACTTAAAGTGTTTTGTTTCTGTTTCATACAGTGTTTTAGTTTCCAACTGGACTTTAATAGATTTTCTTTTAATTTATACTATTTTCACTAAATTAAGCATTATAAATTAAGTAAATTAAAAATTTATTAAAATCATTAAATTTTAAAAATTTTAGTAAAATTACTAACATTTTGTTAAACTTATTAAATTTTAAAATTTTAAATAAAATTATTAAATTATTAAATTTTTAAATTTTAAATAAAATTATTAAATTATTAAATTTTAAATGAAATTATTAAATTATTAAATTATTAAATTTTTAAATTTTAAATAAAATTATTAATTTATTAAATTTTTGATAAAATTACTAAAAATAGTCTAAAATTATTAAATAATAAAATTTTAAATAAAATTATTAAAAATTTATTAAAAAAATAATTAAAAATACATTTTGTTATAAATTAAAACTAAATAAATTAATTTCAAACGGTTACTTAAATTTTATTCATTGTCCATTATGAATATATATATGGGTGTATTAATTTCAATTTATGATAAATTATTTTTACATTCAGGGAAATAGATATTTCTGGATATTTAATGACACTATTCCATAAATATATTTATTTTGGAGATTATTTATGATTTAGGTAGAAAAAAATATTTTTTATGTCTTGCAACTGTTACTAAGCCAGCAAAACTATTGTGATTGATCCATCTGATAAGTAATAGAATGTGATTTTTCAGCCCATCTCTAGTATACAAGCATTTCATTCTGGCTCAGACTTATATAAATATACAATCTTTATATAACAACAACAAATAAGCTATTGTACGAACTAAATCCTGACTTATTTTTTTCTCTTAAGGTATTTCTCGTTTTGGAACTTTTTGCTTTGTTTCTTGCAAATGGCCCACCCTTGTTGAAGATACAAAATCATTACTCCAAAGATAAATACTTCCGATATCTCCAGACAGGAAAGTTTTATGTTGTCTCCATTGTAGACAGTACATTGTTTGCCTTGTAAGCATTTGTAGAAGAAAAATAGGGGGACATAAAACAACTTTAAACTGCCTTTTTCCTATTTTAAAATAGATAGACTTGTAAAAGTAGGTGTGGTGGAACAATTTAAAATTTATTGTTTTCATTACTAGAAGTATATAGCGGTGCTTTAAATGCTATGAGAAGCGAAAAATGAAAAGCAGGCAGTTTATATCCAGAATATATAAAAGTCCATCGCTAATTTAACATTCTGTTAAGCGTAAATATATACTAAGAAATACAGAAATAAATTATGTATTGTTTTTAATTTATTATTATTCTTGGATTGATTACACATCAGTTTATTATTACGTTAAAACATAATTTTAAAATCGGTTATTTTTTTTATATTACTACAAATTGAAATTTTTGTCAAGTGATATTTATTTAAATTTAATTTTTAATTTATTTAAATTTATTATGTTTTTATGTACTTTTTATTTAAATTTTTATTTTAATATTTTCTATTTTTTTTTAAATATGTCGAAATAATTTTTGATATTGTGTTTATATATTTTTGATATATAAAAATTATTTTGTTGTTGTTTATCAAAATAATTTTTGGTATTGCTTTTATATATTTTTGATAAGTAAAAATTATTTTGTTGCTTATTAAAATATTTTTTTGTTAAGCAACAAAATAATTGTTCAAAATAATTTTTGATAAGCAACAAAATAATTGTTTAAAATAATTTTTGATATGCAACTATATATTATCTTATTTTTTATTACTAATTATTTAATACTGATGCTATTGAGTTTCATAGTGCCCTAAGATAATTTAGCGAGATATTTTCGTTTGAAAAAATGAAATCATTTATGACATAATGTCTTTTGTATAACTCTTAAAAAATTATATGCATAGCAAAGATTGCCATTTTAAGCTAATGCGTGATTTATCAATGTAATTTTATATTAATGAATAGATTAGATAAAAAAATTATCCAATATTATTCAAATTAGGCTAAATAATATCTAACTATTTAATATTGGTTATTTAGTGTTGTGGCCATTTAGTACCAAGAAAGCAACGTTTATTGTAATAAAACATGGAATTCTGATTTACAGTTTAAGAACTAAATATTTTATTATGTACTTTTGTTCTTTTCGTAATAACTTATTGTTTAACTAGAGAGCACATAATTTCCGTCGCATAATTTAATGTATTTTTATCTGATACAATTGTCATGGTATATATTACAAAAAACATGACAGAGGCTCCTGATTACAGCATGGATGATTTTCAACTCATGATTATTTCAGATTTCTTCACACTCAATCAATCCACCAAGACTTTGAATCCCACACATCGTCAAAAAAAAATACAAATTCGACTGATCATTAACTCGTTAGTATACGTCCTGATTTACAATTTAAATTTTATAATGTATTTTTGTTCTTTTCGCAATAATTTATTGTTTAACTAAAGAACACATAATTTCCAATCGCATAATTTAATGTATTTTTCTCTGATACAGTTGTCATGGAATATATTATAAAACAACATGACAGTGTTTCCTGATTACAGCATGCATGATTTGCAACTCATGATTATTTCAGATTTCTTCACACTCAGTCAATCCACCAAGACTGTGAATCCCACACAACGTCAAAAAGAATACAAATTCGGCTGATCATTAGTTCGTTAGTATGAGTCCTGTTCACTATACTTCATAGTGAACAGGGCGTATATTAACAATAATCATTATTCGTATTACTACACGCAATTGTACTTAAATTTAAGAACTATATGTTTTATAATGTACTTTAATTCTTTTCGCAATAATTTATTGTTTAACTGAAGAACACATAATTTTCGATCGCATAATTTAATGTATTTTTCTCTGATACAGTTGTCATGGAATATATTATAAAACAACATGACAGTGTTTCCTGATTACAGCATGCATGATTTGCAACTCATGATTATTTCAGCTTTCTTCACACTCAATCAATCCACCAAGACTGTGAATCCCACACAACGTCAAAAAGAATACAAATTCGGACTGATCATTAGTTCGTTAGTACACTTCTTGCTTATCGCAAACAATAAGAAAAACACATTCACCTACATCGCCAGCGGAATACAAATTGGATAGAGCAATGGCGAATCAACATTCCAGCTCTTACTTTTTACTGGCGACACTATCTCCAGCTCACGGTTGATTGATCGGCGGTTCTTGCCATCCTGCCATGAAGAAAGCTAAGTAGAATTAACAGACAGAAGAAAAAAGCAAAACGAAACAGCAATCTAATCTCCTTCAGGCTGAAAGAGAAGTAACACAACAGGTGTATGGCGAAAAAGAAACAAATTTGACAAACTCCCTACTTATTATGCAAAAACTAGCAGACTGCGTTGACTATCAAGTTTTGCAATCGCTTTTCGCATGCTTTAACGATCGTGATCAGTAAGTATTTCGTGCTTCGCCCACCGTCAGGTTATTTACCTGCGAATCCCAGACGGGTTCGCATAAATAATACTTCGACTTCGTTAACTATAGCATAAGATGTAGTTAAAGTGGTTACATTGTATCTTTCGAACCGTATCTCGTAACGCTGGACTGACCCTTAATACTAAGTTGTGTTTGTGGTTATGTTGTTCTGCGTTCCGTTTGAAAGACATTATTCTGAACTGTGTTGTTTTATTAGCTTTTTTTAATCTTTTCCTGTTCCTTTCTTTGCATTCTAAGAAGGCCGAGTATTGATCTTATTTATTGGGTGTTTATCTACCATCGGGTGTTTACGAGAGTGATTAGCATTTATCTTGTGGTAATAAATTTGGCTTTCTTCTTAAACGACTGCGTCTTTATGAAGTTGTGTATGCTTAGTAAATGTTACAGAATCGTTTCATTTCAGTGATCTTTATGTAAGCAGGATTTTCATTGTGATTTTGCATATCGAATTAATTTTTTTATTCTTAATACATTTTATATAAAACATTATAGCATTTTTGTAGAGATCTGAGATATATAAACTTTTCTTTGTAAATTAGTTTACTTTATCAATCTTATATTTCAGTCAAACTGCTGTATTAATGAATTTGAATTTTGTTTTCAATTAATTTATCTGAACTTCAGTATTTGTTTATAGGACCAGTTTGCTGTCATATATGTATCTATTTTGATTAGTATCCATTAAATGTGCAAAGATTCATTATTTATAGCGCCTCAAGTGATATAAATAACATTTGATGAAAATTTGTGCTACTTGCCAACAGTTTTTGTCATCTCTGGATGTATTTTACCTGGATTATTAAGAATACATGATTAATCAAGATTTACTGGTACCTTTGATTTAAAGGGTACCTATTTAGTTTATCAATACAATATACCAAATTTAAAATATACTAAGAGCCAATTTACCAAATAGGAGATCTTAATTTACAGATTGCTTCCTCATTTGGAGTGATTTTTTTTAGCTAAGGAAAAGTATGATTTATTAATATATTTCAACAGACATTTTAACAGAAAGTGGAATTAACTCAACTTTTTTAATCAGCGAATTTTTACCTATTATACTGCTATATGTGCTTAAAGAAATATACGTAATTTCTCATCTAGCAAACTAATCTGACAATTTTCTTGAGTTACATGAATAAATAACAGTTCAACTAATCATTCATAATTACAATTCCATTCATTTTCAATTATATTCTGCGTGTCTGTTTAAGTGTGTCAATCATCCAATTAAAGGATATTCTTCAAGGTTAACCATGAGCTATTTGGATAACAGCAACGAACAGGTAAGATAAGTTTAAAGCTATTTTTTTATCATTGTTTGTATTTTGAAATTTTTTAGAATATTTAATTAAAATAGTTAATTTAGAAATTGAGATAAATGATATAGAATGTTAAAATGTGGCTTCTTAGAAGAAACATGTTAGACATTTTGTCATGATTTCTCAATAAAGAAGATTGGCGTGAGCTTTCGATACACGTTTTGCATTCTTTCAGTTTATGACAGCTTATTTTGTTGTAATTGTTTGGTTGTTTTGTGGTTGTTCAGTTTGTTGTTTTGCGGTTGTTAAGTTTGTTGTTTTGCGGTTGTTAAGTTTGTTGCAGGTTTCAGCATGTGGTTTTGTGATCGTCAGGTTTATGTGTGCTTTGATTTTTATTATGAGACTAGACGTACAATATATTTTTTAAATTTAATTAGGGAAAATATTTTTTTTCTTATTGAATTCTTTTATTTATGCTATTGTTTTATTTTTATTTATTTAAGTAATTTTTCTAAAACCTTGATTTTCGGTAAAAAAATATATAAATTTTATTTATGTTGCATTAGAAAATAAAAAGTGCATGATGTCATTAATATCATTAATCAATATTTTTTTCACTTTTGTAACATAGATAATGCTTATCCTTTCGTAATATTTATCACAGGAACTTATTAAGTTTAAATAGATTAAGTAACAAAATATAAAATATACCATTTTAATATTAATAGATAATAATAATAAAATACAGTTTAATAGAAAGATCGCTTATTATGCACAATATTTTAATAAGAATCTTTATAGAAATAAAATGATAGAAAGGAAGACTATGATATTTTCAATAATAACAGAAATAATGTAAAGATTATATATATTATATTAGTAAGACCACCAATTGATTAGTGGCCTTGAAATTTGGAAATAATTATAAAGTTCAAAATCGAAATAATAGAAAATAATATAATAGAATGATATATATATATTTAATAGATAATAACAACAGAATACTGCGTAATAGAAATAGCACATTATATATATTATATAATATATATAATATATATTATACATAACGTTTGTAGTGGTTTGGAATCCATTTTAAGTCCAGTCCCGGTGTAATATGATCATAGAGCGTTGTGGGGGTAGTATTACTCGCGTCCGTAACATATCTTGATGCTACACGTGCCCCCTGGGTAGTGCTAAATGAGTAACAGCGGTGCAGCCATTGATTATGACATAAAGATTAACTGCCTCTGCATTGCCAGCTGCATTAGAATAACAACAACATACATAATATTTTAATAGGAATATTTATATAAATAAAATAATAGAAAGAAAGACTATGATATTTTCTATACTAATAAAAAGATTATATATTTTATAATAGAAAAGACCACTAATAAGTTAGGGTCTTTATATTAGAAAATAATTACAAAAATCAAAATAGAAATAATAGAAAGTAATATAATAGAAAGATAAATATTTAATAAATAATAATAATAGAATTAGTGTTAGTAGATAAGTAGTAGTTGTAAGATTAGTAGATTGTCAGTAGATAAGATCAGTGTTAATAGATACTTTAATGTTAGATGATAATAATAATAGAACACTGGGGAATAGAAAGACCGCATATTATATATAATATTTTTATAGGAATATTTATATTAATAAAATAATAGAAAGAAAGACTATGATATTTTCAATATTAATAGAAATAATAGAAAGATTTATATAATCTAAATTTAATTAAGATTTTATAATAGAAAGTAAGACCACAAATAGATTAGTGGTCTTTAAATTTGAAAATAATTATAAAGTTCGAAATAGAAATAATATAAAGTAATATAATAGGAAGATAAATATTTAATAGAAAGTAATGTAGTAGAAATATAAATGTTTAATAAAAAGTATAATAGAGATAGCAATGCAGTGGATAATCTTTTACTACTGTAATAATCAGGGGTAGAATTGGAAGAGGAATAAGTTCTCACCCTCTACTTACCCTTCAAATTTCACGGGTGGAACTTTCCAGACAGTAATTTTTTTTAATTCTTATTCTTAATGTATGCAAACTTTTGATTAATGGTTGTCGTTTTGAACAGGATTTTGATTATGAAGTTGATTTTGAAGTGCTAACCATTAGGCTAGCTTCTTAACTAGCTTATGGAAATGTAGTAAAAGTAAATAAATTGTCATGGTCCTTTCTTTAAATAATAAAATAAAAAAGTATAATCGCTTCATCACATTGTGAGTTCGCATCAAATCTTACCATCACATTATAAAGATCAATGTCTTATTAATCATTGTTCTGGTTTACAGAGCAGTAATCACTGTTCCTCCGATATAGCTTAATGTTTTATTCATTCATTGAGTTGATTGATGGGGTTGATAAATGTTGAACACATTTTTATCATGGTGGCGATTTTATAATGATCTTAGGAATATTTTCTGATTGTTAAATGAATAAATTAAGAATCTCTGTGTTTTTAAATGTGTCAAACACATATTATGTATCTATAAATTACTTAAAGGACTGTATATTGCACTGTATATTTACGTGAGACTGTAAAAACCTATTGTCAGTCAGCATTTTGGAATATAAATGCATTTGGTATTATTATTTATATAAAACATCTGTCATTATACTATGTATTTTGAAATTTGCATAAAATAATGCTAGATGCTTTTCCTCATTTTAAAATCTGGTCTTGATTAAATCTGGTCTGGCTATATTTAAAAAGTGATTTTTAGTCAAATGTTGAACAAAAAAAAACTTAATTTTTTTTTTTTTATAAAATTCCATTTTTGCAGAAATAAAAAATAATTTTTTAATAATTTTATTCACTACTTACTTAACGTTCTTTTTTATTTTGATATATCTTCTAATCGATTTATTGCAAAGAACTTAGAACTTGAGCTACAAATAACACAAGAGGCAGTAACATGGGTAATTGGAGCAAGAAAATAATTAGAACATTACTTTTGCTGTCTCACAATTCTCATAACAATGTATTCGTACTTAGCGAAACGGGTGCTCATAATTTTGTCTCATTACGTATATTTTTCTTTGATATTCTGCCCATTAGCGTCGAAAAGAGTTGTTCCGGTTTCGGACGGATCATTAAGGAATGTCCCCTGCAGTGGCCTCCTTCAATCGAGAGCGGACTCCTCATTGATTTAGGGTTAGCCTCCAGAAATTTCGGTCTTCTTCTTTTGGCTATTCTTGTTGGGATTTCAGTCACGGTCTTCTTCTCATTGTCTTCTTTTTATTTTATTTCAGATGTGGGTGTGGTTTTTGTTTATTCCTTGAAGGATAATATGATAATTTTTTAGTGTTCTTATTGTGTAATTGTTGTTATTTGGGGCAAAAAAGTAAAAGATAGATGTGTAAAAAACTTAAATTATTTCAGTTTTAATATATTGTGTATGGCGTCTTTTATAAGTTACATTAACTTGGAAATATAGTGTTAAGTAATTAAGATTAAATTAACTTTCATAAAGATAACTTATCCTTAATTAATAAAATAATGACTGTCGCTGTTTTAGTAGCAGTAATATTTCTTAAATTTTAATGTAAATGTCTGCAATAACGGATTGCCATAATGTAATTGCTCGCCGTAATGTAAATAACTGTCTACAAAAATTTCATTTTTGTTTAGTAATGACATTCATGAAGGCCTGTTGGCCGAGTGTCTTGTGCACAGGTTTCGAGATCGAATCCCGGCGGTGTCATGGTGTTTGTAGCGGTTCGGAATCCACTTTAAGTATAAGTCCCAGTCTAACATGATCGTAGAGCTTTGTGCCGGTAGTGTTGCTCGCGTCCATAGCATATCTTCGATATAAACGAGCTATATGTAACGTCGAGGCAGCCCTTGCTTATGGCATGAAGGTAACTGCCTAAATATTTGCCAGCTGCATTAGAAAAACAATAATCAATAATCATAAATACAAATTTATCCCTAAATTATATACGTTTATTTATGAAATACTAATTTTATCTTTCTCTACTTTTCATTTGTTCAGTTACTTATACAAATTTTTCACTATATATTGGCATCTATATGATATATACGAAATGAAATATTAATTTCAAATTTCTGTACTGTTTTATTTGTCCTATAACTTTATTACAAAACTTTCAACTCATTTCCATAATTTTTTGCACCAACTTGGGCACATGGTTAGCTTAAAAATAATTAAAAGTATGATAAAAATACAAGAACATAAAAACATTAAATTTTATGAAACTCAATTTTTTCAGAATTAAAAAGTTAATGTAAATTAATAATAGTAATTTCTAATAATTAATATAACATAATAATTCTAAAATCCTTCTAATATATATTATTATAATTTCTATAATTAATTAATAATAATTATTTTTATTTTTTACACTACGTACTTAAGATTTTTTTTTCATTTTGATATTTCTTCTAGTCGATTTATTGCAAAGAACTTCAACTTGAGCTACAAATAACACAAGAGGCAGTAACATGGGGAATTGGAGCAAGAAAATAATTACAACATTATTTTTGCTCTCCGACAATTCTCATAACAATGTATTCGTACATAGCGAAACGGGTGCTCATAATTTTGTCTCATTACACGTATTTTTCTTTGATATTCTGCCCATTAGCGTCGAAAAGAGTTGTTCCGGTTTCGGCTGGATCATTAAGGAATGCCCCCTGCAGTGGCCTCCTTCAATCGAGAGCGGACTCCTCATTGATTTAGGGTTAGCCTCCAGAAATTTCGGTCTTCTTCTTCTTGGCTATTCTTGTTAGGATTTTAGTCACGGTCTTCTTCTCATTTGTTTCTCATTGTGTTTTATTTCAGATGTGGGTGTGGTGGGTTTTTTCCTTGAAGGATAATGTGATAATTTTTTAGTGTTCTTTTTAATGCGTAATTGTTGTTTGCTACAAAAAAAGTAAAAGAGAGATGTAAGAATATTGAAATTATTTACGAATTTTAATATATTGTATATGACCGTATTTTAGAAGCTGTTTTATTAAATTAACTTGAAAATATAGTGTTAAGTAAGTTAAGGTTAAATTAACTTTCATAAACATAATTTATCCTTAATTAATAAAATAATGACTGTCGTTGTTTAAATAGCAATAATATTTCTTAAATTTTAATGTAGATGTCTGCCATAAAGACATCGACAAGTTGCCATAACGCAATTGCCCGCCATAATGTAAATGTCTGTCTACAAGAATCACATTTTTGATTAGTAATGACATTCATGGGAGCCTGTTGGCCGAGTGTCTGGTGCTCTGGCACTTGATGCACAGGTTTCGAGATCGAATCCCAGCGGTGCCATGGATGTTTGTAGCGGTTCGGAATCCGCTTTAAATCTAAGTCCCAGTCTAACATGATCGTAGAGCGTTGCGGGGGTAGTGTCATTCGCGTCCGTAGCATATCGTCGAACTATACGAGCTAGAAGTAACGCCGATGTAGCCCTTCCTTATGGTATAAAGAAACTACCTAAATATGTGCCAGCTGCATTAGAAAAACAATAATCAATAATCATAAATACCAATTTATCCCTAAATTATATACGATGTTTATTTATGAAATACTAATTCTATCTTTCTCTACCTTTTGATTTGTTCAGTTACTTATACAAAATTTTTCACTATTTTTTGCATCTATATGATATATACAAAATGAAATTTTTATTTTAAATTTCTGTACTGTTTTATTTGTCCTATTACTTTATTTCAAAACTTTCAACTCATTTTTATATTTTTTGCACCAACACGGGCACATTGTTAGCTTAAAAATAAATAAAAGTATGATGAAGATACAAGAACATCATTAAATTTTATGAAATTCAATTTTTTTAAGAAATGAAAAGTTAATATAAATTAATAATAATAATAATTTCTAATAATTAATATAATATAATAATCCTAAATTCATGCTAGTATATACATTATTCTAATATATTTATTCTAATATGCTAATTTCTATAATTAATTAATAATAATAATTTGTTTTTTAATAATATTTTTTTTCACTACTTAAGTACTTAAGATGTTTTTTGTCATTTTGATATTTCTTCTAATCGATTTATTGCAAAGAACCTTATGTTGAGCTACAAATAACATAAGAGGCAGTAATGTGGAATTGGAGCAAGAAAATAATTACAACATTATTTTTGCTGTCTCACAATTCTCATAGCAATGTATTTGTACTTAGCGAAACGGGTGCTCATAATTTTGTCTCATTACACATATTTTTCTTTGATATTCTGCCCATTAGCGTCAAAAAGAGTTGTTTCTGTTTCGGCCGGGTCATTAAGGAATGTCCCCTGCAGTGGCCTCCTTGAATCGAGAGCGGACTGTTCATTGATTTAGGGTTAGCCTCCAGAAATTTCGGTCTTCTTCTTCTTGGCTATTCTTGTTAGGATTTTAGTCACGGTCTTCTTCTCATTTGTTTCTCATTGTATTTTATTTCAGATGTGGGTGTGGTGGGGTTTTTCCTCAGGAGGTTAAATATGATAACTTTTGAGTGTTCTTATTTTGTAATTGATGTTATTTGTTACAAAAAAGTAAAAAATAGATGTAAGGATATTGAAATTATTTACGAATTTTAATATAGTGCATATGAATATATAAGTTGCTTTATTAAATAAACTTATAAGTATAGAGTAAAGTAAGTTAACATTAAATTAACTTTAATTAACATAACTGATCCTTAATTGAAGAAATAATGACTATAGCTATATAAATAGCGATCATATTTCTTACATTTCAAGGTAAATGTCCGCTATAATGACGTAGACAAGTTGCCATAATGTAATTGCCTACCATAATGTAAATAAATGTCAGTTTAAAAAAATTTCATTTATGTTTAGTAACGGCAGCAACAAGATCATAATGTAAATGCATATCATGTAAATGTCTGTCTACAAAAATTTAATCTTTGTTTAGTAATGAAATCAAGGAGGACCTGGTGGCCGAGTGACTAGTTCTCTAGTGCTCTATGCTACTGGGTTTAGGTCCGAGTCCCTGGGGTGCCATGAATATTTGTAGTGGTTCGGAATCAACTTTAAACAGTAGGTTTCGGTCTAATATGACTGTAGAGCGTTGGGCTGATAGCCCTACCAGGAAAATAAACATCTCATGTTTCGAAATCTGACAGTAAGCAGACGGTTTGGCTCACAATGGGGCTGTTGCGCCGATTGATGATAGTTACGAACTACTAATTTTATCTTCCTCTACTTTTTAATTTGTTCAATTACGTTTACAAAGCAAAACTTCACTATTTTTTTGCATCTATATAATATATACAAATTGCACATATCATATAAATGCAAAAAATAGTCAATTAGTATAATTTTTCTCTTATACTACTCATACTAATTGTTAAAAAAAATAATATAATTTTTCTCATTCTGTACTATTCTACTTGGTCTAATACTTTATTACAATACTTTCAACTCATTATCATTTTTTGCAACAAAATGGCCAACTTGTAAACATTAAAATAATTAAAAGTATGATAATGATACAATAAAGTAAAAACGTTAATTTTTTTTTACGAAATTAAATTTTTGCGAAAAACAAAAATACTTTTCTAATATTAATTTTTTTCACTACTTATTTAACGTATTTTTATTTTGATATTTCTTCTAATCGATTTATTGCGAAGAAATGCAACTCGAGCTACAAATAACACAGGAGGCAGTAACGTGGAATTGGAGCAAGAAAATAATTACAACATTATTTTTGCTGTCTCACAATTCTCATAACAATGTATTCGTACTGAGCGAAACGGGTGCTCATAATTTTGTCTCATTACACATATTTTTCTTTGATATTCTGCCCATTAGCGTCAAAAAGAGTTGTTCCAGTTTCGGACGGATCATTAAGGAATGTCCCCTGTAGTGGCCTCCTTCAATCGAGAGCGGACTCCTCATTGATTTAGGGTTAGCCTCCAGAAATTTTGTTCTTCTTCTTCTTGGCTATTCTTGTTAGGATTTCAGTCACGGTCCTTTTCTCATTTGTTTCTGATTGTGTTTTATTTCAGATGTGGGTGTGGTGGTTTTATTTTTTCCTTGAAGGATAATATTATAATTTTTGAGCGTTCTTCAAATTGCGTAAATGTTGTTGTTTTTTGCCAAAAAGTAAAAGATAGATGTATATAAAACTGAAATTATTTCAGAATTTTAATATATTGTGTATGACCGTATTTTATAAGTTACATTATCAAATTAACTTGGAAATATAGTGTTAAGTAAGTTAAGATTAAATTAACTTTCATTAACATAATTTATCCTTAATTGAAAAAATAATGACTGTCGTTGTTTCAATAGCAATAATATTTCTTAAATTTTAATGTAAATGTCTATCATAATGAATGTTGACAAGTTGCCATAATGTAATTGTCTACCATGATGTAAATGCCTGTCATGTAAATATCTGTGTACAAAAATTTCAATTTTGCTTAGTAATGACAACAACAAGTTGCATACCATTGTTGTCATAATATAATTGTGTACCATAATGTAAATGTCTGCCTACAAAAATTTCATTTATGCTTAATAATGACATCAACACGTTACCTTAATGTAATTGTCTACCATAATGTAAATGGTCATGTAATTTTCTGTCTACAAGAATTTCACTTACGTTTAATAATAACATCAATGGGGATATGGTGGCCGAGTGACTAGCGCTCTGACGTCCGGTACCACAGGCCTGGTGCCATAGATGCCTGTTGTGATTCGGATAGTAGATTCGTTGTGTCCCGGCCTAAAATGATTGTTCAGCGTCAGGCGGAGGACTGACAACCCTACTTATTAAAAAGAGAAAAAAGCGTATCATGTTTCGAATTTGCCAGTAGGCAGAAGACCTTGGCATATCATAGGGCTGTTGTGCCAATGAAGAAGAACATCAATATTGAAATCATGTAGCAAATCTTACATTTGAGTCACATTTTCTGGTGTCTAAACTCTCAATGTCAACCGTGGAATTTTGCAGCTATTCAATTGGTTCATCCTAATTATCTTTTTGAGAAAATTTTGTTATTTTTTCTTCCATGATTTCAGTGACTGGGGAAGATAAGCAATTTTGCGTTTCTTGCTGTATTGTAAGATTGCAAGATCTTCCACCAAATAGTTACAAAGACAAAAAAAAAAATTCACAAACATCTCACGAAGCAAATCAGTATTTTAATTTTGTGTTTAACCATAATTTCTTGTTAAACTAACTTCATAAATATACTTTTCCAGATTGCTATTCAATTTTGCATTCCTTGCTGTGTTGCTAATATATTGTATCTTTAACTAATTCAAATAGTTACAAAGACAAAACAATTTCACAAACATGTGACGAAGTAAATCAATATCTAATTTTTGTATTTAATTTTAATTTCTTATTAAACTAACATCATAAATATATTTTTCCCACGCGCTTTTCAATTTTTCCACGTTGCTGTTCAATTCCACATTGCTATTTGCAATTCTTGCGGCATTGTGAGACCTTTCACCAATTCAAATATGTCAAATATTTCACAAACATGTCACGAAGCAAATCAATATCTTGATTTTGTATTTAAATTTAACTTCTTATTAAACTAACATCATAGATATTATTTTTCCCACACGCTGTTCAATTAGCGAAGTCGTTCATTATCTGCAGCATTACAGAGGCGTGAAGAATTCAAAATGAAGTACGGATCAAATGACTTGACTGCGACAAGTCGTTAATATTAGCAATGTATATACGTCACGTAAATTTTTAAACAAACAAAATTGAAATCATGAGATAATTAGTTGATTTTTTGCAAAAAAAAAAAAAAAAAAAAAACTCGTAGTGTGCTAAAAGAATTTTAAATAGATTTTTTAAATAAGTCTCGAGAGATGTGCTTTAAATATTAATTTTACTATTTTTTTTCTCTTCCCACACATAGTAACTCAAACCAGAATATCATGCTCAACCGTGCTAATTTATTTCGTTTGATTTCTGCTATTCACTATGGGTTCAATTGAAAAAAAGTATAACATACCTTGGTATTTTAAGCATTATATATTTTGAAATTATTTTTTATCCAATTCAAATAGATTGTCTCAAAGATAGATTTCAATAGATTGTCTGAAAACCTTTATTTAATATATTGTTTAATTTTCTAAAATAATAAATGTATATATTTTTCTTTCTATGGAGAAATTATGGTTTATGTTGTATCAAAAAATCTCTAACATCAAACATCGTTTTAGAAAATTAAGGCGATTAATTCAACTTTTTCCATTAATTATCAACTATGTATTAGGCAAGTTCTATATGTTTGGATAAAAAATGTGTTTTAAAAGGAAATTATTATCAGACATATATATATATTTAAAATTTAATAACATTAGGTCTTATAAACATGGGATAGCATAACTATAAGTTTCATTGAGTATAAATGCAAAATAAGCCTTGTTGTATGGGTGTTTTTATATAACATACTTGTAAACAATTGTTTGAAAATATCCACATTGTTTGTAAATTACTAATAAAATCCCTTTGCAAAATAAAATGTTCAAGCAAATAGATGTCAAATCTTAAAAAGATAATATTGAGTATAAATGTGTGGTTATAAAAATTCATGAATCAATCAAATCTATTCAGTTTACCATATGTTTATCTTTCATGGTATCTTTCCATGTATAAAAACCGATATCCACCGAACATACACGAACACAAAAATTCATCGTATTTCTTTCTGTATTTGTTTTTTAAAGAAATGAAAAATTTACATCGAAATCTTTATGCCTTCGAATTCTTTCTCCAATATAAAAATCCGAAGACGGTAACAAATTATGTCTTGAAGAGCATTGCTTGCCGAATCTTATGGTATTATAGACACTAGGTATAAATTATTTGCTGAGACAAATGCCTTCTCTTTCTACAGTTGACAGCTGCACTCCTCCTAGTGAAACATGGGGTTTTTCAAAGACGATAAATCAGAATGATTGTTTAAAAGATAACTCTCTGTTCTAAAAAAGCACGAGGGATGTTTCCTGTAATCCCGTGAAATAGATGGAAGGGTTCATGAACAACCAAAGAATTAATAAAATATTTTTTTACTGGTGAATCTTAAGGTGCAGTCCAGATTTTTTATGAATTTGCAACAGGGTTAAGAGGTTTTTCAATACGAAAAGTGATTTAAATTTTCTTAAAGTTTTTCAACTGCAGAGTTTTGTAAAACTGTACTTGTAAAACTCCGTAGTCCAGACTGTGAGATTTTTTTTCTTTTTGCAATGTTGTAGTTTTGTAATAAATATCCATAGCGTTAGAAAACAATTTATTATTTTGTATTGAGAAATAAAGCCGAGTTTGGAGTTTATAAAATTCAACACAATTTAAAAATCCGTTCTATATATATATATATATATATATATATATATATATACAAGTGATTCCATGTTCATGTGAATTTAGTATTCATGGACACTTCTTCACATAATCTTCTCCTTGAAATAGCTCGCAAGATATTGTTATTTAGACAGCTTGTTTTTCACGTATAAACACATTTTTTTTCTTATTTGCTCAAAAGAAAGAGGCACAAATATATTTAAATTTTCTTAAAGTTTTCACGAAAATTCGTAAAACTGGGGTTGTTGGTGTAAATTGTCCAGTTCTGGGAGCTATTTCTTGTAAGGTTGTATTTTTGTAAGAAATATACACAGTATTAGTAAACACTTTATTCTTTGAAAATGTCTTAGCCGTTTGTATATCACCAAAATAAAATTTCCTTTACAAAATAAAAATGGTCAAACAAATAGATGCCAAATCTTAAGAAGATAATATTGAGCATAAATGTATGGTAACAAATTCATGAATCAATCAAATTGATTCATTTTGCCATATGTTTATCTTTCGTGTTATCTTTCCATGTATAAAACCCATATCCATCTAACATCAACGAACACAAAAATCCATCCTATTTCTTTCTGCATTGTCTTTTAAAGAAATGAAAAAATTTAAGACGAAATCTTTATGCCTTCGAATTCTTTCTCCAATATAAAAATCGGAAGACGGTAACAAATCATGTCTTGAAGAGCATTGCTTGCCGAATCTTATGGTATTATAGACACTAGGTATAAATTCTTTGCTGAGACAAATGCCTTCTCTTTCTACAGTTGACAGCTCCACTCTTCCTAGTGAAACATGGGGTTTTTCAAAGACGATAAATCAGAATGGTTGTTTGAAAGATAACTCTCTGTTCTAAAAAAACACGAGGGATGTTTGCTGTAATCCCGGGAAATAGATGGAAAGGTTCATGAACAACTGAAGAATTAATAAAAAAAATTTCTGGTGATTCTTAAGGTGTAGTCTAGGTTGTTGTTTTTTTTAAATTTTTTATTTTATTTTTATTTATTTTTTTATAAATTTGAAACAAGGGTAAAGGTTTTTCAATACGAAAAGTGATTTAAATTTCCTTAAAGTTTTTCCAAGTACAGAGTTTTGCGCCTGTAGTATTTGAAAAACTCCATTGTGAAGTTTGAGACATTTTTTTCTTCTTTTTTGCACTGATGTAGTTTTGTAATAAATATCCATAGCGTTAGAAAACAATTTATTATTTTGTAGTGAGAAATAAAGCTGAGATTGGAGCTTATAAAATTCAACAAAATTGAAAACTCAGTTTTATATATATATATATATATGCATGTGCTTCCATGTTCATGTGAATTTAGTATTCATGGACACTTCTTCACATAATGTTCTATTTGAAATAGCTCTCAAGATATTGTTATTTAGATAGCTTTTTTTGAATGAATAAATAAATTGTTTTTCTTATTTGCTCAAAAGGAAGAAGAACAATTATTTTTAAATTTTCTTAAAGTTTTTCCCTATCTTAAGGTTTTTACGAAAATTCGTGAATCTCCACTGTCCAGTTCCGGAATCTATTTTTTGCAAGGTTGTATTTTTATAAGAAATATAAACAGTACTAGTAAGCAATTTATTACTTGGAAATATCCTAGTTTTATGTATATTACCATAATAAAATTTCTTTTGCGAAATAAAGTTATTCCAAATAGTAGATATCAAATCTTAAGAATATAATATTGAGCATAAATGTATGGTTATAAATTCATGAATCAATCAAATTGATTCAGTTTCGCATATGTTTATCTTTCATGGTATCTTTCATGTGTAAAACCCATACCCACCCAACACAAAAAGTCCATCCTATTTCTTTCTGCATTTGTCTTTTAAAGAAATGAAAAAAGTTAAGACGAAATCTTTATGCCTTCGAATTCTTTCTCCAATATAAAAATCGGAAGACGGTAACAAATTATGTCTTGAAGAGCATTGCTTGCCGAATCTTATGGTATTATAGACACTAGGTATAAATTTTTGGATGAGACAAATGCCTTCTCTTTCTACAGTTGACAGCTCCACTCCTCCTAGTGAAATATGGGGTTTTTCAGAGACGATAAATCAGAATGGTTGTTTAAAAGATAACTCTCTGTTCTAAAAAAACAGGAGGTATGTTTGCTGTAATCTCCGTTAAATAGATGGAAAGGTTCATGAACAACTGAAGAATTAATAAAAAAAAAGATTGTGGTGATTCTTAAGGTGTAGTCTAGGATTTTTTTTTTTTTTTTTTTTTTTTTTTTTTTTTATAAATTTGAAACAAGGGTAAAGGTTTTTCAATACGAAAAGTGATTTAAATTTTCTTAAAGTCTTTCCAAGTACAGAGTTTTGCGCCTGTAGTATTTGAAAAACTCCATTGTGAAGTTTGAGACATTTTTTTCTTCTTTTTTGCAATGATGTAGTTTTGTAATAAATATCCATAGCGTTAGAAAACAATTTATTATTTTGCAGTGAGAAATAAAGCTGAGATTGGAGCTTATAAAATTCAACAAAATTGAAAACTCAGTTATATATTTATATATGCATGTGCTTCCGTGTTCATGTGAATTTAGTATTCATGGACACTTCTTCACAAAATGTTTTCCTTGAAATAGCTCGAAGATATTGTTGTTTATACAGCTTGTTTTACGCGTGTAAACAAATTGTTTTTCTTATTTTCTCAGAAAAATAAAATACAATTATTTTTAAATTTTCTTAAAGTTTTTCTTAACTTAAAGTTTTTACGAAAATTCGTAAGACTCCATTGTCCAGTCCTGTGAGCTATTTCTTGCAAGGTTGTATTTTTGTAAGAAATATCTGCAATACTAGTAAAAAATTTATTATTTGATGCTAAGAAATAAAGCTGAGTTAGTGGGACTATAAAACAAAATTGAAAAATCTTTTTTATCTATCAATATGCTTCCTGTAGAATTTAGTATCCATGTAATTTTTTTATTGAAATTATTTACAATGCTATTTTAATCACAGAAATACTGTTTCTTTCTCTGTATTTATTCAAAAGGAAGAAATACAATAATTCAATATACATAATCGTCACTATTATTAGTTTAAACTTAAAAATAAAATATGTTTCACAAACATAAACGACAAAAATATGAATACATATGATAGAGCAGTGGTTCTCAAAGGGTGCTATTTCAGTGTGGTTCGTGCTGTTTTAGAGAAATATGTCCAGATATAAAAACAAATATAGTTACTTTATTTCATGTCAAATTTCCAGTTAAAAGGCAGATTTTTTTACAAACAACTAACCTTTGTAGTTGCTTATCAAGTATATGGCCAAACATTTAAGAGATCATTAGGATACATCAAGCTTATGTTTCTCATAAACACAAGAATGAATAAACTTAAGGTATATTTCATTTTTTATCGCATTGTTTTTTTCTGTAGTATTTGATTTAATTATTATAACATATTTCTCATAAATTCGTATATATATTGCGCCTACAATTAATCGTAGGATTGTAAATGCGCCCTGACTTCAAAAAGTATGAGAACTGCTGTGATAAAGATTTTGAGATTTTAAAAACTGTGTAATAAACAATCGAAAAAGTAATTGAATTGTTTGGTTGAAATAAAATTCCTTAAAATAAAATAACTATGATATGATAAATAGCTTATTAATGTACAAAACCTATGAAAAATGTTTGCAACAAAATAAATCTTCAAATAATTACTTTAAATTATAGATTATATTTGAATTTATTCTTTTTCATGAACTCAACCACTCCATGAGGGTCTATGGTCTTCCTCAGAATTCCATTCCATGCCGTCCTGTTCCTAACCAAGGTTTTCCAATTAGCACGCTTAATTGTTTTCAAGACTTTTTCCAGGAAATCAACCCAGCTTAGTTTTGGTCTCCCCCTTTTTCAGGCGCCAAATGGTTTAGCCAAAAGTATCTTTTTAGTGACTCAATTTGTCCCGAATGGGCTGGCTTTTCTCAGAATTTCATTCGATGTCGTCTTGTTCTTGGCCACGGTTCCCCTATTAGTCATCTTAATTGTTTTCAAGTCTTTTTACAGGCGGTCATTCCAGCTAAGTTTTGAATCCCCCCCGTTTTATGGGCTCGAAATGGTTTAGCCAAAAAGATCATTTTAGTGGTCGATTGTCATTATTAATTATCCTGTCCATTTAATCCTTTGTATTGTTATGAATTTAATAATATCTGGCTCTTTAAATAACTTGTAGATTTCTGCACTGGTTCTTCTCCTCCAATAATTGCGGCCTGGTGTCCAATTGGCAAGCGCTCTGGTCTTTGATACCACAGGTTTTAGGTTCGAATACTGGCTGTAGCATAGATGTTCGTTAGTGGTTCAAAATCCACTTTAAGACCTGGTGTAATTAGCCTAAAGTTTGCAAAAAAATGACCGTAGAGTGCCAAATCAAACCGAACCTCCAATAATTAGCATATTTAATTTCATCAAATAATAATCAATTTAATAATTAATGAAAGCGATGAAGACCTTCGTTAAGTTACATCTTTAAATACTTTTTAAATATTTAAAACTTTATCGCAAAATTCACACTAAAATGTGACCAATTCATTCATACTAACCATGAAAGTGACCAGTTTTCTGTATAAATACAAAATATATAATGTACAATAATCGTATACAACAGTCTATATCTGATAACATTGAATTAATTTCATTTCCGATTTATGTATTATTTCAACAATATGCGTATAATCATACACCTCAATGGATTCTACGAACATATCAGCCAAGTTATTTTAACGAACGTGTGGCCAATTGTTTAGGGAGCCATTTATCTGTACTTCCAAAACCGTTGATGGTTGGGAAGAGAATAATACCGAAATGATTATGGAAGACTTGGACTGCATAACTGAATGAAAACGGCGAAAATTGAGCGCGGATTAAATCGGTGGGATCAAATTTAATTAAAGGTTGTTGCTGTTCGCTTTCGGAATTTCCGTGATATGTCTGCCGATGATTTAAAACACGTTTAATAAACATCACTGCTATGAAGTTAATATGCGTTATCTTTTAATTATTTAATGTGATGATATGGTACCGCTATATTTCGTTCACCTTTGATGTAATTCAAAGACTGTTTCGTAGGATTTAATGCACTTAAATGTTTCATCAAATATTCAATGCATGTTTTAAATAATTTGAATGTCTTTATGGTGTGTATTTAGGTTTGTATACATTTGGAAATAAGTAAATAGATACTGTATAGTTTTGATTTTATATGATAGCTACGTTAAAATATTTATATAAATACACTTACATCATAAGCAGTTAGATATCTAGGTATTAGAAAAGAATAAAAAATCATAGTTTTTCAAAATTATTTTACGGTCTTTATAACAGGTCATTACTAATATAATGGTAAAATTTTTGAAAATTTTAAAAAAGAAAAACAATGTAAGTGAAATGTTTTCCATGTTTATGTAAACTTTAATTAAAATAATTTTTAAACATTGAATTTTTATTTTAATAAGTGAAGGAAAATAATAAAATAACTAAATAATTACACTTGATGTAAAGTACGAATATAAATACCATACAAACCATATGGTTACATTAGCCATAACACTAGCTTAACCACATTTAATATAACCATACATATAAACACTAATCCCATCACTACACTTAATGCAAAGACATAAGCATATTTATCACATCTCTTTGCTATTATTTATCTTTACTGAAAATATTTTTTTCCCTTTTCATTTAGTACAATTCCAAACACCTGAAGCTTTTAGAAAATTAGCATAAACATCACAGTAAATTTTTAAAATAGACGTTATGGAGACAAGTTTATATTCGCATATCACTCTATTATTAAACAAAACTCTTTTCTGACGATACATTTCTTCTCCATTGCACTTGATCCCAATCATTCTAAATGTTATATCTTCGTAAAATAAAGAAAATTTTAAAATTATCATCAAAATGTGCAATATATTTTTAGATTATTAATTTTAGCATCGCTCTATATTTATCTGTGAATCAAAGCAATTTCTGAAATAGAGCAGTATTTACCACTGTACTGCTTGATATAGCACTATCCATGTATAACTAAATAGTCAAATTCATACGAAAATGTATTGAAAGTGACCACTTGTCGTTAACCCACGTTTTTAAATACTTTTAAATTATTTATAACTGTATAGTCAAATTCATACACAATTTTATTGAATGACCAGTTTTGACCACTTAAAGTGACCAGTTTTCTGTATAAATACAAAATATGTAATGTGTAATAATCGCATGCAACAGTCTATATCTACTAACATTGAATTAATTTCATTTCAGATTTATGTATTATTTTAACAAGTATGCGTTTAATCATACACCTCAATGGATTATATTAACATATGATCCAAGTTATTTTAACGAACGTGTGAGCAATTGTTTAGGGAGCCATTTATCTGTTCCTCCAAAACCGCCGATGGTTGGCATGAGAATAATACCGAAATCATGGAAGACTCGGACTGCATAACTGAATGAAAACGGCGAAAATTGAGCGCGGATTAAATCGGTGGAATTAAATTTAATTAAAGGTTGTTGCTGTTCGCTTTCGGAATTTTCCATGATATGCCCGCCGATGATTTAAAACACGTTTAATAAACATAACTGCTATGAAGTTAATATGCATTATCTTTTAATTATTTAATGTGATGATATGATATCGCTATATTTCTTTGCCATTTGATGTAATTCAATTACTGATTCGTAGGATTTAATGTACTTAAATGTTTCATCAATATTTCAATGAATGTTTTAAATAATTTGAATGCCTTTATGGTGAATATTTTGGTTTGTTTACATTTGTGAATTATAGATACTGTATAGTTTTGATTTTGTATATTAACTAAGTTCAAATACTTTTACAAAAATACTTATATCATCTCAGTTAGATATCTATGTATAGAAAATGAATAAAATCATCATTTTTTTCAAAAATATTTTACTGTCTTTTTAATAGGCCATTACTAGAATAGTGGGAAAATTTTAGAAAATTTAAATAAACAACAATGTAATTGGAATATTTCCATGATTTTAAAAATTTTAATTAAACAAAATATTTACACAAAAATCATTTATTTTAAAATAGTGAAGAAAGGAAGAAAGAAACTAATCAATCATACTAACCATACAAATAAACACTACAAAATAAAAACTAATCCTATCACTACACTTAAGGCAAAGTCATAACCATATTTTACTTATGTCTTTGATATTATCTAGCGTAACGACGAGATTTTTTTCCCTTTTCTTTTAAAACAATTCCAAACATATCAAGTTTTTGGAAAATTAGCATAAACATGCCCAGTAAATTTTTAAAATCGACATTACGGAGACGAGTTTATATTCGCATATCGCTCTATTATTAAACAAAACTATTTTCTGACGATACATTTCTTCTAAATTACACTTGATCCCAATCATTCTAAATGTTATATCTTCGTAAAATGAAGAATTTTTCAAAATTTCAACAAAATTTACAATAAATTTTTAAATTATTAATTTTACCATCGCGCTATATTTATCTGTGAATCAAAGTAATTTCTAAAATAGAGCAATATTTATAACTGTACTGATTGGTATAGTACCATCCATGTATAACTTAATAATCAAATTCATACTAAAATGAATGTAGAGTGACCAATGTTTTGTATAAATACAAAATATATAATGTACAATAATCGTATACAACAGTCTATATCTGATAACATTGAATTAATTTCATTTCCGATTGATGTATTATTTCAACAAGTACGCGTATAATCATACTCCTCAATGGATTATACGAACATATGAACCAAGTTATTTTAACGGACGTGCGAACAATTGTTTAGGGAGCCTTATCTGTACCTCCAAAACCGTTGATGGTTGGGATGACAATAATACCGAAATGATTATGGAAAACGTGGACTACGTAACTGAATGAAAACGGCGAAAATTGAGAGCGGATTAAATCGGTGGAATTAAATTTAATTAAAGGTTGTTGCTGTTCGCTGTCGGAATTTTCCACGATATGTCTGCGGATGATTTAAAACACGTTTCATAAACATCACTGCTATGGAGTTAATATGCGTTATCTTTTAATTATTTAATGTGATGATATGATACGCTTATATTTCGTTGACCTTTGATGTAATTCAAAGACTGTTTCGTAGATTTTAATGTACTTAAATGTTTCATCAATGGTTCAATGAATGTTTTAAATGATTTGAATGTCTTTATGGTGCATATTTAAGTTTATTTACATTTGTAAATAAATAAATAGATAGTGTATAGTTTTAGATTTTATATTATAGATAAGTTCAAATATTTCAAATATATAAAAACATATACATCATATGCAGTTAGTTTTGGAAATGAATAAAAAAAATCATACTGTTTTCAAAACTATTTTACGATCTTGATAATAGGCCACTACTTGAATAGTGGCAAAATTTTTAGAAAAATTAAATAAGAAATAATGCAATCGAAAGATTTACCATGCTTGTATAAACTTTAATTTAAAAAATATTTACATATTGGATATTTATTTCCAATTAGTAAAGGAAATTAAGAAAATAATTAATAAATCATACTAGCCTTACAAATAAACACTAATCCTTCCACCACAATTAATGCTTAATCACAACCTTATTTAACGCATCGCTTTATTATCTTTTCCATACAGAAGATATTATGTTTTTAAAATGGACATTACAGAGGTTCATGTTCAAGTTTATGTTCGCATATTGCTCTATTATTAAGCAAAACTCTTTTCTGACGATACATTTCTTCTACACTGCACTTGATCCCAATCATTCTAAATGTTATATCTTCATAAAATAAAAAAATTTTTAAATTCTCATCAAAATTTGCAATATATTTTTAGATTATTAATTTTAGCATCGCTCTATATTTATCTGTGAATCAAAGCAATTTCTAAAATAGAGCAATGTTTACCACTGTACTGCTTGATATAGCACTATTCATGTATAACTTAATAGTCAAATTCATACGAAAATGTATTGAAAGTGGCCAGTGGTCTGCATAAATACAAAATATATAGTGTGCAATAATCGCATGCAACAGTCTATATTTACTAACATTGAATTAATTTCATTTCAGATTTATGTATTATTTCATCAAGTATGCGTATAATCATACACCTCAATGGATTATACGAACATATGAACCAAGTTATTTTAACGATTCAGTGAGCAATTGTTTAGGGAGTCATTTATCGGTTCTCCTCCAATAATTATCACATTTAATTCCGCCAAATATGTTCTAAAATTTCTTCTTTCAAATACAAAAATTTATTAATTAATGAAAATGATTAAAACCTTCGTTAAACCACGTTTTTAAATACTTTTCAATTATTTATAATCTAGTTCATACAAAATTGTATTGAATGATTAATTTTGGCCAATGAAAGTGACCAGTTTTCAGTATAATTACAAAATATATAATGTACAATAATCGTATGCAACAGTCTATATCTGATAACATTGAATTAATTTCATTTCCGATTTATGTATTATTTCAACAAGTATGCGTTTAATCGTACACCTCAATGGGTTACGCGAACATATGGTCGAAGTTACTTTAACGAACGTGTGAGTAATTGTTTAGGGAACCATTTATCTGTACTTCGAAAACCGTTTATGGTTGGCATGAGAATAATACCGAAGTGATCATGGAAGACTCGGACTGCATACCTGAATGAAAACGGCGAAAATTGAGCGCGGATTAAATCGGTGGAATTAAATTTAATTAAAGGTTGTTGCTGTTCGCTTTCGGAATTTTCCATGATATGTCTGCCGATGATTTAAATCACGTTTAATAAACATCACTGCTATGCAGTTAATATGCGTTATCTTTTAATTATTTAAATGTGATGATATGATACCGCTATATTTCGTTGCCCTTTGATGTAATTCAAAGACTGTTTCGTAGAATTTAATGTACTTAAATGTTTCATCAATGATTCAATGCATGTTTCAAATGATTTAAATGTCTTTATGGTGCCTATTTAGGTTTATTTACAATTGTGAATAAGTAAATGGACACTGTATAGTTTTGATTTTATGTGATAGATAAATTCAAATATTTAGACAAAAACACTCACATCAAACGTAGTTAGATATCTAGGTATAAAAATGAATGAGAAATCTTAATGTTTCAAAATTATCTTACTGTCTTCTTAATAGGCTATTACTAGAATAGTGACATTTGAAAAAATTTAAAAAAAAAAAAAAAAAATACGATGTAATCGAAATATTTTCCCATGCTTGTATAAACTTTAATTAAAAAAATGTTACGCTGTGGATTTTTATTTCCATTTAGCGAAGGACAGGAAGAAAGTAACTAATCAATCATACTAACCATGCAAAGAAACACTACAAATCAAACACTACTCCTACCGCTACATTTAATGCAAAGTCATAACCAAATTTAACACAACGTTTTGTTATTTTTTTTCCTTACAAAAAATTTTTTTTTACCTTTTTATTCAACACAATTCTAAACAGATTAAGTTTTTAGAAAATTAGCAGAAACATCACAGTAAATTTTTAAAATATACATTATGGAAACAAGTTTATTATCGCATATCGCTCTATTATTAAACAAAACTGTTTTCTGACGATACATTTCTTCTACATTGCACTTGATTCCAATCATTCTAAATGTTATATCTTCGTATAAAGATTTTTTTAAAATCTCATCAAAATTTACACTAAATTTTTAAATTATTAATTTTAGCATCGCTCTATATTTATCTGTGAATCAAAGCAATTTCAAAATTAGAGCAATACTTATCACTGTACTGCTTGGTATACCACTGTCCATGTATAATTTTATAGTCAAATTCATACTAAAATGTATTGAAATTGCCCAGTTTTCTGTATAAATACAAAATATATAATGTACAATAATCGTATGCAACAGTCTATATCTGATAACATTGAATTAATGTCATTTCCGATTTATGTATTATTTCAACAAGTATGCGTATAATCATACAACTCAATGGGTTATACGAACATATGATCTATGTTATTTTAACGAACGTGTGGGCAATTATTTGGGGAACCATTTATCTGTTCTTGTTCTCTAATAATAATAACATTTGATTCCACCAAATATATTCTTCATATTCTTCTTTCAAATACAACAATTTATTAATTAATGAAAACGAGATTAAGACCTTCGTTAACCCACGTTTTTAAATATTTTTAAAATATTTATAACTTTACACTCAAATTCATACCAAAGTGGCCAGTTTTCTGTATAAATACAAAATTTATAATATACAATAATCGTATGCAACAGTCTATATCTGCTAACAATGAATTAATTTCTCTTCCGATTTATGTATTATGCGTATAATCATACACCTCAATGGATTATAGAAACATATGATCTAAGTTATTTTAACGAACGTGTAGGCAATTGTTTAGGGAGCCATTTATCTGTACCTCCAAAACCGTTGATGGTTGGCATGAGAATAATACCGAAATGATTATGGAAGACTTGAACTGCATAACTGAATGAAAACGGCGAAAACTGAGCGCGGATTAAATCGGTGGAATTAAATTTAATTAAATGTTGTTGCTGTTCGCTTCCGGAATTTTCCACGATATGTCTGCCGATGATTTAAAACACGTTTAATAAACATCACTGCTATGAAGTTAATATGCTTTGTCTTTTAATTATTTCATGTGATGATATGATACGGTTATATTTCGTTGACCTTTCATGTAATTCAAAGACTGTTTCATAGAATTTAATGTACTTAAATGTTTCATCAGTGATTCAATGGATGTTTTAAATGCTTTAAATGTCTTTATGGTGCGTATTTCGGTTTTACATAATAGATAAGTAAGTAATAAATAGTAAGCAAATAATAAGTAAATAGATGCCGTATAGTTTTGATTTTATATAATAGCTAAGTTCATATGTTTTTACAAGAACACTTATATCATACGCAATTATATATCTAGTTATAAAAATGGATCACAAATTATATTTTTTCAAAGTTATCTTACTTCCTTTCTTACAGGTTATTATTAGAATAGTGGGAAAATTTAAAAAAAATTGAAAAAACGACGTGATTGAAATAGTTTCCAAGTTTTAAAATAATAACTTTATATAACTTTTTTTTATAAATTTTAATTAAAATAATTTTTTTTCATTGTATTTTTGCTTCCAATTAGATCTTTGTTAATTTTTTCCATCCAGAAGATATTTTTTCCCTTTTCATTCAACACAATTCCAAACTGATTAGATATCTAGAAAATTAGCATAAACTTAAACAATAAGTTTTTAAAATTGACATTATGGAGGCAAGTTTGTATTAGCATATCGTTCCGTTATTAAACAAAACTCTTTTCTGAAGATACATCTTTCACGGTACTTGATCTAAGCATTTTATTATTATAATTAAAAATAAGGAATTTTTCTTTATAAAGAATATCTTAAAATAGTGTTTTTCAAAAATCTTATCATAATTCATAATATTTTTTTTTAATTATTAATATTTATCATTATATATTTATCAGCGAACACAATTACCAAAATAGAGCAATACTTGCCACTGTACTGACTGATGTAGCGCTATCCGGGCGTAAGCAAGCAGACCTTGAGTAACTGATTTGTCAGTTATTGCAGAGACGCCTGAGCGTACTCTTCTTGCCGATCAACAGCTGAAGTCAATTCCCTTTGACTTTGTTATGTTGCTCCGTAGAGAGTTGAGACGTTAAAATCAGGGTGTGCTAGTGTTGCTGTTGACGTATGGTAGATTCGCCACTGCTCCATGTAATGATAATGTAGCTGGTATTTTTGTCTTGCGTATTTTTAGTAAATATCATGCTAATTTTTATTTGTGTCGTAAAATAAAATGTGTTTATTTAAATGGAATCTGTAGTCAATATTATATATATCGTAATAGACACCATGCCACCATCCTTCCTAAATTCTTCCTTACTGAAACGTGAGTTCTTAATTTTTTTCTCTTTCCTCCTTTTTTATTGAAGATCATATATTCTTTTCTCAAAATAATATAAAATATATGTTAAATAATATCAAAATAAACCAGTAAAAATAAAAGCAAAAATACTGTATAGGATATTTTCTGTAATCTTTCCTTGGCACATTAAATAATAATAAGATTTATTATAAAGTTCAAGACAATTCATTCTGTTGTTATTCCCGTATACAACTAATTTAAAATTTGTTGCCTTCATTTATGGGCACAATGCTAGATTTAGTTAATATTTAGTGTAAAAAAAAAATATTTTTTTTCAATAGATAAATTATGGTATATTCTTAACTGTGGACTCCTAAAAAGAACCCATACTCTAAACATAAATTTCTGTTCATATATAATGCATATACTGTATATGGCATAGTAGTTATCTTGTAGTTAAATATAAACTGGATCAAGCATCATGTCTTTCAAATATCAATACTTAAAAAATCAAAGTATTTATTTCACTTTTAAATCCAATATATATATATATATATATATATCCCATTAACTGGTTTTTCTCAATCCTGTTAAAGTTATATATCTTATTTCAAATATTTTTGTTTGACCTAAGAATAAAGAACCATAATTCACAGGCTAAAAGACCATAAATTCAGAAGAACGTTCTATACCAGCTGCAGAATTTATAATTAGTTTCAAGTTGTTATTCTTTCAAAACACATGACATATGCATGGAAGTTAGTTTGTGCATAAACATACATACTTTGGCAAACTCCCGAACGAGTTATTAATCTCTGGCATGTAAGAGTTAGTAAACTGCATTCCTATGGACGCGTTATTTATTCTGGATGTTAGCTTGGTAAAATGAATAAAAATAATATACTAAGAAATACTTATATACACGGCCATTGTATTTAATTATATTTCCTCTTTTTTATATCGTTTTATTTAATTCAAATAATATTTGAATCTCTGAAATTCTAAAATTCAAATATTTTTTTACAATCTTCATATACTATTCAAAACAAATGGATAATATTGCAAATTATGTATTACGTAACATATTATTTTACTTCTTAATGTTTTAGAAGGCATAGAAAAAATGGTTAAAAAAAGGAAATTATCATATTTGTAAACTTAGAATGTGCAAGTTTTGTCGGTGACATAGAAAGCCAAGAGTCGATTTGGTTTGTTTTGTCGCTCTATGGTCATTTTTTGCACATTTTGGGCTAAACATACCGGGACCTGTAGTTTAAAGTGGATTCCGAACCACTAACAAACATGCATGTCACCTTCAGGATTCGAACTTTAAAGCCTGTGGTTCAGATCGCAACCAAGCTTCGAAAATTATTGAAAATAGCTTTATATAGGCACTTAGGAATAATTGATTCATTTTGAATGCTTCTAACAGTAAATATGATAACCTAACAACATGATTTCGCCGAATAAGTCATTTAAATGTCGGTTAGACATATTTTATTGCAACAGAAGCTTTTATAAAGGCCTTTCCTTTTATACTCAAGTGTGTTTTACTATCGTTGGAATTGATATTTAGAAAATGGAAAAATTCTTAACTATTCTAACTCTCTTCTCTATTCCTTTAATAACTACTCTTTGGAAAAAGAAAATAAAACTTGTTAGCGTTTATAATGTGCGGATAAATACAGATTACGCTGATATGAGACCAGTGGCGTAACAATAGGGTGGCAAGATGGGCAAATTGCCACGGGCCCCGCCCATAATAGGGTGGCTATGACTACAGAATAGGTCTGACATTTATTATTACAAAATAAAATGAAATTGATTAAGTTTGTATTCAATGAATTTAAGTTATTAAATCGATTAATTAAAAAAAATGTGTATCTAGATTTTGAACGTATTCATTTGTATGAAAAATATATCGCATCTGGTAGTAATAGTAATAAAAACAATTAAGCACTGTTAATTCCGATGCTAGGGATTCCTCGATTTCTTGTTCGTGAATAGGAACTTGAGGCCTGATGGCTGAGGGGCTAGCGCTTTGGCTTTCAGTGCCACAGGTTTTAGGTTCGAGTCTCGGCTGTACCATGGATGTATGGGGTGGTTCAGAATCCACTTTACACCGTAGATGACTGTAGAGCGTTGGGCGTAAGACTGACAGCCTTAACCTTAAACAGAAACCATCTCCTGTCTCGAAATCTTCCAGTAGGCAGACGGACTTGGCCCACCATGGAACTGTTGCACCAATGAAGAAGAAGAAGAAAAAAATAGGTACTGACCAAATTAAAATGGGAATTCCCGCTGGCAAGTCAGAGATTTCCAGAAAGCGGGGAAAACCTTTGTTTCGCGGATTCTCCATGCGTTACTAATATCTTACTTTCTGTTTCATCGACTACGCTATCAGTCGTAAAGTTAATGAGTTGATTGCGGAAATTAGATAATAACATGTCTAGCAATAGAAAGTATCTTAGTTGGAGTGAAAAACGAAAAAGAAGGATAGAGTTTGAAGAAAAAAAAAATATAAGAAGTTTTCTAAAATAAGTCAATTCTGTAAGAGAGAGGAAGAAAAAAACGAACAGAGTAGCGGAAATGAGGAAATTAATCGAACTGACGGTGATAATATAGCAGTCCCCGACAACATTGATCCAGAACCACCACAGCCCTTTATTAGCGATACACATAATTAAAACAAAATTGAAGTGGCTGAAACTGACTTGAAAACAAGTAATATAAAAAAAAAATAAAGTTAATTCCTACTTTTTTTTCACTCTATTGCAGAAAGTCATTTATAAATAATTTTCATTCCTTTTTAAGTTTATCTGGCGTCATCTATTATCAGATACATGCAACTTAAATCTAAAAAAACTAAAATTAATTAATTAAATTTAATTACAGAATTAATATTTGAAAAAACTGTATTAACATCAAGGGTCCTCCACTATAAGTTCAAAAAAGATGTATTTGAACTGGAGGGGATGATTAAAAAGTATTTTATGAACGATTGAAAATTTGAACAAGATATATAAAGGGAGAGTGTGAGTCAATAGAAGGAATTGAAAAATTGTGCCTTCTTCATAAATTACTGATAATCGTCATTTTAAAGTACTAAATGATCGAAGGAAACGATTTGTGATCGAAAATGGTCATTGCAAAGCTAAAGCTACCTTTAGGTATCACTTTATTAAAAAATACGATGACAATACTTCGCATTCAGGGCCACTATTCAAAAAATTTGCCATGGGTCTCAGAGGGTACAGTTACGGCATTGTATGAAGCATTTTTCTTTAATACTATATTGTTATTCCAGTCATTACAATTGATCAATGCAAAATTAGAAACTTACTTTTTAATAGATTAATTAATCCCCAAAAAAATTTAATCTACCTGATAACGTTGAACGTTCTACACTATCAGGTCGTTTAATTTTGGTTAAAATTAACGTACATTAATTTGCATACATTAACGTGCATAACTTTAATTATCATACATTAACGTGTTTAACTTACATAAATTAACATTCATTAATGAGGTTGTTAATTGTTGACATCAATTAACACCCACGATTTTATTTATCGTAATTTAATAAAGCAAAACTAATATTTCGATATTTTTAAATATAATATCATTCTTTGTTTAAATTTATCTAATTGTAACATTTAATTTTTATAATATCTCTGGTATAAATATATAAAAAAATCAATGAATTATAACATTTGTAGCACTTACTTAATTTATACGTAGCTTAAATAATTATTAATAAAAATAATTAAAACTTCAAGATTAATTGTTTACAATTTATTTTTGTATAAACAGTCATATCATGATATATTTTCTGTTCACGCATTTTTAAAAGTGTTGCGTTCTAATTGCATACCTTAATTTTTATAACAATTTATTATTTTAATCTCCTAAGAACTTTTAATATTCAGCATTTCATTTCTTCAAATAACTTCATATAACGATCTGTCTTCATATAAAATCTATGCATACTTAAATAAATTACATATATATATATATATATTCAAAAGCATTTTGAATATATATTAAAAAATTGTTACCATTACAAATACATATCTTGTGTTTGTACTGAAGGCAAAGTTTATTCAAAATATGATTTCGAATACAGTACTCGCTTTATCCTCTGTTAAGAGAATATATTTTTCTGACGGCGTCTGTTACAAATAATTTTATACACTGCTTTAAAAAATAATATATTGAAAATCCAGCGAAATCCTCGAGTCTTTTATATTTCTTTCCAATTCAATTGTAGAAATCCCTTTTTTCTAAAGTGGTTTGTAAAGTAGGGGTTTTGGGGGGAACAGCTTTGAAGAGCATTTCTTACATCTTTTTAAAAATATAATGTTATTCATTGTTTATCTAATTGTATGCCTTGATTTTTATAATATCGCTGGTATAAATAATCATTGAATTATTCACATTTTTTGCATTTACTTAATTTATAAGTGACGTAAATAATTGATATTTTAAATAATCAAAGATTCTAGGTTAAATGTGTACAATTAATTTTTGTATAAACAGTCGTATTGTAGTTGTTGCAAGTACGGCTCCACGTTTGGCGCCAGTTTGTAGTAGACGAGTCGTCGCTTGTTTGTGCAGCTTCAATTAGGTTTGGGCAAATCGAGTCTTAAGTCCATTAACACATGTATTTTGACACGCACAAGTACTAGTATTAAAATAAACAATATTTAACACACAGCATGTATATTTAAAGAACATTTAATTAGATATTTAGTGGAAAGATTCCACTTCCATATCTCGGGATGAGAGATTGTCATTTAGCGCCAGTTGCGCAGCGCGTCCTCATGGGCGGGCCTTCGATACCAATGCTTTCGAACTTTTTACCGATGCCCTCGAACTTTTTACGGGTACGCCACAAGGGGAGATCTTTCAGTGCAACAGTTTCCTGGGTAGTGTTAAGTGAGTAACATCGGTGCAGTGATTGCCTTAAGGCATCCAAGACAATTATCTAAATTATCACTAATTGTCAGTGTTTGCCAGCTGCATTAGAAAAAATATCTTCAAATATCTCCATATTACGATTCATGGAAACTGTCTTAATATAAAATCTGTGTAAATTTAAATAGATTTACTTACATATATATATATATTCAAATGTATTTTGAATATATTTTAAAAAATTGTTACCATTACAAACACATATCTTGTATTTATACTGAAGGCAAAGTTTATTCAAAATATGATTCTGAATACAGTACTCGCTTTATCCTCTGTGAAGAAAATGTATTTTTCTCGGCATCTGTTACAAATAATTTTGCACACTGCTTTAAAAAATAATATATTGAGAATCCAGCAAAATCCTTGAGTCTTTCGTATTTCTTTCCAATTCAATTGTAGAAATCCCTTTTTTCTAAAGTGGTTTTCTATATTTATACCAGCGTTATTGTAAAGTGGGGGTTTGGGGGAACAGCTTTGAAGGGCATTTCTTACATCTGACGGCTAATAAGGCTCATGTGATGAATTTTTACTTTGTTTCGCATTTCTCAGCATAGTAGAGTATCAATTTGTTGTTACATTGATTTTGCTAGTTGTTTTATTGGAAAACTTAAGAATCTGTTCTTTTTCAAAGCATGGAAAGAGTATTTTAGAAATAAATAGGAAATATTATAAATCAAAAATAAAGTAACGCGGTATATATTTTAAAGTTTTAAGGAAACAAAATCATGTAAATAACCTATGGTTTACAGTGGATTCTGAGCCACTACAAACATCCATGACACCACCAGGACTCGAAAACCGAAATCTGAGGCACCGTCCGCCAGAACGCTAGTCACTCTGCCATCAGGAAATTTTGTAATAACGCTGGTATAAATATATTTAAAAAATCCTTGAATTATTCACATTTTAAGCAGCATTTACTTAATTTATAGTTTAAATAGTTAATATTTTAAATAATTGAAAGTTCTAGATTAATTGTTCACAATTTATTTTTGTATAACTGTCCTATGGTATTTTCTGTTTATACATTTTTAAAAATGTTGTTTAAATATTACTTAAATATAGTCTTTATATTTTTAAGGGAATATAAGAATATCATTATAACCAAAGTTATTAACAATTTATTATTTTAATTATCAAAGAACTTTTAACATTCAACGTTTCATATCTTCCAACAATTTTCTATAACGATCTATGGAAATATTTTTCATATAAAATCTATGTATACTTAAATAAATTTACTTACATATATATATACACAAAAGCATTTTGAATATATTTTAAAAAAATGTTACCATTACAAATGCATATCTTATGTTTGTACTGAAGGAAAAGTACATTCAAAATATGATTTTGAATGCAGCCCTCACTTTATCCTCTTTGAAGAAAATGTATTTTTCTCAGCATCTGTTACAAATAATTTTATACTCTGCTTTAAAAAATAATATATTGAATATCCAGCGAAATCCTTGAGTCTTTCGTATTTCTTTCCAATTCAATTGTAGAAATCCCTTTTTTCTAAAGTGGTTTGTAAAGTGGGGGTTTGGGGGAACAGCTTTGAAGGGCATTTCTTACATCTGACGGCTAATAAGGCTCATGTGATGAATTTTTACTTTGTTTCGCATTTCTCAGCATTGTAGTGTATTGATTTGGTGTTACTACCATTGATTTTGAAAGTTGTTTTATTGGGAAACTTACGAATCTGTTCTTTTTCCAAACAGGGAAAAGGCACATTCGAAATAAATAAGAAATATTATGAATCAGAAATAAAGTAACGTGGTATGTATTTTAAAGTTTTAAGGAAACAAAATCACGTCAATAACCTGCGGTTTAAAGTGGATTCTGTACCACTACAAATATCCATGGCACCGCCAGGACACGAAAACTCTAACTTGTGTTTTAAGTATCTCAATCTAACCTCATACAGTTACAATCTGGTTGCCCAATATGCACACCACAGTATATAATATGGGCGAGTGTGTGTGTGTGTGTGTGGTCATATATTTATATATAATAAAAGATATCAAATAATAAAATGTTTTTGTAGCAATAATTTCATAAGGAATATGCCAAATTGTTTTTATTTATATATCTATGTCAAAAATATTTATTCACAAATATATATTGATACAAACAGTTTTGCCCATTTTAATATATTTCTAGCCATAGCCACGTCTACTATGTGTTGTGCAGTTATAAAACTGAACATTTTTTTGTTAATAAACATCATATGCATAAAACATTTTTTTTTAAAATATGGGGAGAGAGATCCTGCATTCCTGTTAGCACGATATTTTAGTCAGTGGTATATATTAGTATATAGTATATAGTAGTTAGTATATATATATATATATACATATATATATATATATATTAGTATATAGTAGTATAATGGATATTTAGTTTATATTTTATCTGATATTTTAGTCAGCAATTAAATTAAAAAGTACTAACATTGAAAATGCTTGTAATGTTTATGTATTCACTTTTTTTATTAAAATAAACCTAAATCGATATCACTGTTTCAGTTTTTTATTCAGATCTCTATTGTTTAAAAAACTACAAATTCTGATTTTAAATAAAACAAATGCCCATTTTTAAATAGCGGAAGCTTTCTTGTCCATACCGGAATGGGCATAAACTTTTAAGCTAGAATATATTTGCGTTGAGCTCTAGAAGTAGAAAAGAAGCATGCAAAACTCTCAGACACCGTCCCTGCAGATGTTTATTCAAAATGCTGATAGCAAAATGAAGGTCTAGAGGTCTAGAGTAATAGGGGGTGGTGCACCTTATCTGCAGGATCTCCGCCGTATTAGTAACGAATGACTTAACTCAAAGTGCCCATCAGACAAAAATACCAACTTCAGAAGAAAATGTAACGAGTTTGATTTCCATTTTTCCTTAAGTAAAAGGCCAGTCAAAATAAAAAATAAAAAATGTAATCGCCTGGGCCGATATGCAGGTTACCCATAAAATTTATGATTTAATATAAGAACCAAAACTCATAATAGCAATCTTAAACAAGTAAGAAAAAAAAAAGTTCCAATACATTATATTCAGGCAATAAATTATGTTCATTAGTTATAGTTTAATCTGAATGAAGGATACATTAAATGAAAAATAAAAAAAATAGAGAGAATTCCAAACGATGTTATAAAAAAGCACAAATTCTGTTAATATAACTAAAAGAATTTAAAAAAAAAAAAACTATAGAATTCTAAATGATTTTATAAAAATGCACTTGAAAGGAATTTAAAAAAATAAAAATCTGTAGAATTCCAAACGATTTTAGAAAAAAAGGAAGTGAAACGAATTAAAAAAAAAAAAAAAAAAAAAAAAAAAGAATTCCAAACGATTTAATTAAAAAACACGTTAAAGGAATTTTAAAAATCTGTAAATTCCAAACGAAAAAAAAAAAAAGTGAAACGAATTTAAAAAAAAAAAAAAAACCAGAGAATTCCAAACGATTTAATTAAAAAACACTTTAAAGGAATTTAAAAAAATAAAAATCTGTAGAATTCCAAACGATTTTAGAAAAAAAGGAAGTGAAACGAATTTAAAAAAAAAAAAAAAACAGAGAATTCCAAACGATTTAATTAAAAAACACGTTAAAGGAATTTTAAAAAATAAAAATCTGTAGAATTCCAAACGATTTTAGAAAAAAAAAGGAAGTGAAACGAATTTAAAAATAAAAAAAACCAGAGAATTCCAAACGATTTAATTAAAAAACACGTTAAAGGAATTTAAAAAATAAAATCTGTAGAATTCAAACGATTTTAGAAAAAAAAGGAAGTGAAACGAATTTAAAAAATAAAAAAAAAACCAGAGAATTCCAAACGATTTAATTAAAAAACACGTTAAAGGAATTTTAAAAAATAAAAATCTGTAGAATTCCAAACGATTTAATTAAAAAACACGTTAAAGGAATTTAAAAAAATAAAAATCTGTAGAATTCCAAACGATTTTAGAAAAAAAGGAAGTGAAACGAATTTAAAAAATAAAAAAAACCAGAGAATTCCAAACGATTTAATTAAAAAACACGTTAAAGGAATTTAAAAAAATAAAAATCTGTAGAATTCCAAACGATTTTAGAAAAAACGGAAGTGAAACGAATTTAAAAAAAAAAAAAAAATCGGAGAATTCCAAACGATTTAATTAAAAAACACGTTAAAGGAATTTTAAAAAATAAAAAAAAAACATAGCATTCCAAACGATTTTATAAAAAAGCACATGAAAGGAATTAAAAAAATAAAAATATATGGAGAATTCTAAACGATTTAATAAAAAATCAAACACAAGGAATTTTATAAAAGTAAAAACTATAGAATTCCAAACGTTTATAAACATAAAAGATTTTATAAAAAAAACTCGTGAAAGAAATTTAAAAAAAATAATAAACCAATAAAAAACATTGAAAGTGGTCCAGGGCATTTGCTGACCCACTCTCCCCAAAGCAATACCCATTTATTTTATGTGCAATAATTTTTAGAACAGCACGTGGCTTGTCAATATGATTCGCTGTCATCGCACAACAGCGTGGATATTTTCTTACTTTTTAATCGATATATTTCGAAAAATTTTTGAGTGTATTACAGCAAGCTAATTGGAAAACTTAGCATGGAGAAATATGTATTAGTTAAAGAACATGAAATGAATTTAATAATAAAAAACACGTGAAAGAAACTTAAAATAAATAAACCATAGAATTCCAACGATTTAAAAAAACGATTTTATAAAAAAAAAAAAAAAATGTAAAAAAACGTTTATAAAAATTTTAAATCAAAAAGAAACGTCGAAAGTGGTCCATCCGCTGACCCACTCCCTCCAAAGCAATACCATTTATTTTGTAATAAATGGGTATTGTTTTGGTAATAAAGGCATATGGTTTGTATATATGGTTTGTCAGTGTGATTCATTGTAATAGAAACACAGCGTGGATATTTTCTTACTTTTTAATCAACGCAATACGAAATTTATTCCATTGTATTAAAGGAGGCTAATTTTAAATTTTAACATTGAAAAAGATATATTAGTTTTTAAAAAAATCTATATTTGTTATATTATCACTATAAGAAAAACCCACATTTTTCACATGAAACAACATAATATTTGATCTCTTCTAACAACTCTTTACATTCAGATTCTTTGCAAAAATTATTTTTTTTCTTCTAATGCAGCTCGCAAACAATTAGACAGTTGTTTTGGATGCCTTAAGGCAAGCGCTGCGCCGACATTACTAACTTAACACTACCCAGGGGGCACGTGTAGCTTGAAGACATGGACGCAAATAACACTACCCCTACAATGCTCTACGATCTTATTAGACCGGGACCTACGGTTTAAAGTGGATTCCGAACCACTACAGACAACCATGGCATGTCCATGACTCGAACCCGAAATCTGTAATACAGAGCACCATTCGGTCATTCAGTTTTTTAATGAATTTTGCAATTGTTATATTATCATTATAAGAAAAATCATATTTTTATTTTTCAAATTAAACAACTTAATACTTGATCTCTCTTCAAAAATCTTTACATTGTAAAAATTAACATTGAAATGGACACTTTTAACTTTGATGGTGACCAAAAATGGCAGTGAAAAGGATCAGCATTTGGCATCTAATTTTATTCGATTTTCTGTTTGAGGCGTTTACTTTTAGTTATTTTGTGTCCACCTTTCAAAGGGGAACTGTAATCTCCCATTCTGATGCAGTGGAGTGTAATACATACGCAAATTAGACGCCACGATAAAAATAAAGCGTGATGAAGAGCGATTTCTTGTCTCGACTTCAGAATCAGTTCCGCAAATGGGCAATCAGCTAACTCTTCGCGGACTCATTATTTCGGTAGAAGCGCAATGCACATTACAGAGTAGGGGGATAATTTTTACGTTTCTTTTTTTTTTTTTTTTTTTTTTTTTTTCATATTTATATATTGGTATAATGGTTCTTTCCATCGTAATTTATGTATTTCAATTTCAAAGATTATTATCACCAACACTGATCTGAATGACAAAGTAACTAACTCAGAGCATTGAAATGTAGATTTATAATGAGATTTACTGTGATTGGTTTGTTAGTAGTAGATCACCGGTTAAACACTACTTTTGGTTACTTTTACATCATAGCCTTAGTTTTTTTCTATATTCCTCTTTAATTAAAAGAGAAATATTTAAAAGGGCATCAATCTTTATTATTGTACGATTTTAATACATTGCTATGTCGTCTAACATGAATTGTAACGTCTCAGCGTATACTAGATAAAGTTAAACAGCATATATTAAAAAAATGGATTCGTGTGTGTGGAATCAGTTTTGAGAAATTTCTAGTTTCTGTCTTATTTATAAAATAAATGTGATCTACTAATTGGTTCAACAAGCCGCTTATAAGTAACAATGTTGCACATGTGGATCATTAAAAAATTGTTTTCAAGAAAGTGTATGTGGTTATTCCTAGATGATGCTTTAACAAGTACAAACCTATTTAGGTCAACATAGAATCTGTGTATACTGTCCCATAATATGCAAAGTTATACAGCCTAAATTTAAAAAGCTGGATTCGTGTGTTATAGAATCAATTTTGATATTTTTTGAGTTTCTGTCTCTTTTATGAAATGAATGTGTTCGACTAATTGGGTCAACAAGCAGCATTGGATCAAAAAGCAACATTGGATAAACAAGCAATATTGGATAAACAACCTGCTCATCGTGCACCTGCTGACAAGTAACATAGTGCACTTGTAGTCATTATAAAATTGTTTTCAAGAAAGTAAATGTGGTTATTCCTAGATGATGCTTTAACAAGTACAAATCTATTTAGGTCAACATAGAATCTATGTACACTGTCCCATAATATGCAAAGTTATACAGCAAGAATTTAAAAAGCTGGATTCGTGTTTATGGAATCAGTTTTGATAAATTTCGAGTTTCTGTCTCTTTTATGAAATAAATGTCTTCTACTAACTGGGTCAACAAACAGCATTGGATCAAAAAGCAACATTGGATAAACAAGTAATATTGGATAAACAACCTGTTCATCGTGCACCCTGCTGACAAGTAACAGAGTGCACTTGTAGTCCTTATAAGAGTGCTTTCAAAAAAGTAAATGTGGTTATTCCTAGATGATGCTTTAACAAGTACAAATTTATTTAGGCTAAACTTGAACTGTGTACCGTGTCACACAATATGCAAAGTTGCAATTATTACAACAGCAGGTATTCAAAATGTTGGATTAGTGTGTGTGAAATCCGTTTTGTTAAATTTCTAGTTTCTGCCTCATTTATGAAATAAATGTCTTCTACTAACTAGATCAACAAACAACATTGTATCAGAAAGCAACATTGGATCAACAACCTGCTCGTCGTGCACTCTGCTGACAAGTAACAGAGTGCACTTGTAGTCCTTATAAGAGTGCTTTCAAAAAAGTAAATGTGGTTATTCCTAGATGATGCTTTAACAAGTACAAATTTATTTAGGCTAAACTTGAACTGTGTACCGTGTCACACAATATGCAAAGTTGCAATTATTACAACAGCAGGTATTCAAAATGTTGGATTAGTGTGTGTGAAATCCGTTTTGTTAAATTTCTAGTTTCTGCCTCATTTATGAAATAAATGTCTTCTACTAACTAGATCAACAAACAACATTGTATCAGAAAGCAACATTGGATCAACAACCTGCTCGTCGTGCACTCTGCTGACAAGTAACACAGTGCACTTGTAGTCCTTATAAGAGTGCTTTCAAAAAAGTAAATGTGGTTATTCCTAGATGATGCTTTAACAAGTACGAATTTATTTAGGCTAAACTTGAATCTGTGTACCGTGTCACACAATATGCAAAGTTGCAATTATTACAACAGCAAGTATTCAAAATGTTGGAATAGTGTGTGTGAAATCCGTTTTGTTAAATTTCTAGTTTGTGCCTCATTTATGAAATAAATGTCTTCTACTAACTGGATCAACAAACAACATTAGATCAGCAAGCAACATTGGATCAACAAGCTGCTTATCGAGCAGTCTGTGGACAAGTAACTGTGAGCACATTTATCCATTATAAAATTGTTTTCAAAAAAGTATCTGTGGTTATTCCTAGATAAGTCATTAACAAGTAGAAATTTAATTAGGCATACATTGAATCTGTGTACCTTGTCACACAATATGCAAAGTTGCAACTATTACAACAGCATGTATTCAAAATATTGGATTAGTGTGTGTGGAATAATTTTTATTAAATTTTAGTTTCTGTCTCAATTATAAAGTTCCTCTAATTGCATCAACAAGTTGCTTATCGTGCACCCTGCAGACAAGTGTGTGTATGTGGTCATTATAAATTGCTTTCAAGAAAGTATCTGTGGTTATTCCTATATGATGATTCCTTACTAAAGTAAGGCCATATACATTAAGGTCAACAATAATCTATGTACTCTGTGCACATTTTGCAAAGTTTATTCAAAATGCTGTATTCGTGTGTGTGGAATCAGTTTTGATAAATTTCTAGTTTCTCCTCATTTGTGAAATACATGTATTCTACTAACTGGACCAACAAACAACATTGGATAAGCAATCTGTGGTCAAGTAACAATGTGCTCATGTGTCGCTATAAAACTGCTTTCAAAAAATAATCTGAGGTTATACCTAGATGAGGCTTTAACAAGTACAAATCTATTTAGGCCAACATTGAATCTGTGTACCGTGTTACACAATATGCAAATTTGCAATTATTACAACAACATGTATTCAAAATTACAACAGCATGTATCCGAAATGTTGCATTCCTGTGTATGGAATCAATTTTGTTAAATTTCTGTTGTTGTTGTTTCTTATCCCACTTGGCTGGCCAAGCCCACGAGCCCATATGTACTCATGATTGAAGGGGAAGGAAGCAGCTTCTGTTGTGATGGAGCACCCGCAGGTAGAAGCCTGACTTTGGCTCCGTGACGCTCTTACAGTCATAGGAGACCGGGACCTACGGCTTAAAGTGGATTCCGAACCACTACAAACATCCATGGCACCGCCGGGATTCGAACCCGAAACCTGTGGCACCGAGCGCCAGAGCGCTAGACACTCGACCATTCAGGTCCCAAATTTGCCAACGGTACGCAGTGTTCCCAGGTGGTCACCCACCCAAGTACTGACCGCGCCCAATGATGCTTGACTTCGGTGATCTAACGAGAACCGGTATATTCAGCATGGTACGGCCGTTGGCTCTGTTAAATTTCTTGTTCCATTTATGAAATAAACGTGTACTACTAAAGAGTGTTTTTATCCAATATTTCTGTTATTAGTATTTATAAATGTCATAAATTCTGTGAAAAACCTATACATATTGAATTTATTACGTATGTAATCTGTTTAATAGTTGTATGAATCATTCTAATCCCTATTTAAAAATTTAACAAGCACGATCTGATCAGTATCTTGCACGAGCCGAGTTTCGCGAAATAGGTTCAAGGGTAGCACAAGAAAGAAAAACAGTTTTTATAGGCAAAGGAAGTTCAATATGTAAGTGCTTTTCAATAACAACCTTTTTTTTTTTATCGGTCCCAGAATTTGTTCAATCATTTTTAGCTCTGACATTTACGTCTACCATTTCTTGTGAAATCAAATCGAAGAATAGGCAGTAAAACCTGCGTAATCAATAGTATTTATGACTTATTGACCAAGGTTAGTGAACTATTCCATCATTTTTTTATGATCCTTGTTTGCTTTGCTGCCACATTTACCGTCTCAACACATGATTCTGACTGAATTGATGTTTATTGCTTTGGAGTTTGAAGCCAAAAACAGAAGGAGCGTTAATTTTAACAGTTCTAGCTGTTACCAGATACAGTTGTCTAATGTAATGGACTCAATAGTATATGCATTTTGTGTTTGCAAGGTCTTTATGTATGTGTTTGCATAACTTACACTGTTGATAGCAACTTTCATTGGATACAGTTGTTACCAGGTAAGGTTAATTTAAGTGACTATTTATTATTTCGGGCATGTAAAATGTTCATGACAATATGAACTGTATACATTTTTTATGTATTAACGCAAAATTGCTGACAAATATTATTATTCATTATATATAGGCACATAAATCACTTTGAGTTCTCTGTTAAATATAATAATGTAAACTGTATTAGATTATTTTGAACTTGACGATAATGTACTTTTGGTTTGTAGTAATTATTAAAATATCAAAATATTTTCAATAAATATAACCGATATTAAATATAGGTCTATTTTATTTATGAATTAAATCATTTGTTTCAAATAATATCATGTCAAAAATCATTATGAGCTATCTGACATGTAGCCATTATGTTAAATATTTTAATTAATTCAATAACGAATGTAATGATGTAATTAATCTAACGCAATTAATTAATCTCATAACCAACGTGATTGTATTAGATTCTTTTGACCTTGATGATAATATATTTTTGTAGTAATTATTAAAATACTAATATGTTTTCAATAAAGGTTTTCAATTTCAACTATAGGTCTAATTTGCTTATGAATTAAGCCATTTGTTTCAAATATTATCATGTCAAAAAATCATTATGGTCTGTGTTATATATTCTAATTAATTTAATAACGAATGTAACAATATAATTAATCTAATGCAATTAATTAATCTCATAACGAATGTAATTGTATTAGATTCTTTTGGACTTGACGATAAGATATTTTTGTAGTAATTATTAATATGTCCTATTTAGTAAAAATTTTTGACGTCAACTATCGGTATATTTTGTTCATGAAATATATCATTTGTTTTAAATAATTTCAGGTCAAAAACCGAAATAGAATTTTTAAAATGCTTATGAAATGAAAATGTTTTATTATTTTCTTAAGTTAAAATTAAAACTAAGTTATTATTTTTAGTTTATTTTAACTTTTCAATTGCATTTTTTTTTTCAATAGGTGATTAGTCGCATATTCAAAGATGTAGCCTTTATAAGCCTTTTAATATATTAATGCAATTTATAAGAAATGAAATATAAATAGAGTAACAAATTGTTTTATACTTAGAACAAGTAGTTACTCTATATAACATGTGGACTGAAAAGTTCGTAGGCTGACACATAGATGGCGCTATTTGTATTAAATCCATATGATTTTTAGTTAGCCCAAACCTTCAAAAGACACCTGGATAAATTTGACAGCTGTTGCACTATTAGTATGTGAGTTATAGCCTTTTTAGTGAAGTTATAGCATTTTTAGTGTTCATCACGTGCAGTCCACTCGGCTGACAGTCGATTGGACTCTGGTGTGAAATGATAGAGCCATGTTTCATCCATTGTCACATATCGACGCGAAAATTCGGGTTTATTAAGATTGAACAGCTCCAAACACTGCTTAGAATCATCAATTCGTTGTTGTTTTGGGTCAATTGTGAGCTCTGCGCGGCACCCACTTTGAACAGAGCCTTCGCATATCCAAATATTGATTTCCGATATGTCCAACACGTTCCTTTGATATCTTTAGGGTGTCAGCTATCTCAATTAACTTCACTTTAAGGTTATCAGAAATTATTTTGTGGACTTTTTTGATGTTTTCGTCGGTAACAGCTTCTTTGGGATGTCCACTGCGTGCATCGTCCTCGGTGCTAATTTCGCCTCGTTTAAATTTAGCAAACCACTTCTCCACGGTTAATTTTCCTGGTGTAAAGTCCGAATAATGTTTATCAAGCCAAGCCTTGGCTACAATAGTATTTTTTTTTTCGCCAAAAAATCAATGTTTTATTAACACTCGAAATTCCTTTTTATCCATTTTTTAAAACAAACAAAAGTTCACTAAAAATGCTATAACTCACACACTATTAGTGCAACAGCTGCCAAATTTATACGCGTGTCTTTTGAAGGTTAGGGCTAACTAAAAATCATATGGATTAAATACTAGTAGCGCCATCTATGTCTCAGCCTACGAACATGTTAATAGAATTCAGAAATTTTTTAAAAATCAAGTAAAAGCGATAAATAAAAATTTGTTTTTTTATTTTATTTTATCGTATCATATTGCATTAAAACATTTTACATTTTTTTTTAAATAGGTGATTTGTCACATACTGAAAGATGTACAAGTATAACCCTTTTTAATATATTTATGCAACTTATATGAATTTTAATATAAATAGATTAACAAATTGTTTTATGTTTAGATCAATTAGTTACTCTATATAATAAAATTCAGGAAAATTAAAATAATCCAGCGAAAGAGATAAATAAGAGGTTATTATTTTTATTATATTTTTTAAAAGAATGTGTAATTAGTCACATATTGAAAGATATGCAAGTATAATCATTTTATGCAACTCATAAGAAATTAAATAAAAATAGATTAACAAATTGTTTTATATTTAGAGCAATTAGTTACTCTACATAATTCAGAAATGTCTCGTTAGATTCATTTTATTGTTTTTATATTGCTTTGAAAATTTAACGCCTTAACTTTTATGACAATTACTTAGTATTGTCATAAAAGTTAAGGCGAATTTGTATTGTTTGTAGATTCAAATAGTAAAATTCCTCAATAAATTAGATTAAAAATATTTTATTCATTCCCATTAAGTCTAACATCGTTAATGACAAAAGGAATTCATAGAATCTCCTAAACATTTGAATGAAAATGGAATAAAAATTTAATTAATTATTAATGTGAACTAATTTAGCAAAATTAATTCTAAAGATTCATTATTTCACTATTCTCTATCGTTTATTCTTTAATTCATTCTGTTTCATTTATTCATTATCGTTCATATAAATACTAGAAGACTATTTGTGAATCGATAAACAAAAATTAATTTTAATCTATAAACATTCTTTATTTTTGAAGTGTTTAAAATTTTTGACTTTATTATACGATCGAAAAATACAACTGTAGTTTTCTCCGCATTTTGTACACAAGTAGTTTTTGAAAATAGTTGTTTACACTTTGTGTAAATGCTTTTTCTTTTCCGTTTATATTCTATAAATAGTAGGCATTGTTATTTTCTTTACTGAATAAGACATTTCTATTCAAAAGTCACAACCTTGTTAAATATGATTTTCGCATAAAATACTGAATCGTATATTTCGTATAAAATACAATTTTTATTCACCGTCTGAAAATATGTTACATTCAGAAGATAAAATTATATATATATATATATATATATATAATTTTATCTTCTGAATGCAATATATATATATATTACATATATACATATATATATATATGTGCGTGTGTGCGTATAAAAGTAATTTATTTAAATTTTTGTAATAATATTCTTTTTTAGAATGAGTTAAGTAATATATTTTTTAATCAGTTTCGTAGTTTGTTATATTTTAATAAATATAATTTATGATTATACTAATCAAAACTTAATAAAATAATACCTAAATTTTTAACTTAATTTTAAACAATTAGGAATTTTTTGAAGGGTTTTTAAACAGAAATATTTTATATGATTACTTATTTCCTTTGAAAATCAAGAAGTTAACGATTTGACAGATGTTCCTATCTCACTTATTTGAAGTTATTTTTTTTTATTGTTCATTACCATATTCATTCCATTTTATTGTTCATAAAAATCATTACCTTTTTCCTTTAAGTGTTACTTCCATTTTTTTTCTCTCATAGAAATTTTAACATATTTGCATTCAACTACAATTTAAGCAAAACAAGTAATATAAAAAAAAAAAAAAAAATTCAGTTTTTTCCACTATATGGGTAGAAAAGTCCAACAACAAACTAAATTTTGAAATTTTTTAAACATCTGGGCCATCTATTTTGCAGGGTTTTTAAACAAAAAAACTAAAATGAATTATTTAAATTTGAAAATCAAAAAGTTAACTATTTGAAGACACTGTATTATTTGAAGTGATTTTTTTTTATTGTTTACTGATATGAAAGTATTGCTAAAAAATGTATCTGAACTTGAGTGGATGAATACTTCCATTTTTTTCTGAACGATTGAAAATTTGAGCAAGATATATATAGGGAGAGTGCGATCTAATAGTAGGAATTGAAAAATACTGCAGTTCCTTTTTCTATTAATGTCGTTGCATTTCCGTTTAACTTTTGTTTTTCTGTATCAAAAATATTTCAACGAGCATATTTTTGCTCTGAAAACAAATTAGGTATTTCTTTCTATAAACATCTGTGGGTTTTGTGTTTTATTTTATTTTACAAACACCTAACATATGTACAATGAAAGCACAACATGTCGTTTTGTGAGGAGTTATAGGGATAACAGTAACAAATGTCAGTTTCCTGTGAGAAAACCCCAAAATATTCTAACTTTCCCTGTCTGGCATTGCATGAATCATGAAGTCAAAATGGCCAATGAGTCTTATTTCAAAAATGGTGACTGCAATTGATGGCGAAATTTGAATCTAAGCTTTTCCACACATCAGCTGTGCCCATTGCTAATAGCCACGAGTTAGATGTTATGACTGGTTTAATTCGAAGTTTTATGAAGGTAAATTCAAATTTAATGATAAAATAATTTCAACATAGCCGTGCCTTAATCAATGCAATCAGTAAATGCCATTTTCTTTCTGATAAACACAAAAAATATTTAACGAAAAACGTAAATGAAAAGTAAAAGCAAATTTACTATGAACCATAAGAATATATTTATTCAAGCAATTGATAATGATATTCAAAGAATTATTTATTATTAGTCATTAGAAAGGAGTCGGTAAGCGTCCACAGAATTTTGTAAACATTCGGATTTAATTAAATATTTCATAATATTAATGTATTAAAATATTAATATATTCACATACGTACAGCGTTACATTTATTTATATTTTTATTATTATTATTATTTTCTATATTTATAATTTGTAGCCTATCTTTTTAATCATTCAATTATTCGTTTGAATTAAAAGGAAAAATGTGCATAAAAGCAAGTACATAAATATTTTTCGTTATGTACAGTTAAAAGCAATTATTGTTACAAATTATTACAGTACTACTAAAAATTTATATATATATATATATAACTCAATAAGTATCCAGTCTGACACATATATGGCAACATTGTTGACAGGCCCATAAGGTTTCTGTATAGTAGCATCCTTCAAACGATACATTTAAAATTTCATGACATTGTGGTAATTAGTTTACAAGTTATATTAATTTTAGTGACCACAGTTTTTTAAATTTTCAAAACAATGGATTAAAAAGAATTTCTTGTGTTGACTAAACATTGTTTTTTGATGGGGAAAAATACTGTTGAAGCTAAACAGGGGCTTGATAAGTGTTATGGAGACCATATACCAATGAAATCAACTATTATTGACCGGTATGCGGAATTTAAAGGCGGTCGTGCAAATACAAATGGTATGGTCGCCTACAGTCGCATGTTGTTCCATAAAACATAAAAAAAATCTACAAAATAGTTTCGAAAGACCTTAAAGGGAAGTTACATCAGATAGCTGACATCTTAAAGATATCTGAAGGTAGTGTGTTTACAATTTTACACGAAAATTTGAGCATGCTGAAGTTGCTTTCAAAGTAGGTGCCACATTTGCTCACACCAGACCGAAAACAACATACCGTCGAAAAATTCAGAGAGCTCTTTGGAACTGTTCAAGCGAGATAAGAAGGATTTCTCGCGTCGGTATGGGACAATGGATGAAACATGTATCCATTACTACACACCTGAATCATAACTATCATCAGCTAAATGGACAGCAACCGGTGAAAGTGGTTCAAAGCGACTAAAAGCGCAAAAGTCAGCTAAAATTATATTAAATAAGGTTGTGAACATTTCTGAGGTTTAAAAATATATTTATATATAATGAATACGCGAATGCTTGTGGTAATTCCCCTGTCACTACCTTTACAGATTTTTCAATTTTCACTTTACAAATTCAGTCATGACGCTAGATTTTTATGCTTTCACATTTTTCCATCAAACAACTGCAATGTCTTTCTTTCTAAAATCACAGATTTACATTTATCTTAGCAGAATCTCTCAGTTATTATTCCGCAAACTGGAAGGTTAAACACTTTCCATGATTTGTTTTGACGGCCCCTTTCCCTAACTATCAAATACCCTGCAACTGTCACTGTCATCCTATAGCTTGAAGGCTTCTCTCACGGCCTTCCTTTCTAGTTCCTAAATCTTTAAATTCGATTGATAAATTAAATTCAAGTATTAAACAGCTCGATAAATGAAATTCAATTTTAAATTCAACTTTGCGTCCACCGGCGAGTTTGTTATATACACACACAAGTTCATATCTAAAGTGGAAACGTGTTTGAATATTAAAATCAATAATATAATATAATAATAATAATTAATGGAAAGGTATCACGCTTAATATTATATTACGTTTAATATTTGTTTGTTTTTCTCTGTGTTTTGATTCGAATTTTTAAATTAATTGGTTAAATAATTCTTATTTATTGATTTTTTTTTTATATTCATATTTAAAATTTATTCAACAATATTTTGGGTGTTTAGTATTATTTAGAATAATCACAGTTACTTTCCAAAGCGCACTATTACAAAGGAAATTTTTTTCGGGGATTTCCCGGAAAAAAAAGGCTAAGGGAGGGCTGATGGCCGAGTGACTAGCTTTCTGGTGCCTGGTACGACATGATTCGAGTTTGAGTCCTGGCGGGGACATGAATGCCTGTAATGGTTTAGAATCCTCTTTAAACCGTCCGTCTCTGTCTAATATGACAGTAGAGCATTGGACCCTACCCCGTAAAAAAGAAAACACCTCCTGTTTGGAAATCTGCCAGTAAGCAGACGGCCTTGGCACACCATGGAGCTGTTAAGCTATTAAAGAAATTTATATATAATATATATAATATATATATATATATATATATATATATATATATAAGGCACAACAGCCCCATGGGGGGCCAAGGCCTTCTGTTTTCTGGCAAATTTCCAGACAGGAGATGTTTTCTAAAGGAGATATTAGCTTGCAATATTACTTCTAATTTAAAAAAATTTAAATATTTTTAAGCATTTTTTTTCTTTTCCATTTAATTTTTCTGTTTTGATATGTTAGAGATGCATATATTGTGACCTGTTAATAGCCATTGCTAATCTACCAATGTGACTTGTCATAAATCCATTTTACTTGAAAAAAAATCTGGCAATGGGTAGTTTGGTTTTAGAAAGATTGTTAAATTTCGATAAAGATAATTTGTTAAGAAAGTAATATAATTGGACTCTACATTAATTGAAAATAAACTATTAAATATTAGAAAATTTTTTTAATTACTGTTTACTACTTAGTTAAAAATTGAAAGATAAAAAATTTTTTTGTCGATAAAGATATAATCTGGACAGGATCCCTGTAAAGTTTGTTTTACTTCATTATATTTAATTTTTATCCAAACCACATCGACTCTTTTAGATATCAAATCAAGCAATTAAGGCATGCTTGTTTAAAGAATCCACTTCGTTTATGTAAATGCTGAAAAAATAGCACCTTAAAAATTGCATTCAAGAAATTAGTAATTGCTACTGCTAGAAAGTTTAAAATATGCAAAATATTCGTCAATAAATATTTTCAGACAAGGACATAGATAAATAAAAACCTTATGACTAATTAGTTGCTGTTCTGCTGTGACTAATTCTCAGTGTCCTCCAGTGCAGAACGCACAACCCATAAGTAGTCTGCTCATGGATAGCGGAAAAGGGGGCAGCTTCTGTTGTGATGGAGCACCCGTAGGTAGAAGTCTGACTTGACTCCGTGTTACTGAAGGAAGAGGGCAATGCCTTCCAGGAGATCTTTTTGGGGAAATTACCTCTCATTTTATGGGCGAAAACCCAGAGAACTCCCATCAGGAAGTCAGAGTAACTAGGCAAAATACTGAACATCATAAACGCCATCTAGTCTCTTCTTTTATAGAAACAGTAGAGAGTTTTTGCATACCGTACGTTAGTTACCGTAGGACGTCCGTTAGCTTTTTCTCCCTAGCGCGCATGCTCATAGGAAATTATATGAGCATGCGCGCTAGGGAGAAAAAGCTAACGGACGTCCTACGGTAACTAACGTACGGTATGCAAAAACTCTCTAGTATCTACGACAAAGCCGCCAGCGGATTGGACCCCCGCCCTAATGCTCACCAGCGAATCATGTTGCCACTGAACCACTAGGTTACTAAAAAAATTACATTTTAATAATAAAACACAATCCAATTAATTTACAAAATCGAGATTTTTCTCATTAAAAAATGTTTCTAAAGACAGTAAACAGTAATTAAAAATAATAACAAGTATCACAATACACAAAGCATATATAAACTACATTTCTAATAAATAATTTACGCTCAGTTGTTACAAGTCAGGATTAAAAAATGTTTACTCAATTCTCCTTGTCGTTAGACGGTAGATGGTACTCCAGTGAATAAGACACACATTTATCCTCAGCCAACAAACATGACTCGTGTTGAAGCAAATTGTGAATTACATTTTTATTTCATTTTATATCTTATTGTCGATATCAGAAGAGAAAAAAACGACATTATCCGATGTTGTCATTGAAGAAAGTAGCATGTTCTAGGGATTATCTGATTTGTCAATCCTGACAGCCACCATTTGGGATTTTTATATGTATAGCTAAACATCGGGGAATACTTCTGAATTCTACTTGATTTTCTCTTGGTAGAAGTTATCTGGGAATAAAAGGATTAGATACATAAAAGTGTTGGGAAATTTACTGCCTGTTTGTGGAAATAAATTACAAAAAAGTAAGATTATCAAGATGAAGCACAGTTTTAGTCAATTTCATTTTATTAATATTTATTTTACATGCTTGATAACATGTAAGTGTTATTAAAATAATCGTGAATAATATCTTTGATTAGGAAATCTGTATGTGAATTAAGTAAATTTAAAATATATTCTTCATTCTGTTTTTAATTTTTAATGCAGTAAAGCATGTAAATGATTTTGAAAAATTGTATGATAAACAAATTATGTAAATAAACATTACTTTTAGTTTATAACCTTGTCTTTTACACTGAAGTGACAAAAGTCATAGGATAGCAATATGCAAATTTTCAGATGGCAGTAGCATCGCGTAGAACAGGTATAAATGCGCAGTGCTTTCGCAGAGCTTTCATTTCTGTTCAAGTTATTCATGTTCAGAGGTTTTGACGTGATGATGACCGCACGACGGGAATTAACAGACTTTGAACGCGGAATGTTAGTTGGAGCTAGACGCATGGGTCATGCCATTTCGGAAATCGTTAGGGAATTCAACATTCCCAGATCAACTGTGTCAAGAGTGTGCCGAGAGTATGAAATTTCAGGCATAACATCCCACCATGGACAGCGCAGTGGTCGACCGCCTGCACTTAAAGACCGAGACCGGCGACGTCTGCAAAGAGTCGTAAATTCTAACAGACAAGCAACACTGCGTCAAATAACCGCAGAAATCAATGTGGGACGTACAAGGTACTTGTCTGTTAGAACTGTGCGGAGAAATTTGGCTTTCTTGGGCTATTCCAGCAGAAGACCGACTCGAGTGCCTTTACTGACATAACGACATCGCTTGCAGCGACTCTCGTGGGCACGTGAGCATATCGGTTGGTCCCTAGATGAATGGAAAACCGTGGCCTGGTCCGATGAGTCCGATTTCAGTTGGTAAGAGCTGACGGTAGAGTTCGAGTGTGGCGCAGACCCCACGAAGCCATGGACCCAAACTGTCAGCAAGGCACTGTTCAAGCTGGTGGTGGCTCCGTAATGGTGTGGGCTGTTTTTTCATGGCATGGACTTGGTCCTCTGGTCCACTGGAAATGCTTATGTTCAGCTACTTGGAGATCACTTGTAGCCATTCATGGACTTTATGTACCCAAACAGCGATGGGATTTTTATGGATGACAATGCGCCATGTCACCGGGCCGCAACTGTTCGCGATTGGTTTGAAGAACATTCTGGACAATTCCAACGAATGATCTGGCCACCTAGATCGCCCGACATGAATCCCATCGAGCATTTATGGGACATTATCGAGAGGTCTGTTCGTGCCCAAAATCCTGCACCATCAACGCTTTCCCAATTATGGACGTCTATCGAGACAGCATGGCTCAATATTCCTGCAGAAGACTTCCAACGACTTGTTGAGTCCATGCCACGTCGAGTTGCTGCACTTCGCCGGGCGAAAGGAGGGCCGACACGATATTAAGAGGTATCCCATGACTTTTGTCACTTCAGTGTATAATGTCACATATTCTTATAATACGCATTTGTGAAAAATTTAAATTAAAAAATTAAATTTGGAAATTATGTTGTATGTTTAAGTAAAATTTTTAACAGCACTTTAGAAAACAAATTTTTAATCGTTATTTTACGAGTAAACTGCATTTTTTAAAAATATAAATAACAATATATATATATATATATATATACATCGCAAATTATAATAGTAATACATTTCATGTTATATTCATATAGTAATGAATTTGATGTATACAAAATGCAGTTGTAAGCCCAGTTGTAAGTATGCAAGATAGCGCAGGCTCAAATCCATGGTAGTGTTGGTAGTGTTCGGTTTCAGAACCAGGTGATACTACAGTAGTGATAGTAGTTCTTTCAATAGTCTTTTAGCACATTGCCACTGAACTATTAAGTTACTGAAAAAAGTCACATTCTAATGATAAAACACAATCAATTTAATAAAAAAAAAAGAATATTTTTCTCATTTTTAAAATTATTTCTACAGATATCAATTAAAGATAATAATAAATATCACAATACTAGCCATATATAAAGCTACATTTGTATTAAACAATTACGATTCGTTGTTACAAGTCAGGATTAAAAAATGTTTACTCAATTCTCCTTGTCGTTAGACGGTAGATGGTACTCCAGTGAATAAGACACACATTTATCCTCAGCCGACAAACATGACTCGCGTTGAATCAAATTGTGAATTACATTTTTATTTCATTTGATATCTTATTGTTGATATCAGAAGAGAAAGAAACGACATTACCCGATGTTGTCGTTGAAGAAAGTACCGTGTTCTAGGGATTATCTGATTTGTTAATCCTGACAGCCACCATTTGGGATTTTTATATGTATAGCTAAACATCGGGGAATACTTCTGAATTCTACTTGATTTTCTCTTGGTAGAAGTTATCTGGGAATAAAAGGATTAGATACATAAAAGTGTTGGGAAATTTACTGCCTGTTTGTGGAAATAAATGGCAAAATAAAAGAAAGATTATCAAGATGAAGCACAGTTTGTGTCGATTTCATAAGACTAATATTTGTTTTTACAGGATTGTTAACATGTAAGTGTTATTTAAATAATCGTGAATAATTTCTCTGATTAGAAAATCTGAGTGTGAATTAAATAAATATTAAAGGTATTCTGTTTTTAATTTTGAAAGCAGTAAAGCCCGTAAAACAATTTGAAAGATTATATGATACATAAAATATGTTAAAAATTTCTTTTGATTAATAATATAGCCTTTTATAATGTAACATAATCTTATATTATGCATTTGGAAAAAATTTCAATTGAAAAATTAAATTTGAGAATTATGTTTGTATATTTGAATAAAAATTTTTAATAGGGTTTTCGAATAACAATTTTTTTAATTGTTATCTTATGAACAAACTATATTTTAAAAAAGCATAAATAACAATATAAATATATATAAATATATATAGATATATATATATATATATCGCAAATTAGTATATTATAGTAATACATTTCATGTTATATTCATATAATAATCAATTCGATATATACAAAATGCAGTTATAAGCCCAGTGGTAAGTATGCAAGATAGCTCAGGCTCAAATCCATGGTAGTGTTCAATCCATGGTACTATTATATATATATATATATATATATATCGCAAATTAGTACATTATAGTAATACATTTCATGTTATATTCATATAGTAATCAATTCGAAGCATACAAAATGCAGTTATAAGCCCAGGCAAGATAGCTCAGGCTCAAATCCATGGTAGTGTTCAATCCATGGTACTATTATATATATATATATATATATAGTACTTTCGTAATAGAAGTTCTTTGAATATTCTTTGAGCGCATTGTCACTGAACTATTAAGTTACTGAAAAAAGTCACATTCTAATGATAAAACACAATCAATTTAATAAAAAAATCGATATTTTTCTTATTTAATATTGTTTCTAAATACAGTAATTAAAAATAAAAATAAATCATCACAATACTAACCATATAAATAGCTACACTTGTATTAAGTAATTACGATTCGTTGTTACAAGTCAGAATTAAAAATGTTTACTGAATTCTCCTTGTTGTTACATGGCAGACTCCAGTGAATAAGAGACACATTTATTTTCAGCCAACAAACATGACTCGTGTTTAAGCAAATTGTGAATTACATTTTTATTTCATTTGATATCTTATTGTTGATATCAGAAAGAGAAACAAATGACATTATCCGATGTTGTCGTTGAAGAAAGTACCGTGTTCTGGGGATTATCTGATTTGTCAATCCTGACAGCCACCATTTGGGATTTTTATATGTATAGCTAAACATCGGGGAATACTTCTGAATTCTACTTGATTTTCTCTCGGTGAAAGTTATCTGGGAATAAAAGGATTAGATACATAAAATTGTTGGGAAATTTACTGCTTGTTTGTGGAAATAAAAGAAAGATTATTAAGATGGAGTACATTTTCTCACGATTTCATAAGACTAATATTTGTTTCTACAGTCTTGGTAACGTGTAAGCGTTATTTAAATAATCATGTGAATTAATTTAATTTTAACGATATTCTTTATTCTGTTTTTAATTTTTAATGCAGTATAAGCATGAAAAATAAGTTGAAAAATTGTATGATAAATAAAGTATGTAAATGAAGATTTCTTTTAGTTAATAATTCTTGTCTTTTACAATGTTATATAACGCATATATAAGAATTTTCAATTTAAAAATTAAATTTGAAAATTATGCTGTATATTTAAGTAAAAATTCTGAATAGCGTTTTCGAATAAAAATTTTTTGAATCGTTATCTTATGAATAAACTATATTAAAAAAATATGAATAACAATATATATATATATATATCTCAAATTATCATATTATAATAATACATTTCATATTATGTTCATATAGTAAATGAATTCGAAATATACAAAATGCAATTATAAGCCCAGTGATAAATATGCAAGATGGCTCAAATCCATGGTAATGTGCGGTTTCACAATAAGGAGACTCGAAGCCGATTGCGCAAATGTTTATAAGCGTCTTGCATTAATAGACAGGGTGTTTAAGCGAAGTTTTCCAGATGACTAATGTAATAATTATTATTAATCCAGTTTCTAATTTAATTCAAATTTAAAATCGATACACTTTTTCAACTTACAAATTCAATCGCAATGACCATATATTATATATTATATATATATATGTATGTATATAATATACTGCAGGATCAAAGCGGTCACTACAACTGTCAACAGGTCAATACAGGGTCATATTATATGATCATATATATACAAATTGTTAAAACATTTATAAACAATATCATAAAATATTTATGAATTTTATAAAAATTACAATAACAGATGGGAATTCATGGCACATTAAATATTTTAATGTATTTTTGCTGAATTCTGATTTTTTTCAAAACACCATTTAAACTTTTTCTGTGAATTTTTTTATATTTGTTGTTTATTGCTTAATATACAATATGTGTCAATATATTAAATAATTATAACTATAGTAATAAAATATCATTGTGTGTCAATATATTATATATTATATATTTATCCTTCTTAAAATTAATAACTATATTTTTCACATATCATAATAATGACAGCAATATTCAATTGGCAAACAATTTAATATTTGAAATTTCTGTTTTTTTTTTTTTTTAATTTTGTACGATTTTTTTTATATATATATTTTTTTTTGTTTAAATAATGTGTGTCAATATATTGCATAAATGTCAAAATATTAATAAAATATATTATGCATCAATATATTATAAATTATATAAAATTTCCCTCTTAAAACTAATATTTTTTACGTATCGTAATAATTACAGTAATTCAATTGACAAACAATTTAACGTTTGAAATTTCTGATTTTTTTAAATATCTTTAACAAATTTTCTGTGAATTTTTTTATATTTCTTATTTTTTGTCTAATATATATATTATATATAAATGTCAATATATTATTAAAATATATTATGTGTCAATATATTATATAAATTTTTCCTTCTTAAAAATCATAATTTTCACATGTCATAATAATGACATAAATATTCAATTGACAAACAATTTAACGTTTGAAAAATGAATACCTTTTTATTATTTGGATGAGGAAATATCTTTATTTAATTTAAGCCTTTTGTTTGTTTTCATTATATTTGCATGGTTTTTTTTAATTAAGATATTTTTATAGTATAATTGTTCAATTACTCCCAATAAATGAATCTTTAATTAATTCAACAGCATGCGTTTTAAAATATTTTTATAAACAGTATCATAAAATAAATTCAAAAAAATAAATTTATAAAATAAATTTTTATATATATTTATTTTTACTACATTCCATTCATAAAATAAAAAAAAACTCTACTTTATCGAAATTCCTTTTCTGGGTTTATTTTGTCTTCTTTCCAATTTTCTCCTATCAATTTTTCTTCGACATATATATTTAAGACGACTATATTTTTCAAAACTAAAATTTCTTTCTATAAACCAAAAAAATATTCTATTTCTTGCATACTGCTTATTACAAGGGTACTTTTTAAGTTTAAACATATTTTTTCGAATTCCATTTTAGAGAAAATTTTCATAATTTATCCAGTTTTATGAAGGATGTAGAGATAAAGTGCTTCAAATAGAATGGAAAGTAGATTTCCTTTTGAAACTAAAATTTGATCGAATATCTGTCCTTTTAAAAATTTATAAAAAGAGTTGTATTGTAATTTATTATTTCACATAATTCTAATAATGCAAACTTAAAAATATTAACAGAATTTTAATAAATTTTTGTATTAAAATGCAAATAATTTCATTCATATTCATATAGTAATGTCTCGGCCTATACTAGACACCGGCTTCAAGAAGAGGGCCACTTTCAGGTTCATGGAAACACTTTAGTTCTTATTTACAAGAACTAAAAATATATATACAAATAGTGAACTCTGGATTATTATACAAATATATTAAAAATTAAAAATAAAGTTTGATCAAAAGTGCACAATTAAATCAAAAGTTTAGTTCACTCCAAGGTTGGAGATTGTTCACAGTTCTCGAGTCTACGTCGAATCTAATTGCCTGGTCTGCGGCAGACCTTATTTATCACATTAGACCTTAATTATCGTGATACATGAAACCAAAAGGGGTTCACTTTAGAAATAGGTGGAAACACCGGCCTATTGAGTCACTTCAGACAAAAAAGAAAAACAATATTTCTGGCCGACTCGTAGCAGAACTCTCTATCTTCTTCACCAAAAATCTCCTTTTAAGACTTTCCTGATTTCCCTGATCACATCACTCTATCACTTCTCATTGGCGTAGGCATTTCTCAGCTCGCGGTCTATCACCAATCACGATGGAACAACTCATGGAGTAGTCCATATTCAATCTGTAATTATTTCGATCTGCGAAGGTGGCACAAACATTGGCTAATTTTTTAGTCTCATTATACATAGTACCGAATATCTGCTATCAGATTTCAGTGACAGGCTGTTCTCATTAGTACACACTAATTGCATGTAGTACAACTATCTACAATACTGATTGTCTGTTGTCAAATTTGAATGATGGGTATTTGTTATATGCTTGTAGAATAACATAAATTCCTCTCTCCTGGGAATGAAATACCAAAAATCTTCCAGTGAGAAAGGCAATGCTACATTTTGCACTTCAAGATTTAAAACTTATTAAATAAATATATTGATTTTTTATGAAGGAAAAATAAATATTTTCCTGTTAATAAGGTTTGAAAATATATATATATAAACATATATACATATCATATTTCTTTAAACAGAGTAAATGTATATTTTAAAAAAATAAATTGTTTATTTACGTTTTGTATAGAAATAACTGTAATAAAACATCAAAAGCATTAAAATAAATTATACATAATATTTAATTAACATTTGGTTCATAAATTTGAATTTCAACTAATGGAAAAAATTACTTCAAAAGAGAATTTGAACTTAATTTATTAATACAACCAAGCCTTAACAATTAAAAAGCAACTTATTCCAAACAATTGATTAAAAACCCAAAATGTAGGATTTAAAATTTATTTGAAAAGTGTACCTTTTTATTTCATTGCTTAATCAGCATAATAAAACATTTAAAAATATATATATATTTTTACATGCAGTACTCTTCAAATGATCTTACATATTTCTTCATTAATTCATACTTCATGTTGCTATTTAATATTTGTTCATTTCATTTATAATTTGCAACAAAATTTTAATCTTTAAAAAATAAATATGTTAACAAAAATTTACGAATCATTTTTAGAGCTGAAAGAACTGTTTATATATATATATATATATATATATATCTTGTTATCATAAATAATCTAAAAAGAGCAGATGTTTTTAAAATAAACAAAACAAAGTCATGAAATCAAAATCAGAGTTACAATCAAAACCAAAAACATGAAATCTTCCATGATGTTTTGTTTTAACGCAACTGTTTGTTTATTTCCGTACTTATTTTAAATTTTATTTAAAATATTATTTTGTAAATGAAAATGATAAAAGTTAATATAAATTAGATTAAAGATTAATAAAAGTGTTCTATAAATTAATTGCTACTCTCTTATGAATAAGCAATGGATACAGAAATTTAAATAGCCATTTTTTGATGCAGTGTTTGTCCTTTTTTCGGTTTTAGGTGTTGCATAAATCATTTTAAATTGGGTCGTTATGAATTATTTAAATGAAGTGTTGTAAGCATTTGCATTTTTGAATTTATTTTTATGTGCTCCGAGATATTTATCTTACACACACACAAAAAAAAGAATTTGTTAGGTTCTGAATATATATTCAATTCAACTCATAAGAACATGAAGTATCTATTTAGAATAAAAGAAATAATTAAAAATATGGTTTAAAGTTAGAATTTTAAGAATTCTTAATTATTCTCTCTTAATTTCTTTCTAAATTCTCACATTGATTTTGAAAGAATAAATAATGTGTGGATTTAGAAAGAATACACACATTATAATAACCCACACTAACGTGCAAATTTAGTGTAATTCTATGTTATTAATATATTAGTTATTGCATATATTATATTAGTATGTTAGTTAATGTGTGGATTTTTTATAAGAATTCACATTAATGTGTGGATTTAGAAAAAAATAAAGAAAAAAAGATTTAAAAAAAAAATGTTTAGAACATTTTGGGTAATTGTTATTTAAGGTAAGCTTTAAAAGTAAAGATAAATCAAAAACACTTGCAAGAATATATATTCGTGGGTGTCATCCGTTATTATAATTTATTATCATCAATTAAAAACGATAAGAAATGCTTTAATGTACCTAAATAGTTATTCTTTATATTATCGTTTAATAAATATGTTGTGGTTACGATCAGATCTTAGCTTTAGTGTTAAAAATCGCCCTGGTATGATTTTTAAATACTCTCTGTATTAAAGATTAATTTATCACCACTCTTTTATTTATAATAATTTGAACACTAAATTTTTAACCACTCTTTGTATTTATAATAATTTGACCATTATATTTTTAACCACTCTTAGTATTTCTAATTATTTGGCCAATCTATTTTAACCACTCCTTGTATTTCTAATAATTGGATCATTCTATTTTTAACCACTCTGGTTTCAACCATTCTTTGCATTTCTAATAATTTGAAAAATCAATTTTTAATCATTCTTTCTATTTTTAATAATTTAAAAACTCTATTTTTAACCACTCTTTGTATTTCTAATAATTTGATCAGATTTTTTTAAATAATCTTTTTCTAAGTTTGAAAATTTTTTGTACTTCACTCAAATAAATCTCCTTTGTCCTTTAAAAATCATACTTCTACTAATACATGATAATAAAATAAATAATGATATCCAAAATGCTATCTAAAAAAACTAGTATAAGCCTATGGAAACAATTATAATGTTTACATCAACAACTGTAGAACTAATTTATTTGTTTACCAATACAAGTTATAATGGATTGAATTGATTCCCAATAATGTCGTTATGTTTTTAAATTATCTCTGGTAAACAACTGTTAACAGAAAAGGTTAGATTTATTGCCAAGGCTGCTCTTTTTCATCGATGAGTCACTCAAAAATGAAACAACAAACAATTTATTTCGAAAACCGCAACCACAAACAGTGCTAAAACTACAAAATAACATACTTTTCAACTCTACAGAATTAAGACATACCACGGCACTTGCCTTTTGAAGAAAACAAATAATAGTATTGTCTCTTGACCTCTGCACATTAATCATATTATTCCTCCATTTATTATCATTAATTCCACTTGTCTGGATCAAGACACGTGCTAACCAAGCAGGAAATGTTTTGACAAAACTAATGTTTTTCCACTGGTGAATTTTCATCTACTGCGTTAAGAAATTAATTCTAGAATCTATAAAACACAGAAATAATGCGATGTACTATGTGTCCAAAAAATAAAACCAATTTTCAATTTAAAATTCCAGAAGCTGATGGAATTTCAATGTTTTTTCTTTCTTTGTTTGTTGGCACTGTCCTTGATATCTGTGTGAAATTTGACGTCAAAATATTCATCAGTGTTTGAGTTAGGCTTGGCTTTGTGAGACGCTAAAACTGATTCCGGCGACTTTTGAAATGTCTGAATTAATTGAGCAAAGAAATTGCGTTAAATTTTGTTTGCGGAAATGTATAGAATGTTGCAAAAGGTATTTGGTGAGCATTCCTATATCGAAAAGAAATGTTTAGAAGGGGTATAAACACTTCAAAGAAGGTAGACAACGCGTTGAAGACGAGGAGCCCTCTGGTCGACCACCAGGTATCACCTCAACCGACGAAACTCACGTCCAAAATTAAAGATTTGGTGCCGAAAACACTGAATGCGCCAGCTCACACTTCATTGATTCTTCGTGACGTTTTCGTCAAAAATGAAACCGACATCGTTCCACAACCATCGTATTCTCACCGTGCGACTTCTGGCTATTCCCTAAACTCAAAAGGCCACTGCGGGGACACCGTTTTGTGTCAGTTGAAGAGATTCAACGTGAATCGCCGCGCGATTTGAAGGACATCCCTTCTGAAGACTTTTTAGCATGTATTGAGGATTGCAAAAAAAGTTGGCATAAGTGCATTTTTCCCGGAAAGGCGATGAAATAAATTTAGAAGAATAAATAAAGAGTTTTTGAAAAAAAAAATATTGGTCTTACTTTTTGGGCACAGTATTGCATTACAAAGCTTTAAGTTCAAACCTTAATGGGATGGCTTAACAGAGGATTTGTACTATTAATCAAGATTATTAATCAAGATTGAAAACTCGTGTGGTTTTTTTTTATAGTATATTTATCTTACACTGAAGAAGGAAATAAAATAATGCATGGTATAATTACATAAAAATTTTATAGTAATATATTTAAATTTTAATTATTCATAAACATATAAAATTTCATGAGAGAATCTCATAATTGCTATTCACAAAACAATGCATTCAAATTCAAAAATTTGAAGTATCCTACAGAAATTATTAAGTGTTTTTTAAGTTCCAAAACATAATAGCTTTATAAAAAAAAGATACGTTTTCATATCAATAAATATTCGTTTGAATATTTTGGAAATATGTTTAGTAACTAGTTTATGTTTTCCAATTTAAGAATATAGCTACTTTTCATTTACCTTGTAAATAATTTTTGAACTCTTTTATATTTTGGAGTGTGTCTTATTTGTGCAATATTCGAATGCCGTTGCCATTTTAAAAAAAGAAATAATACGCTTGAGGCAAATAAAAATAACTACTGAAATGCTATTTTGTGTTCTTTTCGATATATACCTCCATTTTATATTGTATCATTTTTTGAAAGAATTTTTTTTTTCTTCATTTTTCGAACAATAAATCAAACGAATTGTTCGAGAATTTCGAATATTTCAGTAACAATTTTTATTTTGTACGTAATTAAGACTCTTCTAAAGATTTTTCACTTTTTTCACAAAATTCTTTTGAGGAAATAAAGATATTCCTTCGACATTTTGTTAAAGGAATTTATTTAATGATGTACTTAAATCTTCCATAATTATGATATGCCTTCAGATTTATGAAACTAGCATTCTTTTATAAAAAAACTGTTTTTGATTTATATTCTGTTGCCAAATAATTAGCGTTTTCAGAAGAATTCTTTGCAATATTAATAATTAAGTAGCTAATATTTAACTAAACTAACAATATTAATAATTAAGTAGCTAATATCAAATATATACATGCATTGCATTAAAAATTTCCTGTAGGTTTTTTATTAATGTTACAAATCTTTGATTTTAATGAGAAAACATATCAAACTCGTTGTTTCTACAAAGATTAATTTTTTTAAATACTTAAAAATTCTACGGATTAATTTATCTTATTATAAAGCTAATTTGTATTATTTGTTGGTTTCTAAATACAAATTATTATAAAAATATAATTTTGATGCAATGTGTAATATAAAATTAATATTTTCGCTTAAATTAATTTTAGTTACGTTTAATAAAGATAAATAGCTTGTATCGAATATTTAACTTCTGAGTTTTATCAGTGTTGTTTAATCATGTTTTATTAATAAAATTTATTGCTATAGCGCCCTTGTTCATTGTAGAGCTAAAATTTCTTAGAGTGAGAAAAAATATTAATTATATTTATTTCAACAAGAATTTTTAAGTGCCACATTATGTCATTTTTATTAATAAAATTTATTGTATAGCCCACATTCCTTGTATAAATTAAAATTATTATTTAGTTTTATATACATTTAATTTAATTTTATACACACATTTTTTTTAGTTTTACATATTTTTTATTTAATTTTATATATTTTTTATTTAGTATTACTTAGTACTTTTTATGTTAAGTTTTACATTCTTTTTTTATTTAGGTTTGAATAAATGAAATTTTATCCTTAATTACAAACAATTAAATATATACATATTAATGTTAACCCAAATATACAAATTAATGTTAACTTAAAACAAAATTAACTTAACCTAAATAAAAAAAAGAATGTAAAACTAAACAAAAATGTATACAAAATTAAATAAAAAAGTATATAAAACTAAATAAAATGTATATAAAACTATACATTTTATTAAAAATAAAAAATAAAAAATAGTAATCTGATTTATTTGTTTAGAAATAAACTGACATGCACTTCATTATATTAGTTTTATATACTTTTTTATTTTGTTTTATATGCTTTTTTATTTAAGTTTTACATTTTTTTTTATTTAGTTACATTAGTTTTACACAAATTGCATTTTTAACCTTAATTACAAACAATTAAATATTATACACATTTTAATGTTAACCCAAATGCCTAAATTAATGTTAACTTAAAACAAAATTAAACAATTATGTCACAGAACTTAAACTCAAAATTCCAACTTACAGAATAATACACGCTGAATGTGTACCTCGCTTTGACAAATTGATGTCACAAAATAAAAAAAGACAGAGTTAAAAGAGCTCGGAAACACAACTGCACAGAACTAAGTAGAAAATTAAACCAGTCAAATTGTTTAAAGTGGGAGTTATGTGCTTAATTAAATTATCTTTAGAATTTTCTAGACAAAGTGAGTGTATAATTGAACAAACATTAGTGTTACAAACATTTCACAGAGCACTCGAAATTTATAGAAAGTCAACATAGTAAATCTGCTAAATCGCATTAAGTTCTTTGCTGTTTTCGTGTAACTTTAAGATAACAACGAGATTTTCGATAACTTTCTATTAATCGAAAATAATCATCGCACGTCATTTACTTCTAGATTTTCATGATGATTATAATTCCAATTATACATCCAATAATTGACTTCTTTTTCTAATTTAAAATAAAAATTATGTAAGCTTTTGTTGATGTAAAAAACAAACATTGATCTGAGCATATTTACCACTGGGCTTATAATTCCATGCTGTATCCTTCTAAATCATTAATATGTAAATATAAAATATATTACTATGATATATATGTTTCAACAATATATTTATATCAGAAACACATATATCATGTATTTGTTATAAAAATTTGTTGCATAAAAATTCTTAAGCATTTATCCCAGAAAATATTGCATTAATGTCAGGTTTACTTCTAGAAAAATTAATTGAATCATATTTTTTTATTTTGTTTATTATATAATATTTTTTAACTTTTATATACATTTTTATTTAGTTTATATACACTTTTATTTAGTTTTACATACATTTTTATTTAGTTTTACATACTTTTTAATTTAGTCTCATATACATTTTTAGTTTTACATAAGTTTTTATTTAGTATTACATAATTTATATATGAAGTTTTACATCTAAAACTACTTTTAGTACTACATTAAAACTGCTTTTATATAAAACTAGTTTTACATATATTACAACTTTTTTATTTAGTTTTATAAACATTTTTATTTATTTATATATACATTTTATTTAGTTTTATATACATTGTTTTTAGTACGTACTTTTTTTATTTGGTTATATATACATTTTCATTCAGTATTACATATATTCTATATAAAGTTTTATATTCTTTTTTATATTAATGTTTGCATGCTTTTCATTACCTTAGTTTTACATAAATTGTATTTTTAACCTTAATATCAAACAATTAAACATATATTAATATTAAAGTTAACCCAAGTACACAAATTAATGTTAACTTAAAACAAAATTAAACAATTATGTCACAGGATTTAAACTCAAAATTCCAACTAAATAAAAGTATATAAAACTAAATAAAATGTATATAAAACTAAATAAAAAAATTCTAATCTGATTTATTTGTTTAGAAGTGAACTGACTTTTTATTATACCTTTATTTTGTTTTATATGTTTTCTATTTAGTTTTGTATATATTTTTATTTAGTTTTGCATTATTTTTTTTTATTCAGGTTTACATGCACTTCATTACATTAGTTTTTCATGAATTGCATTTTTAACCCTTATAACAAACAATTAAATATTATATACATATTAATGTTAACCCAAATGCCTAAATTAATGTTAACTTAAAAACAAAATTAAACAATTATGTCACAGAACTTAAACTCAAAATTCCAACTTACAGAATAACACGCGCTGAATGTGTACTTCGCTTTGACAAATTGATGTCACAAAATAAAAAAAAAAAGAGAGTTAAAGAGCTCGGAAACACAACTGCTCAGAACTAAGTAGAAAATTAAACCAGTCAAATTGCTTAAAGTGGGAGTTATGTGCTTAATTAAGTTATCTTTAGAATTTTCTAGACAAACTGAGTGTATAATTGAGCGAACATTAGTGTTACAAACATTTCACAGAGCACTCAAAATTTATAGAAAGTCAACATAGTAAATCTGCTAAATTGCATTAAGTTCTTTGAACAAACATTGCTGTTTTTCGTGTAATTTTAAAATAATAACGAGATTTTCGATAACTTTCTATTAATCGAAAATAATACTCGCACGTCATTTACTTCTAGATTTTCATGATGATTATAATTCCAATTATACATCCAATGATTTACTTCTTTTTCTAATTTAAAATAAAAATTATGTACTCTTTTGTTGATATAATAAACAAACATTGATCTGAGAATATTTACCACTGGGCTTATAATTGCATGCTGTATCCTTCGAAGTTATTAGTATGTAAATATAAAATGTATTACTATTATATATATGTTTCAACAATATATTTATTTCAGAAACACATATATCATGTATTTGTTATAAAAATATGTTGTATAAAAATTCTTAAGCATTTAGTCAAGAAAATATTGCATTAATGTCAGTTTTACTTCTAGAAAAATAAATCAAATCATACTTTTTATTTCGTTTATTATATACATTTTTTTAACTTTTATATTAATTTTTATTTAGTTTATATACATTTTTATTTAGTTTATGTACAGTTTTATTTAGTTTTACGCACTTTTTAATACAGTTATATGTGCATTTTTAGTTTTACATAGGTTTTTATTTAGTATTACATAACTTTTATATGAAATTTTACATCTAAAACTACTTTTATATAAAATTAGTTTTACATATATTACTTTTTATTTATTTTTATATACATTTTTATTTATATATACATTTCATTTAGTTTTATATGCATTGTTTTTAGTTTTACGTACTTTTTTTTATTTAGTTATATATACATTTTTATTTAGTTTTACATATTTTTTTATTTAGCATTACATACCTTTTATATCAAGTTTTATGCTATTTTTTATTTAGTATTATATACCTTTTATATTAAGTTTAAATTCTTTTTTAAAATTAAGTTTACATGCATTTCCTTATCTCAGTTTTACATAAATTGCATTTTTAACCATAATACTAAACAATTAAATATTATACACAGATTAAAGTGAACCCAAATACACAAATTAATATTAACTTAAAACAAAATTAAACAATTATGTCACAGAACTTAAACTCAAAATTCCAACTTACAGAATAACACACGCTGAATGTGTACCTCCCTTTGACAAATTGATGTCACAAAATAAAAAAAAGAGAGTTAAAGAGCTCGGAAACACAACTGCTCAGAACTAAGTAGAAAATTAAACCAGTGAAATTGTTTAAAGTGGGAGTTATGTGCTTAATTAAGTTATCTTTAGAATTTTCTAGACAAACTGAGTGTATAATTGAGCGAACATTAGTGTTACAAACATTTCACAGAGCACTCAAAATTTATAGAAAGTCAACATAGTAAATCTGCTAAATTGCATTAAGTTCTTTGAACAAACATTGCTGTTTTTCGAGTAGCTTTAAGATAACAACGTGATTTTCGATAACTTTCTATTAATCGAAAATAATCATCGCACATCATTTACATCATTATTCTTAAAATAAAACAATAATAACGATTAAGGATATAAAAATTACTTTTACTGGTAAATACTTAAAGAATAAATTTATTTAGAAAAATTAATCAAATTTTTGACATTTATTTTTTGCTGATTTTAATTTGATCTATTCAATGCAATGAAATGCATCTTCTAAAACTATCGTATTCTATTCATTTATTTTCCACCTTATTTAACTCACATAGTAATAATTTTCAAAAAAGAGCTGCAAATAAATAATTAAAAAATATGTACTGTTCACTATTTGTAGTTAGTGTAACAATTAACAGTTTATTTAAAATATTTTTAATAATACTGAGATTCTGTATCAGTTTATTGTCAATATTACAGCAGATTCAACGTTACACAGGATGCATCACGAGGAAGCTGTTTCACTATATACTCTAGAAGTATTGCTTTCTAGAAAATTGCCCAGTGTAATTGTTTTGTATTTGCTTATTGGTGACAGAAATTCCATTCTGGTTCTGGTTCCAATCTACGATCCTATTAGACCAGGACCTACGGTTTAAAGTGGATTTTGAACAGCTCCAAATATCCATGGCAACGCCGGACTCAAACTTGAAACCTGTTGTACCGAATGCTAGCCACATGGCGATCAGATCCCCATTTATGTAAATTACTAAACAGTATATTATGGCATAGAAATAAATTACAATAAATTACAAAACACATAATAAAAAAACATATTTTTAGGCAAACTTTTTTAAAATATTATATTTATTGAAATCAAGAATTTTAATACAAAAACTTGTTTTCAACGTAATGTAAGAACTATTTAGGTTAATCATCTTAACGTGATATAAAATAAGCATTTAAAGTTCGTCGCTCCTATACTTTTGAAACGTTTTTAAAAAAATTTATTATGTTTAGAGAAATGTTGTTGTGATTAATTACTCTTCAAAGCATCTAGTCAAGTCAAGTTAATAATTACTGTTCACCTTTCATTCTTCATGGTTAATTTCTATAATTAATTGTTATGCCACGATGTCTGTTAAGCATATCCTGAAGCTAAATCATTGCACGTTTCTTTTATTTTTCTGTTTATAAAACTACTTTAGTATATTTCTATTGAATTTCTATAAAATAAAAGAACTTTAATTAGTCGAATAACTTCAAATAGCTGTATTAAAAAAAGACAAAGCTGTAATAATAACTTAGATCCGGAAATATTTCTTTTTTTTTAATTAAATATATGTGAACTCTTTTATACAGCCAACGTAATGTTTATTGTTAATTAAAATAATTAGTTAATTTCTTTCTTTTTTTTAAGCTTAAATGCACCTGTAAAAAATCTACCATTATATTTACTCTAAATTGCAATATCAGCTTGAACCAATATCTATAAATACTAGTGCTAAATCTATAAAAATATCCCTCAATGATTTCAGCCGCATGTATTGATGATTCCACATTGCAATGGCATTTAGATCCAGTAAGCCCAAAAATCTATAAAAGTAAGTTCCCCCATATATAGATTATATTAATTTTAAATTACTATACAACAATGATCTAGTGTACGTAAGATCTGTAGAAGTTTTAAAAGTTAATTGTTTTTTTTTCGAAATTGCAATGGCATACCAATATATATCCATTATCTATACAATGTCTATAAATGTTACTGTTAAATCTGTAAAAAGATCACCCATTGATTTCAACCGTGTGTATCGATCATTTTAAATTAAAATGCCATTAAGAGCCAGTACACTCAAACATCTATAAAGGTAAATTCCTCCATATATAGATTATAATACTTCTAAATTGCTATAGAACAATGATTTAGTGCACCTAATATATGCAAAAAATCTCTAAAGGTCTATAGGCTCTAAATTTATAAGAATAATCATTCATTGCTTTGAGCAGCCCACTTTCCTCATGAAATCATTTTAATTTGCATGGCACCAGACACCAGTACCTAAAATCTATGAAAGCAAATATTCCCATGTACAGATGAATATATTTTTTATAAATTGCAATAACAACTTGAACCAGTATATATCCACTATCTATAAATGTTAGTGCTAAATCTATAAACAGATTCTCCATTGATTTGAGCCTCATATGTCAATGATTCTAAATTGAAATGGCATTAACTTCTAGTATAATTAAAATTTTATGATAAGTTCCCCCATATATACAAGATTATTTCAATTTTAAATTGCTATAGAATAATGGTCTAGATTATCCAAGATCTGTAAAAGTTAGCGTTAAATTTATAAAATGAATAATATATTGCTTTGAGTCCCTTCCCCATGATGTAATTCTAATTTACATGGCAACAGAGGCCAGTACACCTAATATCTATGTACGCAAGTGTTCCCATATATAGATGTTTATAGTTATTCTAAATTGCTATAGCACCAGGCTGTAGTGCACATAACATCTATAAAAGTTAATGCTAAATCTATAAAAAGGTCAGTCACAGTTTTGAAACCCCATGTATAGATTATATTTTTTAGAAATTGATGTCTAGTCAGAGTGCGCTATACTCGGAAATCTATAAAAATAAGTGGCCTTCTGAATAAATGGTTATTTTTATTCTACATTTTTATGGCAACAAGTGCCAATGTAAACTTAAAATCTACAAGCATATGTGTTATATCTGTAAAAATGTTCTGAATTGTTTTGAGCCGCCATATAAACTAGAAGATTATATTTATTCTAAATTGCTAGTGCTCCAGGGTCAATGTACATACTATGATGTGAATTTTTCTTTGTAAAATGGCAAGCAACCATATATTTACATAAAATCTTACGTTCATGTTAAAACTTTTTTGTGGTATTTTATTAACATTTGTTGTATATTTAATAGAAGTTATTAATTTTTTGTAATTATTTGAATTTAACTTACATTTTGTAAGCTTCGTGTAATACTTTATGAAACACGACTTAAATATCTTGAGTATCCTTTAAAAAATCAAAGATGTCCATTTTAGTCATTAGGAAATTAAACATCCTACATATTTTCGATCGTATTTTAATTAAACTTATTACAAATGGTATCACGCACATCAGTTTGTAGCAAAATAAGAAGATATTTTTTTCGCATTTTAATAGTATTCAAACTATTTTTTTTTTTAAATTTAAGCTTTTTGAAATCAAATTTAAAGTTTCAACGAATAAAAATCACAAAAGGTCCTTTTAATGTCAATAAACAATGACAAAAACATTTTATTCGTAAAAGTAACATTTTGAAAGAAAAATTCTAGATGTTTGTTATCGTATGACAGAGAAACTGATTATATTAACCTCACATACAACCGTAGGGCCAACCAATCTCACCAACTAAAAATATGGCAATATATATATATATATATAAGTTAAGATTTTTATAGCATTCAAACCTTCCCAAATTTTAACTTTTTAAAATAGCTCATTTTAAAAAGAATAAAAATAATTGCCCTATTTATTATTTCAATACACATTAAAAGTACTATTATACTACTTTAAAAACATTATCCGCAATGGCCGCTTTAAAACAACTCCCATAAAACCCATCTTTATAAGTAGTGAAATCACACTTAAAAACATTAAATACATTTGAACATTTTATAATGTATTGTCTAAAGTAATGTGTAATTTTACTATGTGTAAGTGTTCTAAACTTTCAATAGTTCTGTTATTTTGACCGCAGGTTTGTTGCACCTAACACTGTAAATATATAGCTGATTTACCATTCATTACCCAATTGCCATATTTCACATTTTTGTAGCACACATAGAGCGAATAACTACAGGAATTTCTTTGCTTCTTCCTCAAAGCCCATTGGAAAGACATTTTGGCTTTGCGATTTTTCATACTCATCTTTGACATATACATGGAAACTTTCTGTTCGTCTGTGATTTCGTTATGATTTCGTTCTTCTGTGATTCAAAAATAAAAGTAAAAATTATAAGATTGAAAATAAAAATAAAAATTATAAAATAAAAATGCAAATAAAAATTATAAAATAATAAAAAGAATCACGGTTCTGAGATCGGCCTTTTTTTTTTTTTTTTTTTTGTGGGGACATGTTAACAATTTTAACTTTCAGATTCATCCATTGGCTCCCACCGTTCAGCATAATCCTTTCAGTGTTTGTAAACAAGTTTGTTTACGTTTTCAATAGGATTATGGCATCGACAAATGGTCCCCAATTGTACCGAATTTAAAACTTAACTTTTAACTTCTTTTATTTTGTATTTTACTTTTTATCAATAGCACTTTTTAATTTTTTGAGTACTACTTTAATTAGAATTCTTAGAAACTTTTATCTTTTATTTACTAACAATAATTAAGCAGCCAATTAGAACTCTAAGCATATTTATGAATTAAGATGAGGAGGTTTAAGGGGTATTTACCCCTGTTGGTACTCCTTAACGGTACGCAGTTGCCAGTTGCCAGCATTACCCAATCGCCATTCAGCACATTTCTTCACCACACATAGAGCAAATAACTACAGGAATTTCTCACTGCCTTCCTTTGGTCTCATGACTTTTCATACTTATCCTTGATATTGGATCTTATACTTTCATACTTATCCTTATACTTTTCATACTTATCCTTAATAAACTTTCTGTTCATCTTTGCTTGTCGAATTGTAGTCATCGAATTTTTGAATTCTTGGTTTTACTTCAAATACTTAGCTATGCATTGACATGCGAAGCAAATCAAAAACCACTTGATAACGGTTCGTTGAGATAGCGAAGTAAGTCAATAATTCGAAAATTCGACAAGCAAAGATGAACAAAAAGTTACCATATATATGTCAAGGATGAGTATGAAAAAGGTACTAGGCCAAAATGTCTGGTGTACTAGTACTAGGTCAAATGTACTAGGCCAAAATGTCTTTCCTTTGGATTAGATTAATTGATTAAGAAATTTCTGTAGTTATTCGCTGTATGTGGGGTGAAAAAAATGTGCAGTATATCAATTCGGTAACGGTCAATCAGCAACATGTTTACCTTGTTAGTGGCAACACATTTGCGGTCAAAATAACAGAATTGGTTACGGAAAGTTCAGAACATTTTGGACAATACATTATTAAAAGGTGCAAATATATTTGATTTTTTCTTTACGGTTATACACCACTCCTCCACATTTTCCAGACATTTCTTTTGCAATTACTGTTACATTCCTTTTTTTAAGAATTAAAAATTGGCTTCATTTCTGAAAAACAGCTTAAGTCAAATAATTCTGCAGATGAGAATTCGTCTTTAACCACAGAAATTAGAAAACGTAGTGTTTAGCAAGGGTAAATAGTTTGATTGATAAATAAACTAATTTTTAATTAAAATAATTCCATTTCTGTAATGAAAATTACATAAATTAAGTTTGGTGTCTAAAATTATTGAAATTAGCATATAAAAGAGAACGTCTCGTACCAGTTTAAATTATTCATCAAGTTACTAGTTTCGTTTTTTGATAAATTTATAAGATTTTTATTAACATGTTCTATTGTACTATAAAAGAAATTGAATGATTATAAATTTATTATACTGTACAGACGGTACATTTTTCTTTTTTATTAAAAATATCAAATTGTTTAAATGTAGGTACAAATAAAGAAACACAAAAGCCATTCCTCAAAAAACGGGTTCCCCCCCGTTTTTTTTTTTTTTTTTTTATATTCTATTTTATTTTATTTTTATTTTTATTTTTATTTTTATTTTTATTTTTATTTTTATTTATTTTTTTATTTATTATTTTTTTTATTTTATTTTATTTCCAATGGCAGATTATGAACAGTTACAGCAAAAAAAGAACAACGAAAAAAAATACAACAACAACAAAATAATACAACAAAACATGCTGAAACAGAGTTCATTCATCTAACAATAATGCCAAGTTGCAGATCTTTTAGCCACTAAAAAGTGTTACCAGGTGCACCACGGGGAGGTAGATCTTCTGCGCAGCCAACCTCAAAAAACGTTTGTTTACGAATCAAAAGATGGGTTAGAGATTTTAAAAAATTAATCCAAACAAAAATATTATTCTTATTCTTCTTTCTAATTTATTTAAATATTATTCTGTATATATTCTTCTTATATGCATTCTTATTTGCTCCAAAATATATATTATTGTGTATTGTCTTCTATATATTCTTTCCCCTTTCTTATTTCTCAATATATATTATTCTATATATATTCTTATTTCTTTTAAAATATATATTATTGCATATTTCTCTTCTATTTATTATTCTTTCTAAAACATACATTCCGGTTGTATTGAATTACTAAATACAAATTTTGTTACAGAATGGTGTTTCTAAAACGACTATTAATAATGATTTTTGTTTCGAAAATTACACCTGGATGTTTTAGAGCGAAACCATTTTTTTAAAATACTTTTACAACACAAGAGTGTTGTTGTTGCTTATCCCCTTGATTTAGAATCCTAAACCAAGTCCAGTAGATCATGCTGCATCAATAGACCGTAAGCGGTCCTCCCCTCATTCAACAGTTGCCTCACAGAGGCACCAATACAATCAATGAGATGAGAGGGAGACGCGATGGCCGAACAATGGCAAAGGGTCAAACAAGAGTCGCGAACAAGGGTCAAACTCTTAGTGTGGCCAGTCCTTAGTCTAGCTAAAGCCGTCTGAGCAGATCTAAGACATGAGCACTTCAAGGACATACCAGGATATTTAGCGGCGTACCATGCATGAATGGGTGGCGACCTCCAAGCGGTATTCACTATGGCTAAAATCATGGAATGAACTTCTGAAGCTAACAGATTGGAAGAAGAAGCTTTGGGAAGTTCGCAACCTTCCCTAGCGAGCAGATCAGCAATTTCATTTCCGTAGATGCCCACATGGGAGGGAATCCACTGCAAGCACACCGATCCGATCTGGTCCAAAACAGCTAGTTTAGAAACTATATCCTGCCCCAATTTGTCCAGCATGCTTGGCCAATCTTTCAAATACTGTATTGAGCTCTTACTATCAGTCAGAATCCAAACATCACAACACCAGAGTATACATTTCACTAATTTCAGATTAGATGGCCTAAAAACAGTAAAACTAATTCCATAAATTTGTAGTAGGGAAACTATTAAAATTCTGAATTTAGGTTTCTACAACATTTGGTGGTTTAATTCCCGTAATAAAAACACTTCAGAGTTCGTCACATTAGTGTATTACCTACTACTGTCTTCTTAATATATTTACAGGTAATATAGAAGAAGCAAAAAAAGTTTAAAAGCAAGAAATGGAAGACCAATAACATAAAGAGAATTACTTTCTTGTCTAATGAAATTTATAAAACTTGTCCTCCTTCCTTTTAGTAAAATGATGAGCTTATAATTTGATTCAGAAGATGTAACTTAAAGAATTAACTAGTACATCAATGGCAATTGCATCATGGACAAAAAGTCGAAATGTCGTAATTACTTAGAATTATCTGTAAGTTATAAAAGTATTTCCTTTCAGACATACTTTTATAGCAGTCGCTGTGTGAAGAATTATAAGCCATTCGTATATCAAATGCATTAGTTAAACTTTCATGTTTAAATAAACCCCATTTTACTGCTTAAAGTTCTAACTTTTATGTTTAAATAAACCACATTTTACTGATTAAAGTTCTAATTTTATGTTTAAATGAACCTCATTTTGCTGCTTAATTTTTATGTTTAAAGATACCACATTTTAGTGCTTGAAGTTCTAATTTTTATGTTTAAATAAACCACCTTTTACTGTTTATAGTTCTAATTTAATGTTTAAATAAATCACATTTTACTGCTTAAAGTTCTAACTTTTATGTTTAAATAAACAAATTTTACTGATTAAAGTTCTAATTTTATGTTTAAATGAACCTCATTTTGCTGTTTAATTTTTATGTTTAAAGAAACCACATTTTAGTGCTTGAAGTTCTAATTTTTATGTTTAAATAAACCACATTTTACTGTTTATAGTTCTAATTTTGTGTTAATAAACAACATTTTACTGCTTAAAGTTCTATTTTTTTATGTTTAAATAAACCTCATTTTATTGCTTAAAGTTCTATTTTTTATGTTTAAATAAACCACACTTTATTGCTGAAAGTTCTAATTTTAATGATTAAATAAACCAAATTTTACTGCTTAAAGTTCTAATATTTATTTTACCAAAAGGGCTATATTTTAGCAATGTAACATAATAAATAGCTCTTTGGTATACTTTCAAAAAAAATAATGTTAATTGTATCTGTATTTTATGAGAATAAATTTGGTAAAGTTTCTATTTCATTAAATGCCTTTTTTAAGTAATATCATGTGCATTCTTAATTTTTATTTTTCTAATTAATCAAGATTTTTCAATATGAAAAAGGTTTAAGGCAATATCTTATTTCTAAAACTTGCATGATCTCAGCTTTAAAATATCTGAATAATTTTACAGAAAATATGAAAGAATAATTTCAAGGAATTTTTTTTTACATTTTTAATTCCTTAAACGCCATGTAATTATAAAAAGCAAGAAATGTTTATGACAAGATTAATATGGATTAGTGCAATATATATTTCTGTTATATATATATATATATATATATTTAACTTTCATTTTAATAATATCACTTGAGTTATGTACAAGAAATGAAATAATGTTAATATTGTCAATAGCCTTTAATAATAATTATATAATATTCAAATAGTCTTTAAAATCACATGATATTTTATCGTTAAACTTTAATGTATGTTTGTTTAAAAAATGATTCAAAAATACAATGCATTATAATAGCTCAATAAAACTACAAAAATTTTTTTTATTTTACAATAATGTAAAATAATGTTACTGAATGCTTTTATAATAAAGTTTTCTTATGTTTTATTATTGCAGTTTTTCTATTCATATATATATACAAGTCTAGTATTATGACTCAAATGAGCTATACAAACTGTCCTTTTTGACATAAACAAAAAGTTTGTTTGATATAAACTAAAACGTTTTTGTCAAACAAAAAACGATATTCCAAACTGAAACTTTCTTTCTTCATGTAAGTATTTTTTTTTTGACTCAAAAGCCAAGGCTTGGTATTTACGAAAATAGCATGACTTGCATTTTTTGTTTAGATATTGTAGCACGCAAAAATTACAAATGAAGACTTTCATGTCAGCACGCCATTACGAAAGTTTTGTTCAAAATATTTCAAAATTATTGATGTTTCGAAATAACAATGGAAACTTGGTAACTCCGATACATGAATGGTTCCATGGTCTGAACTAACTTCTACATTGTTTAATTTAGTTGAAAAATAGTACTTTTAAAACTAAATCGCTTAATCAGTACCAATATGTTGTTGAAGTGTAGGTCTTTACATTGAACTCTAATGGCTTTTTTTTAACGAATAACTTTTTAATTGAGAAAACATTATATTGGAAAGGAAAACGCAGTCAATATTATATATAACGTACTCAAGCAATAGGAAAAATATTTAACCGTGGATTCAAAGCATTTGTTTATGTTCATTCATTTTTTTTTATTATCTGTTCAAGGCAAGAATTTTAAAATTATATTAACTATTAATTTAAAATTTCCAAATTGAAACTGAATCTTGAAAGTTTTTAACATTATAAAACTTTTTTTTTTTTTCATTGTCAGTAAATATTTTTATAATATTAAGTGTTATTTATCTCAACTTGTCGCCCAATGATAACAGGAGAAACTAGCGTGTAGGGAAGCTATCTTCAAATTCCCTTAGTATCGCCAGTAACAGTCACTGCTGGAATCCTTTGAGATTGTGATGTGAAACCGTCTGACATCAATAACTAGGCTTCCTGGTGATACGCAGCCTCATGGCGAATTGGCTACAGCTGTGGCTGTTGGTACCACGGGCTTCGGGTTCCCTGTCTTATTAGCTTAAAGTATGAAATAAATGACCGTAGAACGAAACGCCAAACCAATCCTGCTGATAGTTTTCTGGATATCAAAGTATTAAATATGATGTTCCCTTGTAAGAACCACCATATTAATTATGATGTTCCATTGAACGAATCGCAATATTAAATATGGTGTTCCGTTGTATGACTCACAATATTAAATATGATGTCCCTTTATACGACCCGCAATATAAAATATGACGCTTCTTTGTTCAACTCAAAATATTATGTTACTTTGTAGGATTCAAAATATTAAATATGATTTTCCTTTGTGAGACCCGAAATATTAAATATGATGTCCCTTTATATGACCCACAATATAAAATATGATTTTCCTTTGTATGACCCGAAATATTAAATATGATATCCCTTTATACGATGCCACAATTTAAAATATGATGTTCCTTTGTTCACCCCAAAATATTACATATTATATTCCATTGTACGATTCAAAATATTAAATATGGTGTACCTTAGTACGACACAAAATAATAAATATGAAGTTCCGTTATACGAACAACATTAAATAGAATGTTCCAGAATGAAGTTGATTTGTATGCGTAATTGCTACAATCCTACCATCATCTAATCAATACAGATACTGTAATAATCTTGATTAAATAAAAATTTTATGATAAAATAATATAAAATATAAATATTTATAATTATCTTAATATATATCTTTATAAAATTTTAAATAAGCTTCAGTTTCATCTGTTGCAATAGCTGTGTTATAAAAGAATTTTTTTTTTTTTTTACATTTAAAGTGATTTTTTAAGATAACTTTTGATATACATTTAAAAAAACTATAAAAAATTTAATAAACAAAATAAATTGTATTATATTTTACCTGTCTTTATGTGATCAAAAACAATTTACAGTAGTATATAGTAGTATTTTATATAGAGAATGGTCATAATTAGATTTTATTTTAAAACTCTTATAAAATGGAAAATGATAATCAAAAAGAACATAGTATTTCATACAAACATTTATCTATTATAGAATGTAAACACTTTAATTTTCATGCTAAACGATAATATATTTCGGCTATATATTTTGTTCTAACCCTATTTCAAACTGTTTTTTTTTTACAAAATAAAATACAAATTAAAAATTTGGTAGATACATAAAACTTTTTTACCATCAATATTAAAAAAAATGTCTAACCATGGTACAAAACAGTCAATGAACTAGTTACAAGCACCAACCTTCCTACTTTCTCCAAGAATTCCATTTATTTTGTAGAATTTTGTTACCAAACTTTGGCAACCTCCCAATATGGCAAGCTTGCTAATATTTAATCTTGATATTTGTGTCGTAAAACTTAGGAAAGCCAAGAAATTAAATTCCACAACTTTCATCACTTTAAGCAGGATTAATGATGGCGATACTGCTTGAAGTACAAAGAACTTTATATTAATTTTATTTTCATCTATAGAAAAAGAACTTTTATAAATTTTAGAATAAAACTTTCTTAATTTTAGGTTGTGTTTTTAATGTGTTGTGGTATTTTTTTTCTACTTCTGTGTTATACAGTATTTGTATCTTATGTATTGGGAAAAAATGTCCTTTATTTGTTCTCGTTCGCATATTTTTTTATTTTTATTTTTACTTACTTTAATTTATGACAAAGATTTTTTTTTTTTTACATATAGATCTATGAAAACATTTTGCATTTAAAATTTGGGTTATATCAGATTGAATAAATAAACAATTACAAATTGATATCGCTTAAATAAATTATAATATAGATCAGTTTAATTAATGCATTTTTTATTTATGCTTTTGAAGCTTCACACATTAAGAATTGAATATTAAGTCTTATCATATATTCTGTTAAAAATTAACAGGTCAGATTAAGAATTTATAACTATGCATTAAATAATGCACGTTTAATATTTAAAAGCAAAAAAAAACCCTTATTTTTTCTGAGGAAAAAATGATCGCATTTAATTCTTATTTTTAATTAATCTCCCATTATTGTATTTTAATTTATTTTTTTTTAAATTGTATTTTAATTTATTATATTTAAATTATTGTATTTTAATTTATAGTATTTAAATTATTGTTATTTAATGTATTTTATTTTACTTATTGTATTTAAATTATTGTATTTTAATTTATTTTATTTATATTATTGTAATTTAATTCATTGTATTTGAATTATTGTAATTTAATTTATTTTATTTTATTAATTTATTGTAATTTAATTTAATTTTATATATGATTATGATATATTATTATATTATTATAATATATTATGACATATTATTATGATATTTTACTTTCAACCAATTTTTTTCCAATTATTAGGACATATCTTTTTAACTACTAAAGTACTTTAGATTATCAACTTGGTTTTTATAACGACCTATTACTGTAATTAAATCACAAAAGTATTATCATGTATTCGATTCAACCTTCTCTTTGTCAATTATTAGGACATATTTTTTTAAAATGAAAACACTTTAGAATATTAACTTGGTTTATTGTCAAAACTGAAATTAATGCTAAATGATTTACTTGAAATGGCATGGAATTTACAAAATTTTAATGCATTTTTTATTTCTGTTGAAAAACAACCATATTATTCTTTTTCAAATAATTGGAATTCAATTTTGGATACAATACTACATCGAAAATACATCTTCTATTTCTTGGAAAATATTATATACATATATTTCAATCATTTGAAAAACCATTTTGAATGTACTTCTTGATTGAGGATACAATACACATAGGCAATGAAGAAACTAGTTTTGTACAAAAATTCATACAATCATACCCACTATAACATTCATTAAATGTAAATTTATTTTTTATAAAAGAGCCAATAAATGATAAGGATTCAAAAAGGGGGGCCCAAATTTCAAATACTTCCTTCTCTACATTTAAAATTATGGAAGAAAATCTCTGAATTATTTTTCAATACATATTTTAACAGAACCAGAACCCAGATACATTCACTACTGTAATAGTTACTTCACAGTAGTAAATACATTCCATTCTTTTCTATCACATTCCAAACTGCTCGAGAAAAAGGTTTCTCAGATTTTTCGTTAAAAAAGTAATTTAGAAACCTTAATAGCGGACATAAGATTCTCTGAATGTCACCAAATAGAGCCATAAATAGCTCGTCTTATCTCTTTCAACAGAATTTATGTAAATGTTACATAAAAGTAGAAAGGGAGGGCATACAAAATTCCCTTTGAAAGTTCTTGACGGTTTTTCAATAAAGGTCTTTTGTGCCTATGATGTGTAACCTATTTACTTTTTCAATAAATGTAAGAAAATTTCTTGCAAAGCAATATAAATTTTTTGAAAATGTATTGAAGGATGGTAATTTATCGATAGTCTATTTAAATGGACTCTAAATCTTTTCTAAAAAAATTCTTGACTTCCATAAGTTCTTGATGAAACACTGGGAATGATGTTTGCAGTTATGTTATATCATATTTAGACATTGCAAATATTTTATGCATAAAATACACAATATATTTTTCGAAAACTATATCGACTCTTTATTGTTATTGTAATATTCAGCCTAAAATTTGCTTTTTTTTTTTTAAATCATCTCTACCATGCTTTTGACAACAAACTTTTGCCAGACGATCGTCATCAAATCTTCATGTTTGGCGTCAATATGACGACTTTCGCCAAGTTTGTCTTTCCTCAAACTCGATGAAAGTCTTGTGTGAGATTGAAAATAAGATTTCATTTATTTTTAAAAAATATTTTCTTGCCTAATAAAGTAATTTTAGCAGTTCAGTTATGTTTTCAAATAAAGCAATTTTCATTTCGGTATAATTTAAACATGCATTCACATAATACAAAGGTCTAAACATGGACCATAACGAAGTACCTTTTTAGTGAGTTATGTTATTAATTTGAGATAATTCATTTGTGACAAACCATAAACCCACATTCATAACTTTTAATCATTAACAGCAAGCCCACAAGGCTGGTTAATACTAGCCACGTTAATGAAATTCAAAAATGTCTATTATATGTTACTTCTTCTTCTACATTGGTGCAACAGCCCCATAGTGGACTGGGGTCTACCTACTGGTAGATTTTGAGACAGGAGATGCTTCCTTTTTAGAGAGTAGTTTGTTCAACCCTACACAAAACAGTTTGCAATCATTTTAGGCCACACGTTTATTAGTCGCAAGTGAGATTAATGTTAAATGATTTACTTTGAATGAAATTTACAAAATTTCATTTACGTTTTTTATTTCTGTTAAATGATTTACTTGAAATGTAAAGGAATTCACAAAATTTCAATTGCATTTTTTATATTTGTTGAAAAACAAACGTATTATTCCTTTTCAAATAACTGGATACAACACTACATCGAAAATACATCTTCTATTTCTTGGAAAATATTATATATATATTTCAATCATTTGAAAAACCATTTTGAAAGTATTTCTTGACTGAGCATACAATACACATAGACAATGAAGAAACTATTTTTTTTTCAAAAATTCATACAATCAAACGCACTATAACATTCATTAAATGTAAATTTATTTTTTATAAAAGAGCCAATAAATGATAAGGATTCAAAAAGGGGGGCCCAAATTTCAAATACTTCCTTCTCTACATTTAAAATTATGGAAGAAAATCTCTGAATTATTTTTCAATACATATTTTAACAGAACCAGAACCCAGATACATTCACTACTGTAATAGTTACTTCACAGTAGTAAATCCATTCCATTCTTTACTATCACATTCCAAACTGCTCCAGAAAAAGGTTTCTCAGATTTTTCGTTAAAAAAGTAATTTAGAAACCTTAACAGGGGACATAAGATTCTCTGAATGTCACCAAATAGAGCCATAAATAGCTTGTCTTATGTCTTTCAACTGAATTTATGTAAATGTTACATAAAAGTAGAAAGGGAAGGCGTACAAAATTCCCTTTCAAAGTTCTTGACGGTTTTTCAATAAAAAAGTCTTTTTTTGCCTCCGATGTGTAACCTATTTACTTTTTCAATAAATGTAAGAAAATTACTTGCAGAGCAATATAAATTTTTTTGAAAATGTATTGAAGGATGGTAATTTATCGATAGTCTATTTAAATGGAGTCTAAATCTTTTCTAAAAAAATTCTTGACTTCGATAAGTTCTAGATGAAAAACAGGAATTGATGCATGCAGTGTTTGTTATATCATATTTAGACATTGAAAATATTGTATGCATAAAATACACAATATATTTTTCTAAAACTATATCGACTCTCTGTTGTCATTGTAATAAACAGCCTACAGTTTTGTTATAAGTCATTTCTATCATGCTTTCGACAACAAATTTTTATCCAGACGGTTGTTATTAAATCGTCAGGATTGGCGTCAACATGACGACTTTCGCCAAGTTTCGCTTTCGTCAAACTTGGCAAAAGTTTTGCGTGAGAGTGAAAATGAGATTTCATTTATTTAAAAAGAAATTCTTGCCTAAGAAAGCATTTTAGAATTTCAATTATGTTTTCAAATTAAACAATTTACATTTCAGTATAATTTAAACATGCATTCACAAATAAGATCCTTACATGGAAAATAACAAAGTACCTTTTTAATGAAGTATGTTTTCAATTTATGATAATTCATTTGGCACAAACCATGCACCTACATTCATAACTTCCAATCATTTTCAATGGTGTACACAGATTTTTGTCTTTGAAAACAGGCGGAAAATTCCGGTCTATTCAGTCACTTAAAAAACTCTTCTAGTCGACTCGTCGCAAAACTCTCTCTACTTCTAATCTCCTTTTAAAAAAATCCGTCAAGTGGATGGATCAGTTTCCCTCACTTCTCTTTGGAGTAGAAATTTCTCAGCTCAGGGTCTATCACCAATCCTGATGGATCGAAATGGTGTTAGGTCTATCAATGGGTATATAAGTTGGTTGATATTTAATCTGTAATTGTTTCGGCCTGTGAAGGTAGATTTGAGTGAGATGTTGTTCTCATTAGCACAAAACACTAATTGCACGTAATATAACAATCCACAACACTGCTTGTCTGCTGTCAAATTTGAGTGATGGGTTTATTGTATATATTTCAAATAACATATATTCCTGTATCCTGGGAATGAAATGCCAAAACTCTTCCCGTGAAAAAAAAATGCTACATCATTATTCTTTTTCAAATAACTAGATACAATACTAGATCGAAAATAGATCTTCTATTTCTTGGAAAATATTACATATATATTTCAATCATTTGAAAAACCATTTTGAATGTACTTCTTGATTGAGTATACAATACATGTAGACAATGAAGAAACTAGTTTTTTTATAAAAATTCATACCATCATGCCCACTATAGCCTTCATTAAATGAAAATTTATTTTTTATAAATGAGCCAATAAATGATAAGGATTCAAAAAGGGGGTCCCAAATTTCAAATACTCCCTTTTCTTCATTTAAAATTATGGAAGAAAATCTCTGAATTATTCTTCAATACATATTTTAACAGAACCAGAACCCAGATACATTCTCTACTGTAATGCTTCCTTCACAGTAGTAAATCCATTCCATTCTTTTCTATCACATTCCAAACTGCTCGAAAAAAAAGGTTTCTCAGATTTTTCGTTAAAAAAGTAATTTTGAAACCTTAACAGGGGACATAAGATTCTCTGAATCTCACCAAATAGAGCCATAAATAGCTCGTCTTATCTCTTTCAACAGAATTTATGTAAATGTTACATAAAAGTAGAAAGGGAAGGCATACAAAATTCCCTTTGAAAGTTCTTGACGGTTTTTCAATAAAAGTCTTTTGTGCCTACGATGTGTAACCTATTTACTTTTTCAATAAATGTAAGAAAATTACTTGCAGAGCAATATAAATTTTTTTTTTAAATGTATTGAAGGATGGTAATTTATCGATAGTCTATTTAAATGGGGTCTAAATCTTTTCTAAAAAAATTCTTGACTTCGATATGTTCTAGATGAAAGACAGGGATTGATGTATGCAGTGTTTGTTATATCATATTTAGACATTGCAAATATTTTATGCATTAAATATACAATATATTTTCCGAAAACTATAGCGACTATTTGTTGTTATTGTAATAAAAAGCCTAATATTTGTTTTTTTAAATCATCTCTATCATGCTTTTGACAACAAACTTTTATGCAGACGATCGTCATGTTTAGCGTCAATATAATGATTTTCGCCAACTTTGACTTTCATCAAACTTGGTAAAAATCTTACTTGAGAATGAAAATAAGATTTCAATTATTAAAAAATGTATTTTCTTGCCTAAGAAAGTATTTAGCATTTAAAAAGTGCTTCAATAGTGTTTAAATAGTGCTAACATTTCGATATAATTTAAACATGCATTCACATATAAGATCTTTACATGGACAATAACTAAATACCTTTTGGTGATTTATGTTTTTAATGGATGATAATTCATTTGGCACAAACCATACACCTACATTCATAACTTCCAATCATTAATAATGGTGTACACAGACTTTTACTTTTGAAAACAGGCGGAAAAACCCGGTCTATTCAGTCACTTCAAAAAAAAAAATTCTTCCAGCCGACTCGTCGCAAAACTGTCTCTCTCTCTCTACTTCACCAAAAGCCGCCTTTTAAAAAAATCCGTCAAGTGGATGGGTCAGCTTCCCTTACTTCTCTTTGGAGTAGATATTTCTCAGCTCAGGTTCTATCACCAATCATGATGGATCAATTCATAGTATATCAGTTGGTTGATATTCAATCTGTAATTGTTTCGGCCTGTGAAGGTCAAACAACAATCGTTAATTTCATGAGTCTAATTATACATGACACTGATTATCTGCTATTAGATTTGAGTGATAGGTTGTTCTCATTTGTACAAAACACTAATTGCATGTAATATAACTATCCATTCCAACTAACAAAGTTTGTGCACACCACTGTCTATTGAAAAACTGCTTGCCTGCTGTCAAATTTGAATGATTGGTTTATTATATATTTTCAAATAACATACATTCTTTTATTCTGGGAATGAAATGCCAAAACTCTTCTCGGCAGAAAAAAATGCAACATCATTATTCTTTTTCAAATAACTAGATGCAATACTAGATCGAGAATACATCTTCTATTTTTTGGAAAATATTAGGCATATTTCAATCAATTGAAAAACTATTTTGAAAATATGTCGTGACTTTGTGTATAATACTCATAGACAGTGAAAAAACTAGTTTTTTACAAAAATTCATACAATCATACCCACTATAACATTTATTAAATGTAAATTTATTTTTATAAAAGCCACAATAAATGATTCAGAGTAAAAAGATAGGAACAAAAATTGCGATTTTTACTCCCTGAAGCAAATTTCAAAAAATAACCTATTTACAAAAAAACAGTATAACATGGTTAGTATGATGTTTAATATGGAGTATGTCTCCCGGACGATGCACTTTAGGCCTTACAACGCCTAGGCATGCTGAGTATCAAATTATCAATCTGATCTTGGGGAATATTACACCACTCATCAAGCAATGCCCTTCGAAGTTCCGGATGACAGGTGGGAGGGGATTGACGGGCTGCAATTCGTCGGCCAAGCATATCCCCCACATGCTCTATTGGATTCAAGTCCGGTGAGTATGCTAGCCAATCCATACGGATGATATCCTCCAATTGAAGGCATTCGTCTATAATGTTTGCATGGTGAGGGCGGGCGTTGCCATCCATAAACAGAAATTCAGCACCCATGGCGCCCCGAAACAAACGTACATGTTGTTCCAGAATGACATCCCGATAGATGTGTCCTGTCATCGTTACACTCTGAACATGCAGGTCAGTTCTGGAACCAAGAATAATTCCTCCCCAAACGAGCCATCCTGCATCACCGTAACGGTGTCGTCCAATGGTGTTCTCTTGGTGGTAACGGGTACCTGGCGCTCTCCATATGAAAGTCCGGCGAGAATCAGACTGCAAACTAAACCTGGACTCGTCGGAAAACATCACACCAGACCACTGTTGCGGTGTCCACAATGCATGCTCTCTACTCCAGGTTAATCGCAGGCGACAGTGAGTTGCGGTAAATGGAACACATCTGACAGGCCTACGAGCATATAGACCAATGTGCCCTAAGCGTCTGTACACGGTCTGCCTTGAAAATGTCGTACCGGTAGCTGAAGAGAGCTGACGAGACAGGTCTGATGCTGTGCTCCGTCTGTTTCTTTTGGCAGTAATTGCTAAATACCGGTCCTCATTCGGCGTTGTAACTCGGAGGCAACCTGTGCTGTAACATCTACTCACATTACCATCGTCTTGGAATCGTTGCCAAAGCCTGGACATGACACTCTGGGCGATTCCAAGTTCCTCGGATACTTCCAGCTGGGTACGTCCACATTCCAGTCGTCCGATAATTCTACCACGTAAAAAATCATCTAAATGCTTCCTTTGTGCCATAACTATGCGGTTATTGCACTGAAAGGCTTTTAAAGCGCTTGTGAACCATTTTACTTCTTTGCCATCATTCCTTATATACCCCTCTCTTACACTCTCGTCATTGTGACGTACTATCCGTGCCATCTGGTGGTTTCCTGTAATTTGCATATTCTTCTTCAAGATGTGTATGATATTTCTACAGGTGAAATTTTTATTTTAGCATTCAATTTCTGTGTGATTCTGAATTATCCTTAATTTATGGACATGAGTGTATATCGAAAATACATTTTCTAGTTCTTTAAAATTAAAAGTCATATTTCAGTCATTTGAATAATTTTGAATGTACTTCTTTTTGAGTGTACAATACTCATAGATAGTGAAGAAACTAGTTTTGTACAAAAATTCATACAATCAAACGCACTTTAGTGTAAATTTATTTTTTATGAAATAGCGAATAAATGATAAGGATTCAAAGAGTGAATCCAAAAATTTCAAATATTCCTATCTCTTCATTTAAAATTGTAAAGGAAAATCTCTGAATTATTCTTCAATACATATTTTACCAGAACCAGAACCCACATGCATTCACTACTGTAATGCTTCCTTCACAGTAGTAAATTCATTCCATTCTTTTCTATCACAGGTTTCTCAGATTTTTCGTTAAAAAAGTAGTTTAGAAACCTTAATAGAGGACATAAGATTCTGTGAATGTCACCAAATAGAGCCATAAATAGCTCGTCTTATCTCTTTCGTCTTCTCTTTCAACTGAATTTATGTAAATGTTACAAAAAAGTAGAAAGGGAAGGCATACAAAATTCCCTTTGAAAGTTCTTGACGGTTTTTCAATAAAGGTCTTTTGTGCCTACGATGTGTAACCTATTTACTTTTTCAATAAATGTAAGAAAATTACTTGCAGAACAATATAAATTTTTTTTTTAATGTATTGAAGGATGGTAATTTATCGATAGTCTATTTAAATGGGTCTAAATCTTTTCTAAAAAAATTCTTTGACTTCGATATATTCTATATGAAACACAGGGATTGATATATGCAGTGTTCGTTATATCATATTTAGACATTGCAAATATTTTATGCATGAAATACATAATATATTTTTCGAAAACTATATCAACTCTTTATTGGTATTGTAATAAACTGCCTAATGTTTTTTTTTTAAATCATGTCTATCATGCTTTTGACAACAAACTTTCATCCAGAAATTCATCGTTAAATCGTCACGTTTGGTATTTTATATGAACTTGGCGAAAGTTTGGCATAAAAGTTAAAATAAGATTCCATTTATCTAAAAAAAAATGTTTTTGTTCTTGCTTGATTTTTTTTTCTTTTTGTTAAGAAAGTATTTCAATTTTATTTTCAAATCAAACAATTTACATTTCGGTATAATTTAAATATACATTCACATAATATAAGGTCTAAACAAGGATCATAACAAAATACATTTTTAGTGAGCTATGTTTTTAATTAATGATAATCCATTTGTTGAAAACCATATACCCCCATTCATAACTTCCAATCATTAACAGCAAGTGTACATAGATTTTTAAAGAATACTAATCACAGCAAAGAAAATTCAAAACTGTCTACTATATTTACCAACCTTCAATTATTGCACTTATTCTTCTTCTTCATTAGCTCAACAGCTCGATGAAGGACCATGGTCTTCCTCAAAATTGTATTCCATGTTTGTCCTGTTCTTGGTCAATGGTTTCCAATTAGTCACCTTAATTGTTTTCAAGTCTTTTTCCAGACCGTCAATCCACCTGTGTCTTGGTCCACACCCACTCCCCCTCTTTTTCGGGCTCCAAATGGTTTAGCCAAAAATATCTTTTTAGTGACTCCATAGTCCTTTAATCTTATTAAGTGTCCTGACCCTTTAATCCTCTGTATTGCTATAAATTTATTAATTTGTGGCTCTTTAAATAGCTTGTAAATTTCAAAACTTGGTTCTTGTAAAAAACTTGTGGTTCATCTTCTCCAATGATTCTTCTTCTTCATTGGCGCAACAGCCCCTTGGTGGGCCAAGGTCATCTGTTTATTGGCAGATTTGAGATAGGAGATGTTTTCCTTTTACGGAGTAGGGTTGCCAATCCTACACCCAACGATCTGCAATCATATTAAACCGGGACTCATGGTTTAAATTGGATTCCGAACTACTACAAACATCCATGTCACAGCCGGGACTCAAAACCTCTGGCACCGAGAGCAAACCGCTAGTCACTTGGCCATCTAGTCCGCTTACTATACACTGAAGCGACAAAAGTCATGGGATAGCAATATGCACATTTTCAGATGGCAGTAGCATCGCGTAGAACAGATATAAATGCGCAGAGCTTTCATTTCTGTTCAAGTTATTCATGTGAAGAGGTTTTGACGTGATGATGACCGCACGACGGGAATTAACAGACTTTGAACGCGGAATGTTAGTTGGAGCTAGACGCATGGGTCATGCCATTTCGGAAATCGTTAGGGAATTCAACATTCCCAGATCCACTGTGTCAAGAGTGTGCCGAGAGTATGAAATTTCAGGCATAACATCCCACCATGGACAGCGCAGTGGTCGACCGCCTGCACTTAACGAACAAGACCGGCGACGTCTGCAAAGAGTCGTAAATTCTAACAGACAAGCAACACTGCGTCAAATAACCGCAGAAATCAATGTGGGACGTACAAGGGACTTGCCTGTGAGAGCTGTGCGGAGAAATTTGGCTTTCTTGGGCTATTCCAGCAAAAGACCGACTCGAGTGCCTTTACTGACTGAACGACATCGCTTGCAGCGACTCTCGTAGGCACGTGAGCATATCGGTTGGTCCCTAGATGAATGGAAAACCGTGACCTGGTCCGATGAGTCACGATTTCAGTTGGTAAGAGCTGATGGTAGGGTTCGAGTGTGGCGCAGACCCCACGAAGCCATGGACCCAAACTGTCAGCAAGGCACTGTTCAAGCTGGTGGTGGCTCCGTAATGGTGTGGACTGTTTTTTCATGGCATGGACTTGGTCCTCTGCTGCGATTGGAACGAACATTGACTGGAAATGCTTATGTTCAGCTACTTGGAGATCACTTGCAGCCATTCATGGACTTCATGTACCCAAACAACGATGGGATTTTTATGGATGACAATGCGCCATGTCACCGGGCCACAACTGTTCGCGATTGGTTTGAAGAACATTCTGGACAATTCCAACGAATGATCTGGCCACCTAGATCACCCGACATGAATCCCATTGAGCATTTATGGGACATCATCGAGAGGTCTGTTCGTGCTCAAAATCCTGCACTAACAACGCTTTCACAATTATGGACGTCTATCGAGACAGCATGGCTCAATATTCTTGCAGAAGACTTCCAACGACTTGTTGAGTCCATGCCACGTCGAGTTGCTGCACTTCGGCGGGCGAAAGGAGGGCCGACACGATATTAAGAGGTATCCCATGACTTTTGTCACTTCAGTGTATATATCTACCTTCAGTTGTTAAATTCAATTGTTGCGCTAACCCCTATTAATTTAACGTTCTCAATTTTTTTTTCATGATAGTTTCTTTCTTTTTTATAACTATTCGCTTAATGGATATTTCTGTTTTTGAACTCAGTTTTTTTTTTATTTTCCACACACTAATATACCAACAAAAACATGTCTTAATGTGTTCTTGATTTTAATAGTAGCTGATAGGCGCCTTACAACTTTCATATTCTTCCGTTTACTGCCTTTTGTTCCCTTTGGAGATGGGACCCAAAAATTTTGAAAACTCGTTAATACCTTTTAAATGCCAATAAAATGAAGTAAAAAGACATGAATGTTCAATTATCGAATAAATCCACTATTTGGCTTTCAACTACACTCTTCAGCTGCTTAGTTATATATACAATATAAAAAGTATTCATACAGAATTAATTCTCATCTGAGAAAATGAATTTGTAGATTTTTTTGTCCTTCTGAAAATGTTAGGCGTATTTTACGTTTTTTTTTCTGGTCGCGCAATGCTTTTTTCTGCGACTAGCCGGTGGATACACGTTTCTTTGTATGCATTTCGTCGTGTACTTTTTTATACAACGTTTTGAAGTTGAACGTTTTTTTAGAAGCACTAATACTTGATTTTCTTTCCCTATTTTTATTTTTATTTTTATTTTTATTTTTTTTCGTTTGTCTCACAATTATTCTGTGATCATAAAAGCTAAGAAGCGATGATCGATCATCGTGTGCTTGATAAAGTAACGATAAAAAAAACTCGAATCATTTAATCAGCGACTATATAGTAAAAGGAGGTCTACTAATCAAAATTATTTTATGTTTTACCTTCTTCACAATGTAGTAAAATTGTTTTCTTTCTAAAATAAGAATTTCCAATGTTTCCTGACCATATCAAATTTTAATTGATTTTTTTTTTATTTCATCATATATATATATGTGTGTGTGCGTGTGTAGTATTGTTGGTTGGAGCAAATTTGAATTGTAATTGGGCGTGGTTGACACAACTTGAAACACAGCTTTGAGAAAACACCAAACACAAACGAACACACTCAAACACCATATACACACAATTAACTATAGACAATATTTAACACATTTAAAAACTTATGATTAAAAACATATAATCCGTGGAAGAATTTCACTTTTAAGCCGAAAATAAAGATTCTCAGCTGCCCATTGGATGCGCAAAATATACTTCCTCTCCTAGTGAGAGTCTGTAGGCCAACTAATGCATAGGATAGTGCTAAATATACTTCTCTCGGGGCGAGAAACTGCAAACTAAATGTTTCTCAGCGGGAGAGCAGATTGTGTATTACTTCCTCTGCGGTGAGAGTCTCGAGGCCTACTAACCAATTCTCCTGAACGCCGCAGGAGACGCTCCTGCAGTGCGCAGGAGAAAGCACGATTACAATACTGGAAATAATCTACAAAATTAACATACTTCAATCTTTAAAACAATTGTAAATCGATGCAATAAATTTGCATTTTTTACATGTATGAACTTTTCTTGCGTCTTAATGTTTATTTTCAGCTTTTAAATAAAAAAAAAAAATATTTTGATAACTATTTTAAAATTCCAAGCTAACGTAGTTTTTGAAACTTATAATACTGCCATGAAAGCAGCCCACTTTTAAATAATAAAAAGGTGTTTTTCTTTAGAAATATTGACAAAGTACGACTACTTATATATATATCTTTCATTATATATATATATATATATATATATATATATCTTTCATTATATATATATATATATATATATATATATATATATCTTTCATTATATATATATATATATATCTTTCATTATATATATATATATATCTTTCATTATATATATATATATATATATCTTTTCATTATATATATATATATATCTTTCATTATATATATATATATAGAGAGAGAGAGAGAAAGAGAGAGACAGAACGAAAAAATTACATTGATTTAAAAGGTTATCGGTTGGATTTTCATAGTGATCCAGCACAAAATGGTTAGTGAAATAAACTTTATCGATTTGTTTTTATTTAGTCTTGAAAACGCTATTAACGACTTGTTCATTTTATTGCAGTGTGTAGCAACAACCCCAGCTGCTATATTAACAGTTATTTTAAAGTGGAATTTGATTTTATCAATCCTATAAAATACGCAATAAATTCCTGTAGCATATACAGTTGGATTAATGTTATGATAGTAAATAGATTTGGAACATGTTAGAAGATATGAAAGACATAAAGGGTGTCCTTTTCAACACATTATTGGAAAAAGGCTTCAGTGTTTAGTTTGTCATGTCAATTATATTATTTTTTATAGATTTTTTTTTTTTTGAAATATGATATGAAGTGCCGAAATAAAAACTACGATGGGCAATGTTCATGAATGTCTCGATGAACATTGTCCACGGGAAAGCTGCATGCCTCCACGGTCAGCACATTTCTGAACCATTGTAAATAATTTATATATTAATTTGAATTTCGATTAATGCTTTTTGGGTCTATTTAAATGGGGATTATTTAAGTTCACATCGAATGCTACTTTTGTTCTAAAAGAACATTAAATGAGTAATTTTTTTAAAACTTTCAGATTTTGAAGAAAACTGGAAAACTGATAATCATCCTGCATTTTATAAAAAACATATTCTTCAGTTTTATAAAAATATTTTACTTATCGAGTTCTAATTTATTGAAAATTGGGATATAAAAAAGTTTTTCAAAATGCGCTTGCCTAGATGCAGCCTTTTCAAAAGACGGCACTTTTTTAATATATTTTTAACACGTCAGAATCTTGTGTTATTAAGATTCGCAGTTCCATTCTTCTTATCAAGGTGTAAACCACGATAATTTTTTGAAGAAGTCAATATATATTTTAATGTATTACCAAAATAAAAAATAATAATGTTTAATTTTCAAATCAGCCACACCAATGTAGCTGAGAATATTGCAAACTTCTTCACTGGCGCAACAGCCGCATGGTGGGCCAAGGTCGTCTGCCAACTGGCAGATTAATATTGCAAGCTAATATATTTAAATCCATAAATCTGCAGACTTAAATATACTTGTAAATAGAAATAGAATAATAAAAAAATAAATAGAGACCATATTATGATTTATGTGTTTATTTTTTCGAAAAGAAATCAGTTCAAATTTTAAAAGGCTTATGAATTCAATGTAATAGCCCACATAAAATTCTTTACTAACTTTTTATATTTTATTATGTATTTTACTTTTATATATATGTATCCCGCGGTTTTTACAGTTTGTGTATCATTGCTTTATAAACTTCTTTTTCCTGATTAAATTTTTCATTGACAGTTTAAAAAATAGGTTTTTATGATAAATGTGACTACTTCACCACAAAGCCAGTGAAGGTTGACACAGAAAGTGAATTATCATCGAAGAATATTTGAATATTATTAAAAGTTTCGTCATTCTATTTTTATGATAAAGCGTGGTGATGGAGATTTTTAGGAAACTGTTTACCAAGGTTGAGCTGTGCAATGAAACTGCTAAAAAAGATGGACATTTAATCTTATTTTTACATTTTAAGAGTAACTAATAAAACTTTTGCGAATATTTGGTCATTGACGATCGCAATTTTGATTATATTCTCAAGCATCAAGGGCTGTAACATTATAGTCAACATCCAACGTACTACAGAGGCTTTGATAAAGTTTATTTGATGTACATAGAATATACATTAACCTGATTTTGAGCATATTTTTGGACTTATATTCGCCTTATAAATTTTTTTAATATAGATGCAATATAATAGTTTTAAATAATAATCTGTTTTTCATTGTATAGGAAAAAATATTTGCTGAATTTTGTATTTAAATCTGTCAGATTTACACTGTTATAAATCTCACTATAGGCAATTTAACATTAAAAAGGCTTATTGTAGTTAAAAATTTTCTTCCAAAAAGGCCATCATTTAACCATAAACAATTTATATTTCTTATTTCTATTGAATCTTCTATTTGAAATATTAAAACAACTTTTTTACATATGGACAATAAATATTAATAAATAAATATCCCTACATACTACTGTGCCCAAAAATAAGACCAATTCTTTTTTTTTTCAAAAACTCTTATTTCTCTTTTTTACTCTTATTCTTTATTCTTCCAAAATTATTTCATCACCTTCAAAGTAATCCCCACGGATACAATGCACTTGTGCCAACTTTTTTTTCAATACTCAATGCATGCTAAAAAGTCATCAGCAGAGATGCCCTTCAAAGCGAGCGGCGATTCACATTGAATTTCTTCAATCGACTCAAAACTCTGTCCCCGGAGTGGTCTTTCGAGTTTGGGGAATTGTCAGAAGTAGCACGATCTGAATATGGTGCTTGTGGAACGATATGAGTTTCATTTTTGGCGAAAGAGTCACGAAGAATCAATACAGTGTGAGCTGGCGCATTTAGTGTTTTCGGTACCATTCGAGATTTGACGCGTTTGAGGCAAAATGGAATTGACCGATCCTTTTGATATTCCAACATCAGCAGCAAGGTCACTAATTGTAAATCGACGGTTTACAAGAACCAAATCTTTAATTTTTTGGCCGTGAGCTTCGTCGGTTGAGGTTGATGGTCGACCAGAGGGTTCACCACGTTCTGTGCCTTCTTTGAACTGTTTATACCACTTCTAAATACTTCCTTCCAATACAGGAATGCTCGCCGAATGCATTTTGCAACATTCTATACGTTTCCACAAACAAAATTTAATGCATGTTCTTTGCTCAATTAATTCAGACATTTCAAAAATCGTCGAAATCGGTTTTAGCGTCTCACAAATCGTGGCATAACACAAACACTAATGAATAATTTGGCGTGAAATTTCACACAGATATCAAGGACAGTGCCAGCAACCTGAAAAAAGAATTGAAATTTCATAAGAGCCGGGAATTTTAAATTGAAAATTGGTCTTACTTTTTGGACACAGAAGTAATAATATTTTTACTAATTTTATTAGAAAATCATATTTGATACTATTATGCCCTTGCTAAGTGATTATTATTAAGCAATTACCGCATACTGTGCTTCATGTGATTAGAAAATTTCTTCTAAAAAGTACATCCTTTAAATATAAGGAATAATATAATGAATTATATTATACTGCCTACTGGGAATGTTATTGTTATATTTTTAACTGAATGGTCATGAAATATTTGCAAACATTATTAATTTTAAATATTTTAGAAAGAATTATTAAACTTATTGTTAAATATTGTTTTTGTTTGAGGATTTATTAAACTTTAATATGACGTGATGAGCTATGAACACCTATTTTAAAGGCTTAATATTTATATTTAAAATAATTGTTTTAATTAAAAATTTTAATCAGTATAAATGCAAAGGAAATTTGTTAAACTATTTTTTAATTGATTGAATAGTCTATTTGTAAATTAACATGGTGCCACTTAAGTAGAGATTTAAAAAGAAACTACCAATTTAAAAATATTGTCTAGTATAAAATAAAACCAATTTAAAAATATTGTCTAGTATAAAATAAAACCAATTTAAAATATTGTCTGTACTTTAAAAATATTGTCTAGTTAAAGAATATTAAATACTTGGTTCAAACAATTAGCAACAGATGAATCTCAAGTGTTCAACAAAAATCAAACACATCTGTAATCAAGCTACAAATCTTTCTTTTTTGAACTTCTACGAAATTATTCTTATTTATTAAGAAAACAAAAAACAAAGAACAGAATAATCACCCGAATCAAAAATCTTCTTTTTCACCGCATACATTAAAAATAAATGAATATTTAAGAGGTTAACTATATAACTTTTTTTTGGTGCATTCTTTGAGATTTCGCCGTAAAGAACACGGTGGAAAAACAATTAAGAATTCTTTCTTTTAAGAATGTTGCCAAAGAAATCTCATTTGTACTCGTTAATTCTTTTTCTTTTTCGGATTTTCTATTAATGGTCTTTACTTCTTCTGGCGATTGTTGCTAAATTTTGTTGAGGTTAAAAAGAAAAAGAAAAAGAATGAAACTTAAGTAAGATTAAAAGTTTAACCGGATTTCCTTTTCCTAAATTCTTCTTTTCCGATTTAAATTAATTTTCTTTGAATTCTATTAGAGGTTAACCACATAAAAAGGCTGGAAAACGTCATCGTATCTCTCTGGAAATTAATTATCTATATCCCTTACAGAAACCGCAAAATTGAAAATATTTTATTTATTTTTAAATACGATTCTTCGACTTAATCTCCATTTAAACCTTTTCGTCAATACAAACCAGCAGGGCGCTAATATTGGACAAAGCATTTAATTTCGAACACTTTGGCCGCCATAGCCATCAAAAATAACAAGATTAAAACGTTTTTATTGAACATATGAATAAAATTCTTATGTCATCGTTCTTTAAATTAAACTATTGTACTATTTAGTTATTAAATTCATCGTCGCCTGGGAAATCTTGAAGTATTTACCATAATCTTTAGTTAAAAGTAAATTAATTTTTTGTTCAAGCTATTGATACCATAGAGAGTGTCACGTTGAACAATGAAATCGCATTTGCAAGTTAGGCTTAACTACAAAGATAAAGCAGAGCGCTTCTTTTAGCTGTATCTCCAATAATTAAGTTTTATTTGCAAAGAATTTAATGGCGTATTGCTCAAATTAAATTTAACTTTTTAATATTTCCGCTATAAAATTTTTACTTCTTGCGTTAATATAATGTGTGAAATAATTTTCCGTTTGATTCCTAGCACTAAAGTCTCACTTTAAATTACTTCTTGTTTTTCACATAGGTTTCATTTGTAAGTTTATTTTCATAATTTAACAAAGGTTTCTCTAATAAAATAAAAAAATGCCTATTACTTTTGCATATCTTTAATTTTGGAGGAAAAAAAATTTTCAATTTTATTTTATGTTTTTAAGATTTAATTTTCCTAGTCGTGTACAATGGTATGAAATAAACTTTATTAAAAATGCTAAATCCATTTATGTCTGTAATAAAGTTCGCAAAAATACATAAGTCATATATTTCAGCTTAGAACTAGCTAAATATTATTGGTTTATAATTTAACTTGTAGGAATTTATTTATTTTTTTGTGAATTACAGTTGTTTAACTATAAACAAGAATTCAAGTTTAATTAATATGAATATAAAGACATTTTTATTTAATTTTTGTAACAAAAAGTTCTGAATTTTGATATTTTACTGTAATTGTATTCATAATCTATGCAAGGTCATTTAAATTTTGTGTATAATTACAAATTCTGGTATTTACGTAATCATATTGCTAGTGCCAATCATATTGCCAGAAAACAATTTAAATATAATTCAATTTTAGATCCTTTTAAAATTTTTAATATTTTTAATTAATTCAAATATTTAATTCTTTATAACCTGTAAATACGATGCTGCCATGTCATGAGATTTGTGCATTCTACAACAATGCGTAATTAAAGAAAAGAAAGATTCTTGAGTTATTTTACCAGTTGTTCTTTTATCATTAATCGAATACCTCTGGCAAAATAAGTATCTTTAAAAAAATTCATCCGTCACTATCATAATTCCTGTAACATTTAAAAGAAATAATAATAAATATCTACCTGTGCATAATTATTATGTTTCCATGCGACATTATTATTTTATGTATGTAACTTATATGAAGATACTTAGATGACGTTTTATGATAATATCTATTGCTCAAATTTATATGACATGAGTAAGGCATATTCTTATATTATGTTGTTGTTGTTTCTGAATCCCCGATATCGTCTAACTATGAGACCAAATCCATAAGTCCATACACCTATAAAAAGTCCACAGAAGAAGTTCAGAAAAACCTCGTCCACTGAAAATCAAGACAATTTAAAATATGGGCGGGAGCCTTCATCTGCTTGCCCCTTTGGGACCTACACTTGGTGCAGGCCCCAAAAACCCTCCGCTCTTTTTCATAACTGAGAATCCACTAGCAAAATGTGATCCTCAAGTATCCACTGGCAAAATGTGATCCTCAAGTATCCACTGGCAAAATGTGATAAGCAAGTTTGTTGGCTTCGATGGCCCCCAAAAAGCAGGACACCACCAGGACAATCTTTCGAAAAATAGTCTATTGCTGGAGGGATATTCCAGAGATCCTTAATTGTTTTCTCAAATTCGGAGAACACTTCAGTATAAGTAGGATTGGGAAGTCTCCGAGGAAGCAACCTTTGTTAGAGAATCCTCAATCTCATCGGAATTAACTGAAAGTATAGAAAGTAATTTCAGGATGGAAATGCCAGCTCTGTCTCCAACCTTTGTCCTGTTGCTTAGATGTGGAACTGAAGACTGGTTGTCAGTAAATATCCATACATCAGGTTCAACAATATTTTCAACATAACTCAGGTCTCTCTCGATAGCGATCAGTTCGGATCTGAAAACAAAGTTGAAATTAGAATTTCTATTTTTAAGTCTAAAATAACAGTAGGAATCTTGATGAAGATACCACTATCAGAACAGACTTGGTTACTCTTGCTGCCATCTGTATAAATTTTAAATCTCGCGTCTTTGTTTATTCTTACATTATATTCTTTATTTATTCTTACAAATCACTTCTTTATGAGATAAATTGAGATTGTTCTAATTTGATTCAAATCGATTTTACTTATTAAAAAAAAAATTATTCCTTCAGTTTAGTTAATTCCTGGTGATTTATTTTTCATGCTCTTGTAATGCGTATGAATGTTCTGATAATTACACAACGAAAAAAAAGTATATAGTTGTATAAATGTTCATAAATATTTTTATACAGTATTTTATTATATAAAAAGTAAAATTAACCTAGTTTGTTAAATTAAATTTAACTAAATTTTATACATGAAAATATAACCTAACTTTTTGGTATTATGAAGGATTATGAATCTCAAATTGATGGGAATACTACCTACCTGAAATTCATGGGAATATAACCTAAAATTGATAAAATACTACCTGCCTGAAATTGATAGGGATATAAATCTCAAATTGATGGAAATACTACCTAATGATGAAAATATTATCATGGAAATATTACAATTTACATTCGTGAAAACAGTAATCAGATCATATTTAGGCCTTGCCTTAGGTGCCTTGTAGAATCAAAAAATATTTTCAGTTCCTTTTTTTTCCATAAAAACATTTTTCCAAGTTAAAGTTTCAAAATATTAGTTATGACATTATAGTCACCCTGTTTAAAAATAAATTTTGAATGTTCATAAAAACAACTTTTACTTAAAAAAATAACGGTGATGTTTTTGTCGTGTATTTTGTAATGTATAATTTTTGTACAGCGAAAAAAATTAAAATTTTCATAAAAAAAATATTTAAATATTTAAAAAATAATAAAAAACAATTTTCTAAATATTTCATCAGAATTATATGAACTCAAACAGAATTTAAGTTACGGTTTGTCAATTAAATATACTGGCGGAATAAAAATAAATTAGTGTTACATTATTTAGTTTGAATTAGGTGCTAAAATAAATTTTCCTTTTCCAATGCAAATTTTTTTAATAAGGCGAACAATTTTATAAATAATGTAACTCATCTTAAGAATTAGTTTCCATTACTGAAAATATAAATAATTATTTGAATTTCAATGCATTATTTAATGGAGTCCCAGGTTGAACGAAAATTATATTTAATTCAAATAATATCTCACACATATATTTTTATGGTTTACAAATTGTGAATGAAACGTTCACTTTGATTATAACTCAAATATAGAAAAAATAAAAAATTGTATACAAAAAGTGTACATTACAAAATACAAACAAAAAGTGTACAAACGTAACAAATCGTAAATTTAATTCTGTCTGTGTACATATAATTCTAATCAAATATTTAGAATTTTCGTATACATATATTTTGCAAAATATGCGCACATTTTGTTGTCACTAAATGTATAAGTTTTACAATTATAAATATTTTTATATCACAAAATTATACAAATTATTTTACCGTAAATGATAATAAAATATGAAATTATTTTCACCGCCTCAATTATAAATTCTATTTGAGACAAACATCAAAAATGGAGGACATGAATATTAATCATTGCAACAAAAGAAAAGTTTTAATGACTATTTCAAACAATAAATTACTTTCAAATACTTTATTTTTCCAAATGCCATACTTTTTTCTTCATTTTTCCCTCTTTCATGTTTTCACTTTTCTCTAATGATGTCGGTAGAAATGGGATTTAATGTCTTCCTCTAGAAATTCCAGAAAGAAAATATATCATTCCAGGAGTTCTTTTCTTTAGTTTTGATCTGCAACGAATGGTGGCTGTCTGCGGCCAGAATCAAAACAGTCGAACTTTTTCAATTTAAGTGTAGTATTTTTTTAAGAACTATAATAATAATTGTATCTTTCTTTTTCTAGACAAAGTAATATTTCTATAAATAATAAATGTCGAGAATAAATTTTTGGCTGTTTTAATACAGAATTATTTTATTCTCATGAGGAATTATTTCATTTAAATTTCTTTCAAGTGAAATTAAAAGGTATAATAGTAAACGATGTATGGTGATACGTATTTTTTTAGTTAAAAATGTATCATTGATCATTAACTGATTTTTAATTTTCTATAACACGATAATTTTTCCAAATTATTTAGTTTTATTAAATTGTTTAATTCATTAACTGTTCTCTATCTGAAAGAAAATATGGTAAATATTTGATATATAATTGTGTTTTGTGTGTTGCAGTTGTAATTTTATAGTAATAAAATATTTAGAATTTTTGTATACATATATGCTGTAAAATATGTGCACAGATTTTTGTCATTAAATACATAAGTTTTACTGTTATAAATATATTTATACCGCAAAATTATACAAATTTTGCTACCGCAAATGATAATAAAAATATGAAATTATTTTCAATGCCCCAATTACAAATTCTCTTTCAGACAAACATCAAAAAATGGAGGACATGAATATTAATCATAGCAACAAAAGAAAAGTTTTAATGACTATTTCAAATAATAAATTACTTTCAAATACTTTATTTTTCCAAATCCCATACTTTTTTTTTCATTTTTCCCTCTTTCATGTTTTCACTTTTCTCTAATGATGTCGGTAGAAATAGGATTTAATGTCTTCCCCCAGAAATTCCAGAAAGAAAATATATCATTCCAGAAGTCCTTTTCTTTAGTTTTGATCTGCAATGAATGGCGGTTGTCTGCGGTCAGAATCAAAACAGTCGAACTTTTTCAATTTAAGTGTAGTATTTTTTTAAGAACTGTAATAATAATTGTATCTTTCTTTTTCTAGACAAAGTAATATTTCTATAAATAATAAATTTGAAGAATAAATTTTTGGTTGCTTGATGCAGAATTATTTTATTCTGATGAGAAATAATTCATCTAAATTTCTTTCAAGTGAAATTAAAAGGACATTTTATGCTGTATGGTGATACGTATTTTTTAGTAAAAAATGTAACATTGAGAATTAACTTATTTCTAATTTTCTATAACAAAATAATTTTAAAAAATTTCTGAAATTAATTCATTAATTGGTCTCTGTTTGAAAGAAAATAAAGTAATACAGTAAGGATTTCATGCATTCCAATAACAAATTATAAAGCAGACGAAATGTCCAAGGGTGATAGATCCTCCTTTCAAGGACGGGTTGACCCTTAAGTTAGACTTTGGATTTTGCACGTTGATTTCAAACGCAAGTTGACGCTACGTTAGACTTTGGACTTTGCACTTTTTTTCGCCCTTTAGACTTTGGAAACGATAATGGGGAGAGGAAAAAAAAAAAGGGGTTGTGGGGAGTCGAGTGAAGAGTTCCAGGCAGTACGGAGGGTACACAGACCTTTCAACGGACGTGCTTTTAAGATGATTGTGTAAATATTTTATGTGTTTTGTGTGTTATGTGTTATTGTGTAGTGCTGTATTAGCAAATTTTAATAATCACCGAGTGCTAATCACTCGACAATCAAGTGCCACCCTTTTATTTACTTTAATATAATCAATACGGAATTTATAATACGGATATTAATACGATAAAATTATATACGGATATTAATACGGATAAAATACATTTCATATTATATTGGTATTATTTGTTTTATTTAACGATAACTTATTAATTCAAACAAATACATAAAATTATCTGATGAGTAAGGTATACGTACACAGGCTCATTGTATTAGGATCAAAAATTATTTCTTGTATCATTTTGTCAAGCAAGCAATGTTAATCAATACATTAATTTCTTTGCTAAACCGAAACGCTAAAAGTTCACAAACATTTCAGATAATGAAATAATGGCTGTCACGAAAGCTTTAATAAAACTGTCAAATATCAGAAACACTATGGTGTGCTGGAAGTGATGTCGTTTTAATTTTATCTTACAGCGTGATTTGAAATCTTATTTTTAACAACGAAAATAATATGTAATGCGACACTATTGAATGGCGAAGCAGCTTTTTGTTCTTCTAATCTTCGCTGTATGAAACAGGAAATTTTGTTGCTTTATTAAATGCGGGAGAATTTTAAATCACAATACCCCTGGATTCTTTCTCAAGCAATCTAATTATTTCTTCATTAGCCGCATGTGATGGCAACGTTTTTGGCAATAAGCCTTCAGTCGCCATGCGGCGGTTTTATTTATTTATTTATTGTGGTTGATTTCTTTCAATAAATATATTCATGACAAGGCAGGGAGTTATAACAGTGTTGTTAAGCTAAATTCTTGTTTTAATTTTCATAATAAAAATTATAAAAATAAATTAGAATCGACCTTAGGAAATAATAATTGATTTTAGAAACAATAATAGATTAGTAAATAAGTGGATTTATAATAGGATAATTAATAATTAGGGTAATTAATAATATTAGGATAATTAAAAATAATAATTTGCATTTTAAATAATAGTAGATTAAAAAATAATAATAATTAGTTTTAAATTTAATGTATTGATTAGTGATATGAAAGGAAGTTTCAATTTCTGAAATTGGTTAATGATATAAATTTTTCTTCTCATTATTTACATTAGTGTAAATTATCATTCTCACTTATTTTTAATTACTGTGTTGGACAGTAATAAATACTAATGTTTTGTTGTTCAATGTTTTCCCCACTGAAATTATTGAATTTAAATTCCATTTTAATTTCATAGTTAATAAACACACATTACCATTATAAGTTTTTATTTTTCTTTAGCAATTCATGTTTTATTACAAATTACATTTCAAAGATACAATTATATTTCTTTTATTTAACAGAAACGTATTAATTAAAAAAAATACATAAAATTATCTGATGGATAAAGTATACGTATACAGGCCTATTGTATTAGGATCAAAAATTATTTATTGTATCATTTTGTCAAGCAAGAAATGTTAATCAATACATTAATTTCTTCGCTAAAACGAAACTATAAAAGTTCTCAAACATTTCAGATAATGAAATAATGGCTGTCACGAAAGGTTTAACAAAAATTGTCAACTATCAGAAACACTACAGTGTGCTGGAAGTGATGTCGTTTTAATTTTATCTTACAGCGTGATTTGAAATCTTATTTTTAACAAAGAAAATAATATTTAATGCGACACTATTGAATGGCGAAGCAGCTTTTTGTTCTTCTAATCTTCGCTGTATGAAACAGGAAATTTTGTTGCTTTATTAAATGCGGGAGAATTTTAAATCACAATACCCCTGTATTCTTTCTCAAGCAATCTAATTATTTCTTCATTAGCCGCATGTGATGGCAACGTTTTTGACAATAAGCCTTCAGTCGCCATGCGGCGGTTTTGTTTATTGTGGTTGATTTCTTTCAATAAATTTAATGATAAATTCTAAATTCATAAGATGGCTGCGAGATATAACAGTGTTGTTAAGCTAAATTCTTGTTTTAATTTTCATAATAAAAATTATAAAAATAAAGTAGAATCGACATTAGAAAATAATATTTGAAAACAAAATAAAATATGAAAAACTTGAGTTTTAAATTTTATTTATTGATTAATGATATGAAAGGAAGTTTCAATTTCTGAAATTGGTTAATGATATAAATTTGGTTTTTCATTGTATTACATTTAAAATTATCATTCACACTTGTTTTTAATTACTGTGTTGGATAATAACAAAATATTAATGTTTTTGTTGTTCAATGCTTTTTCGAACTGTATGTATTTAATTTAAATTTCACTTTAATTTCATAGTTAATAAGTACACAGTAACATTATAAATTTTTATTTTCATTTTACTATTGATATTTTATTATAAAATAAATTTTAAATTATTTTAATATTATTTGTTTTATTTAAAGATAAATTATTAATTAAAACAAATACATAAAATTATTTGATGTGTAATATATACAGATACAGGATTATTGCATTAAGATAAAAAATTATTTATTGTATCATTTTCTCGAGCGAGCAATATTAATCAATACATTAAATTCTTTGCTAAACCGAAACTCTAAAAGTTCCCAAACATTTCAGATAATGAAATAATGGCTGTCACGAAAGATTTAATAAAACTGTCAACTATCAGAAACACTATAGTGTGCTGGAAGTGATGTCGTTTTAATTTTATCTTACAGCGTGATTTGAAATCTTATTTTTAACAAAGAAAATAATAATTTAAAGGAATTTTTTTATTTACAGGAAATTTTGTTGCTCTATTAAATGCAGGAGAATTTTAAATCACAATGTCCCTGGATTCTTCTCAAGCAATCTAATTATTTCTTCATTAGCCACATGTGATGGCAACGGTTTCGACAATAAGCCTTCAATCACCATGCGGCGGTTTTGTTTATTTGCTTATTGTGGTTGATTTCTTTCAATAAATTTCATGATAAACTCTAAATCAATAAGATGGTAGCGAGTTATAACGGTGTTGTTAAATTAAATTGTTTTAATTTTTATAATAAAAATTATAAAAATAAAATAGAATCGACATTAGAAAATAATAATTGAAAACAAATTAAAATATGAAAAACTAAAGTTTTAAATTTAATTTATTGATTAATGTTATGAAAAGGAGTCTTCATTTCTGAAATTGGTTAATGATATAAATCTTGCTTGTAAATGTTTATATTAGTGAAAATTATCATTATAATTATTGTATTGAACAGAAACACAATATTTAGATACATAATATGTTGTTGATTTCTTTCAATAATTTTAACGATAAACTCTATATTCATGATATGGCAGTGAGTTATAACAGTGTTGTTAAGCTAAATTCTTGTTTTAATTTTCATAATGAAAATTGCAAAAATATACAGAGAGAGAACCAACGTTAGAAATTGATAATTGAAAACAAAGATAATATGTTAAACGAATTAAAGTCTTGGAAAACTTGAATTTTAAATTCAAGTTATTGATTAATGATATAAAAAATTTCTTCATTTCTAAAATTAGTTAATGATATAATTTTTCAATGTTTATATTAGTGAAAATTATCATTCTCATTTATTTTTATTTAGAGTATTTGGCAGTAATAAAATATTTAATTTGTAAACAAAATTTAATTATCTAAAAAAACCCGTAGTTTACCTTCAGGTTTGAATTTTTATTAAATTATTTTGTGATTGTTTCGTTTCCGGTGATAAAATTATTTTACAAATTAGATTAATTTAGATCAAATGCAAGCTATTAAAATCGCAAATAAACAACTAAATAGCTAATAACGTTAATAATCCAATTAATAACTTTTACACTCATTTCACTATTACACTCAAGAGCCAAAACATTATGACCACCTGTCAATAACGAGTTGGCCCACCTTTGGCACGCAATACAGCTTCAACCCGTCTTGGCATGGATGGCACAAGTCCTTGGTAGATGGCCGGAGACAAATTGTACCAGATGTTTAAGCAACGGTCACGCAAATCCGAGATATTGCGAATTGGTGGTCTTTGAACTCTGAGCTGCCGTCCCGAACATCCCAAATGAGTTATATCGGATTGGGATCCGGTGAGTTAAGCGGCCAGGACATTAACTGGAATTGAACATCATGTTCCTGGAACCACTCCAACACAATTTTAGCTTTGAGACAAGGGGCGTTGTCCTGTTGGAACATTCCATTTCCCAGCTGGAAAAACAGAGGCCATGTAAGGATGCAACTGGTCCGCAATGATGTTCAGATACCCTGTAGCATTCATGGTCTGCTCTACCACAACCACGAGTCCCAGAGAACGTCCCCAATAGCATAATACCGCCACCACCGGCCTGTGTATGACCTACTGTACATTGAGGCAGCAACTGTTCGCCTGGAAGACGGCGTATCATGACACGGCCATCAGCGTGATGAATGACAAACCGTGATTCATCTGACCAGGCAACTCTCTCCCACTGATCCATGGACCAGTCACGATGTTCCCGGGCCCAGCGCAGGCGCAGTGGGCGAGTTCATTGCAAAATGTAGGGGCATAATGTTTTGGCTCTTGAGTGTATTTTGTATTAAAATATTGTTGATGTGTTTTTATATATAATGTTGAGGAACATCTAATCTAAAATTGATTGATAGCATAAATATTTATAAGAAGCTGTTTCATTTTAATAATATATTCAAATAATATTCCATTATAAAATCACGTGATATTTATTTAAAATATGAAATTTCCCTACGATGGAATATCTCAAAATTAAAAAAATAAACTAATCTTTTTTCTAATCAAAAATTGAAATATTTTAATTTTATTAAGATTTCCAATTTTTTCCAATCCTGAAACATAAATTGAATAAAAACATTTTTGTTTAGTATTAAAAAAATTAAACTACACTCTTAAATCATTTTATTTTGAATGTTTTGTATAAGTTTAGTTGTAATAAAATATATACTTAATAAATTTTATTTTAATTTCAGGTGAGTGACATATCATTACTCTGAAGATCAAATATTTGCCACAATTAGAAATATTTCTCCCAATTGTAACATGTTTGCATACTTGTAATTTCAGGTATCTATCCATTATCTATTATTAAAAGTAATCAGAATTTTATTTTAATCAAATATGTATGTATTATTTATTTATATTTATATAGTAATTATAACACTAAAAAATTAAAAAATTTTCTTCTGATAAATTATTCATTTTCTTAGAAATGTTACCAACATTTAAATTCATCCAACAAGAACTTATATGATAACCTAAGTAAAATCATCTTAAAATAAGTTTTTAATTATCAAACTATTTATGAATATTTTCCGTTTCCATATAACGATGCTAATTAAATCACATATTTTTTTCTTAGAAATGTTATCAAAATTTAAATTCATCCAATAATAACTTATTTGATCACTTAAAAAATCATTTTTAAATAAGTTAATTATCAAACTATTTATAAATATTTTACGTTTTTCTACAACAATGCTAATTAAATCACATATTTAAACTTGACTGAAACAAAAGAAAACTTTCTCTAATAAGCTCAAATGTCAAAAAGAACAAAACTTCAATAAAATATACTTATAACTAGAAAAAATATCATTGTTCGACCATCGCATCTCCCTCTCATCTCATAGATTGTATTGGTGCCTCTGTACAATTAGGGGGAAAAAAAATATTGATGCAGCATAAATAATTCTAAATCAAGGGGATAAGCAACAACAACAACAACAACAAAAATATATATAAATAATCTGGACTTTATACTTATGCATTTCCGTTTTTCAATAAAAAACATAAAACTTGTAACAACATATCAAAATATGCCGCTACGCCTGACATATTTTATTCGAAATTTTGAAAAAAAATCAATGGATGTTTTGGTATTTTTAAACTACCGCCTGCATTTATTTTCCATTTTTTTTTCATCCATCTTGCTAAAACACAGACGAGTATTGGTTTCTTGCTTTTCTCTCTAGAGGTAGTAAGTACTACATCAGCGAGAAAATCACTCTGTATCCTCTGCTGCAACAATTTTCAAACCAGAATTACTTCTTGAAATTTATATTTTCCATTGAATGGGGAATCTTTTGAAGTCCTTCAGTTGGAATGAATATTTAAGTAGTTTCACATTTGGCGAACTGAAAAAGGAGTTGTACTTTATGACCGTAGAAAATTTTTCCACTGTGAAATGAAGCTTTGCAATGTTGAAAGTGGAGTTCGTGATTTCTGTTTTATTATATGTATGTATGCATGTTGTTTTTCTTCAAAATATTTTTTTTTTAAGATTGGTCTATTTTAAATAAGCTTTCAACATTTATCGTGGAATTTTCAAAATATGATGTTTTCATATATTTGAATTATTGTTGCTATGTTTAATGAAATATTTTGTATGAATTTATTAAACGTACAAAATAATGAAATTGTTTTTGATACATGTTGGATTGAGTAATATTTATTTCAAAAAATTATATTATAGGGTTTTTGTGTGATTAATAATAAATGTAATTTTCTATTTTTGATAATTTATAATTTTTTTTAATTTTAATTTTTCCTTTTTTTCTACGATGATGCTAATGGCACGATACATCGTTGCTGACTGTTACAAAGTATTGTTGCTGGTTGCACGATGTATTGTTGCTAATTGCACGATTTATTGTTGCTAATTGTTACTATACATCATTGCTAATTGCCCGATGCATTGTTGATCGTAAACAAAACTTGGTGCATACACGCTGCATCGTTTTAATTGCGCGAATGTATTATTGCTAACTGGAACAATGCGCATATTTAAACTTAACTAAATTAAAAATCATCCTCTAACAGCATTTCAAAAAGAAAAAAACTTTAAATAAACTATACTAATAACTGAAAAAAAAGTAAGAAAAAAATCTAAACATCTATAAATAATCTTGAATTTATACTTAAGCATTTTCGTTTTTCAATAAAAAAAAACATCAAACGTGTAACAACATATCAAAATATGCCGCTACGACCGACATATTTTATTTGAAATTTTGAAAAAAAATCAATGGATGTTTTGGTATTTTTAAACTAAAGCCTGCATTTATTTTCCATTTTTTTTTCTTCCTTCTTGCTAAAACGTTGACGAGTATTGGTACGAGAGGTAGTAAGTACAATATCAGCAAGAAAATCACTATGTATCCTCCGCTACAACAATTTTCAAACCAGAATTACTTCTTGAAATTTATATTTTCCATTGAATGGGGAATCTTTTGAAGTCCTTCAGATGGAATGAATATTTAAGTAGTTTCGCATTTGGCGAACTGAAAAAGAAATTGTACTTTATGATTGTGGAAGATTTTTCCACTGTGAAATGAAGCTTTGCAATTTTGAAAGTAGAGTTCATGAGTTCCATTTTATTATATGTATGTATGCATGTTATTTATGGTCTTCTTCAAAATATTTTTAAGCTTGCTCTATTTTAAGTATTCTTTCAATATTTATCGTGAATTTTTTCAAAGTCTGCCTTTTTATATATTTGAAATATAGTTATGTTTAATGAAATAATTTGTAAGAATTAATCAATTAAAAATAATAAAACTGTTTTAAAAATATTTTGGATCCAATATAGTAATATGTCTTAAAAAATATGTTATACCATTTATATGTAATGAAATTTTTGAAATTTTTATAAAGTAATTATTAACTTCATTTATACTATTCACTTAGGTCATTTGAAAATATATTTTATTTTCTATGTTTAATAACGTATGAGGAAATATTTGTGTTAGTCACAATATTATTTAGTAATAAAAAGTTTTTATATTACCCTTCCCTATTAACATTTTAGATCACTAAATTCTAAGACTATGAAGAAGTATTTTATGTGTATGCTTAAATGCTTAAAACTTGACTACCACCGAATAACATATAAAAACATTGAAATATTGAAATAAAGTTTGACTTATTTATTATTTAAAGTAACATAATTTCGATTGCTTTTATATGAAACTACTAACGCTATCTCCAAGGCTTTAAATAAGTTGTTAATAATTAAATTATTTATAAATAATTTCATTTTTCCTACAACAAGGCTGATCTCACGATGTATCGTTGCTTGTTGAACAATTTATCATTGCTAATTACGCAATGCATTGTTGCTACTTGCAACGATGCACATATTTGAACTTAACTAAAATAAAAATCATTCTCTAACAGTCTTAAACATTTCAAAAGAAAAAAAAACATTTTAATAAAATATACTTTCAACTAGAACAAATTTAAGAAAGAATCTATAAAACATCTCGAGTTTATGCTTATGCATTTCCATTTTTCAATAAAAAAATCATCAAACGTATAACAACATATCAAAATATTCCGTTACACCTGACATATTTTATTCGAAATTTTAAAAAAATCAATGGATGTTTTTCAATTTTTAGACTATAGCCTGAATTCACTTTCCATTTTTTTTCCATCCTTCGTTCTGAAACACTGACGAGTATTGGTTTCTTGCTTCCCTCTCTAGAGGTAGTAAGTACTGCATCAGCAATAAAATCACCATGTATCCTCTGCTGCAACAATTTTGAAACCAGAATTACTTCTTGAAATTTATATTTTCCATTGAATGGAAAATCTTTTGAAGTCCTTCAGATAGAAGGAATATTTACTAATACTACAATGTATTGTTGCTGATTGCATTATGCATCGTTGTTAATTGCACGATGTAATGTTGTACGTTATCGTTATTGTTGCACTGCAATCGCTGTGTTATCATTGCACTGTTATCACTATCATTGCATGTTATTTTTGCACTGCATCGTTACTAGTTGCACGATGTATTGTTGCTAATTGCACGATACATTGTTACTAGTTGCGCGAGGCATCGTTATTTATTGCACGATGTATTCTTGCAAATTTCACGATGAACCTTTACTAGTTTGACGGATGTATTGTTACTAATTGTCCGATAAATTGTTACTAATTTCACGATGCCTTGTTACAATTTGCTCAATGTATTGTTGCTAATTGCAAGATGTATTGTTACACGATATAGTTATTGTTGCACTGCAATCGCTGTGTTATCATTGCACTGTTATCGTTATTGTTGCATGTATTGTTGCATCGTTACTTAATTGCACGATAGTTGGACGATGTATTGTTGCTAATTGCACGATGCATTCTAGTAGCACTATGTATTGTTGCTAATTGCACTAGTTGGACGATGTATTGTTGCATTCTAGTAGCACTATGTATTGTTGCTAATTGGACGATGCATCGTTATTAATTGCACGATGTATTGTTGCTAATTGCACGATACATTGTTTCTAGTTGCGCGAGGATCGTTATTTATTGCACGATGTATTGTTGCAAATTTCACGATGCACCTTTACTAGTTTGGCGGATGTATTGTTACTAATTGTCCGATAAATTGTTACTAATTTCACGATGCATCATTGATAATTTCACGATGCATTGTTACAATTTGCTCAATGTATTGTTGCTAATTGCAAGATGTATTGTTACACGATATAGTTATTGTTGCACTGCAATCTCTGTGTTATCACTGCACTGTTATCGTTATTGTTGCATTGCATCGTTACTAGTTGGACGATGTATTGTTGCTAATTGCACGATGCATTCTAGTAGCACTATGTATTGTTGCTAATTGCACGATGCATTCTAGTAGCACTATGTATTGTTGCTAATTGGACGATGCATCGTTATTAATTGCACGATGTATTGTTGCTAATTGCACGATAAATTTTTACTAGTAGCACTATGTATTGTTGCTAATTGCAAGGATGTACATATTTAAACTGAACTTTACTAGTACTAACTAAAATAAAAATCACTCTCTAACTAATTCAAGCATTTCAAAAAGAAAAACTTTAAATAAAATATACTTACAACTAAAAAAAATGTAAGAAAAAAAAATTTTAACTTCTGTAAACAATCTGGACTTTATACTTAAGCATTTTCATTTTTCAATAAAAAACATCAAACTTATAACAACATATCAAAATATGCCGCTACGCCGGACATATTTTATTCGAAATTTTGAAAAAAAAATCAATGGATGTTTTGCTATTTTTAGACTACGCCTGCATTTACTTTCCCTTTTTTTCATCCTCCTTGCTAAAACAGACGAGTATTGGTTTCTGGCTTTCCTGTCTAGAGGTAGTAAGTACTACATCAGCGAGAAAATCACTATGTATCCTCTGCTGCAACAATTTTCAAACCAGAATTACTTCTTGAAATTTATATTTTCCATTGAATGGGGAATCTTTTGAAGTCCTTCAGATGGAATGAATATTTAAGTAGTTTCGCATTTGGCGAACTGAAAAAGGAATTGTACTTTATGATCGCAGAAAATCTTTCCGCTGTGAAATGGAGCTCTGCAGTATTGAAAGTAGAGCACGTGAATTCTGGTTTATTATATACATGTATGCATGTTATTTATGGTCTTCTTCAAAATGTTTTTTAAGATTGCTCTATTTTAAATATCCGTGCTATATTTATCGTGGATTTTTCAATGTATGATGTTTTATACATTTGAATAATTGTTGTCATGTTTAATGAAATAATTTATATGAATTAATTAAATGCTGAAAATAAAGAAATTCTTTTAAATATATGTAACTTTTTTTTTAAAAAATTGAACTATAGGGTTTTTTTATGTAATTAAAATTTTTAAAGCTTTTGTCAGTCGAATATCTTACTTCATTTATACCCATTACTTAGGTCATTTGAAAATATATTTTATTTTCTATATTTGTTTTAGTAAGAAATATCTGCGTTACATACAATTTATGTGTCTGTTTAAAAAATGAAATCTTGAAAACTACCGAATAACAAAAAAAAAAACACCTTGAAATATTTAAATAAAAGTTTAATGATTTTTTTATTAGAATTTTGAGAAGTATCATTTCGATTACTTTTACCTGAAACTACTGACAATAACTCCCTAACACTACAGCCCATATAGGGGAAAGCAATTCTGCTAGTGGCAGATTTCGATACAGGAAATGATTTTTTACATTATAGGGTTTTCAGCCTTATGTCCAATTCTCTATAATCATATTAGACCTGGACCAACGGTTTAAAGTGGATTCCAAAACACTACAAACATCCATGTCACCGCCGGAATTCGAGCTCGAAGCTTGGGTCACCGAGCGCAAGAGCACTGGTCACTTGGCAAACAGGCCTCCAATTTATAAGATCACCTAAATTATTTTTAACTGAATCATTTTAAGGAAATAAATTGCTAATAATCAAATTATTTATAATTATTTTCCGTTTTTCTACGAAGCTAATTGCACGATGCATATATTTATATTTAAATAAAAAATCAATCGCCAACAAAAATAAACATTTCAAAAAGAAAAAAATCTTAAATATACTTACAACTAAAACATAACATCTATAAAAATTCTCGACGTTATACTTATGCAATTCCGTTTTTCAATAAAAAACATCGAACTTGTAACAAACATATCAAAATATGCCGCTACGCCTGACATATTTTATTCCAAATTTTGAAAAAAAAAAATCAATGGATGTTTTGGTATTTTTAGAACACCGCCTGCATTTATTTCCATTTTTTTTTCTTCCTTCTTGCTAAAACACTGACGAGTATTGGTTTCTTGCTTTTCTCTCTAGAGGTAGTAAGTACTACATCAGCAAGAAAATCACTATGTATCCTCCGCTGCAACAATTTTCAAACCAGAATTACTTCTTGAAATTTATATTTTCCATCGAATGGGGAATCTTTTGAAGTCCTTCAGATGGAATGAATATTTAAGTAGTTTCACATTTGGCGAACTGAAAAAGAAATTGTACTTTATGATCGTGGAAGATTTTTCCACTGTAAAATGAAGCTTTGCAATGTTGAAAGTAGAGTTCGTGAATTCCGTTTTATTATATGTATCTATGCATGTTATTTATGGTCTTCTTCAAAATATTTTTTAAGATTGGTCTATTTTAAGTAACCGGTCTATATTTATTTTGGTGTTTTTTAAAGTATGAGGTTTTATATATTTGAATTATAGTTGTTATGTTTAATGAAATAATTTGTATGAATTAATTAAATGCTTAAAGTAATGAAATTGTTTTTAATATATATTGGATCGATTAATATTTTTTTTTCGAAAAATGTATATTGTAGCTTTTTTACGTAATTAAAATTTTGAAAGCTTTTATGTATGATTATATTACTTCATTTATGCTAATTATTTAGGTCATTGAAAATAGATTTTATTTTTATGTTTCATAATTTATTAGGTATGCGTTAATAGTATTATATATAATTATAATACCATACCGTAATATAATACGTTTTTATTAATACTTAATATTATAAAACTTGCATTAGTTATGATATTAATTATTAGTAAAAAGGTATTATATTATGTTTTTCTACTTTAAAGTTAAAATTTTAAATCTATAAATTATGTGATTATGTAGAAGACAAATTATGTGTCTGTTTAAATAATTAAAACTTGACAATTCCCTAATAACATTAAAAAAACACTGAAATATTTAAATTAAAATTTGACTTATTTTATTAATTAGAATTTGACTTATTTTTATTAGAATTAGAATGTTTATTAGGATGTTTACTGAATTTTTTAATTAGAATTTGACAACTTTTAGTTAGATTTTACAGTTTGAAGAAGTAGACAATTTATGTGCCTGTTTAAATAGTTAAATTTTTCAACCACCGAGTAACATAAAAACACAAAAATATTTAAATACAAAAAAAAGAATAATTTTTAATTAGAATTTTGATAAGTATAATTTCCATTTTCCATTTATCTGAAAGTAGTAATTGACTAACTCCCTGGCACTACAACCCATGGTGGGCTAAGGCCATCTGGTGCCGGAATTTCGAGACAGGAGATGGCTTCTTTTTATACTAGGGTAGGTTTGTCATCCTTACGCCCAAAAGTCGTATTAGACCGAGACATAAGATGTAAAGTGTATTCCGAACCACTACAAGCCACTACTACTACTACAACAAGCATCTATGGTACCGTTGGGATTCCAGTCCGAAACCTGTAGCCCCAAGTGCCAGAGAACTAGTCACTCGGCCATCAGGCCTCTATCTGAAATTACTAGTAGAATTATAATTTATATCAGCATACAAGTTAAATTGTAAAAAAATCTTATATGTGCGTGTGTGTGTGTGTAATTTTTGATGGAGTTATATAATAGCATTTAACTATTTCATAAATGTAAGATAAATGTCATAAATATTTTCCTGAATATCGTTGAAGATGAATTCTAAAAGAAATTCGAAGAAGTTCTAAAAAAAGTTGAAAACTTCAAATAAAACTGTTTTGAGAATAGTGTTATGTGTATCATGCATGCGAGGTTCTGAATTGTGTAAATGCTTGGGAAAATGAACTTTTTTATACAATGTATTCATGAGATAATGTTGCCATTTTTAATTATTCTTATCTAACCATGACTAAAATGCCTTCATTTTGGCCGTGAGGGTTATATTTTTCAATTCCTTCTAATAGCTCACACTCTCCCTATATATATCTTGTTCAAATGTTCAATCGTTAATAAAATACTTTTTATTCATCCACTCATGTTCAAATACATTTTTTTGAACTTGTAGTGGATGACACTTGAAGTTAATACAGTTTTTTCAAATATTAATTTAGTAATTAAATTTAATTAATTAATTATTTTTTTTTGTTATTTAAGTTGCATATATCTACCAATAGATGGCGCCAGATAAACTTAAAAAAATGAATGAAAATTATTTATAAGGACTTTCTGCAATATAGTGAAAGAAAACTAGGAATTGACTTTATTTTTTTTTTTTTTATATTACTTGTTTTGAATGAAATGGGTGAACCATTTTTGGTTTTTGTACTGGCACGGTGTACCTGGTCATTGTTCTTGCCTAGATATTTAGGCCTTGTAAATCTTCATTCTTTCTGTGGAGCATGTCATTACTATTTTTTTCCTGAGCTGGTTGTGTCGAATAGTGAACAAATGTAAATTAACCTTGAGTAAATGAACTGTTTAACTGTGAACCTCTTAACTGGCAATGATTGAAGTGACATGCATTGACTTTTTTTTGGAAGGAATGAGATTTTGCTTCTTGCGTTTGGGGTGAATTAGGGCTGCGTGTAGCATTTCCTGCTTTTGTAGATTTGTGAAGTCAATTATTTGATTCTTTAGAGAAATTTATTACTATTTTTCATAATTTATTGCAGCAGAAGTAACGTACAAAATTAAAAGACTTTATAAAAAAATAAATGTAATGAATGATTCATATGATTCAATTGATTTATATTTGAATGGTTCATATGATTTAAATTATTCAATTGATTTATATTTGAATGGATCATATGATTTAAATTATTCATATGATTCAAATTATTCATATTTGAATGGTTCATATAATTTGTATAATTCATATGATTTGAATGATTCATATTTGAATGGTTCATATAATTTGAATGATTCATATGATTTAAATGATTTGAAAGATTCGAATGGTTTAAATGATTTGAATGATTCAAATGATTTATATTTGAATGGTTCATATAATTTGAATGATTCATATGAGCCATTGAAATCGGATTTTACTAAGGACATTTCTTTAATCCCAACAATAAATGAATTCGAATATGGTTAGGATACTAGCCCTCCAATCCGTCGCTGTTTGTGGCTCATAACGTTGTTTTCTTCAAAATGGCCTTCTTTTTACTTTAAAGAATCATTATTAGGGTATTTTTTAAAGATTCCCAAATTTTGATAATAAAGAGAAACGAAAGATATGGGACATGACTCGGCGGCTCAAACTTAATGAAAAAGTAAAGTCTTAATTAGAAAATATTTGTTTTTCAAATATTGCAATTTATAAAGGATTTTTATCAATAACATACTAACCTTCACGAAGTTTTCTATTGACATTATTTTTTTTTTACTTTGTTTCTTATAGCCATTTTATATATTTACAACAACCGCAACTCTGTTGGCCATTAAAGTATTGACAATCGACGGAAATTTGTTTTAAGAATTTATTGTGTATTTTATGATGTTTTAATTAATATCCACTTTAAAATTACGGTTAACATGCTTACTATGATAATGCAATAAAATGCACACACCTCTTTGGATCAACTTAGATTTCAGAACAAACCTTTTCTGCTGAATATTAAAAGTCATAATAAACTATTAAATCAATCATTTTCATATTAGTTACTAAATAAAAATCGGGCCTACTCTAAAACTTTAATTAAATTAATACAACATGATAAGCGTCATATTGTTTAATTCAGTTTGTTGTTAGTGTCTCTTATGCCAGGTTTCTTATTCCATTTTGTTGTGAGCGATACTGATTTATGTTCAACTTCTTTTGTGCTTGCTAAGAGTCGTATGTCTCCACTTAAAAAACTATGCTTTGTTTAGAGTTAATGACCGATGCAATTGTGGCTGGAATTGTAGATTATTTAAAAATTTATTTATCTTCTAGAAAGAAAATTTATTTCTTTTTAGTAACTCGCAAATAATATTGAATTGGATAAAAGGTCCATCTAACAATTGGAAAAGCCTTAGTTGCGAATCGTGCTTCTGAAATTTAGGACCAAGTTTCACTATCTCAATAAAGATATTCCAAGGGAACTGAAATCCAGCTGATTTAGATTCGCGTAGTTCAAAGTCATCTAACATTATAATGGTCCCATTAACTTTAATGGATCCATGTTTGAAGGAAGATAACTTACCAACTTTTCAATTTGATCCTGAAACGAATTTGAAATCAGAAAATATTCTTCAAGAACAGTGCCAAATAATAGTTTTTCTGTTTCTAGTATGAACCCTAAATTTGATTTACTTATGGTAACTTTTCTCTTGGACTAAATTAAAACGCGTAATGCATGGTGTTTAAGATTCATAAATAATGAAAAACCAGCAGCTTCTAAAATTATTGGATTTTTAAATATACAAAAGCTTGACAAAGCAAATAACTCTATTTTGAAATTTATACAGCAACAGGAATTTAAAGGAATTAAAATTTTAAAATCAAAGAAGAATTTAAATCTATATAATAAAATATTATTATTGAATCCATTTCTTGACAAAGAGGTCCTGAGAATGGTGAAAGCCTTGGAAATACGAATATTTAAGAAAATCAGAAACATAAAATTATTCTTCCTAAACATCATGGGTCAGTCTTAATAACAATACATTTTCAAGAATACAGTGAATCTACATGGGGAAACATCATTAATAATCTCAACTCTGCAACAAAAGCTTAGAGTCGTTAATTTCCGAGAAGTTGTTTGAAGAATAATACGGAAGTGTGTTACATGTTTTAGAAATCGAACAACTATTTCTACTCAGATAATGTCTGATCTTCGAGCTCGGTCGTGTTGTATTAGATAGGGTATGTTTTAAAGTTGGTTTGGATTTTGCAGGACTTTTCCTAATTAGACCTATAAAAGTTATAGGTGTAAAACCAATAAAATTCTATGTTTGTTCATACATATTCCATATCACCAAATGCCTTCATCTAAAAATCATCAGTGACCTCACAACAGAAGCATTCGTAGCTTCGTTAAGAAGATTCACTGCGCTAAGATGAAAAACGTTTTACAAACACATGTACCAATTTTATTGGAGCTACAAGGAGATGAAAAGATTCATAGCATCACTTTCTTCTAATGAAAGGGTTCAAAATCATCTCAATAGAGAAAGTGTTCAATGGACATTAAACCCTGATGCACTGCTTCACTTTGATGGTCTTTGGGAACCTATTGTGAAACTGACTTGTTTCACACTAGGTTCTTTGAGTTTCTTGTTTTAAAATGAAGAATTTTTCACTTAAAACGTGTTTGAGTTCCAGGTCTTTAATGTCAATATCTAGTGTTCATGAACGTCTTTATCTTCTCGCACTTTCATATTTGGAACTACTTCATACGTACGTATGAACGTTTCATATTTGTAACTACTTCATACGTACGTATCAACGTTTTATATTTGTAACTACTTCGTAATTGGAGATTTAACTCTCCTGCAACACCTCACTTTGGAGATCTCTGGGAAGCTGGTATGAAGCAAATGAAAGTACAAAAAGAACCGTTGAAACACGAGTTCTAATTCAGGAAAAATTCTTTATCTTAATCTCTCATATCAAAGAGTGTTTGGGTTCCAGATCTTTAGTGTCCCTCTTTAGTGTTCATGAACATCTTAATCTCCTCACACCTGGACTTTTATAATTGGAACTACTTTATATGCTATTGCAAAACTTAATTTGACTTCTGACAAAATACCTCCAAGAGAAAATGAAAACTGCCTCAACTACTTTTCAAATGCTTCTGGAAACATTGATGAATGGACTGTCTCTCTCAATGGCAAGGAAGAACTAAGTTGCTGAAAGATAAATTGAATTTTAATATTAATGATTTAGTTTGGATAAATGAAGAAAATGTACCTCCATTAAAGTGGAGACTTGGATGAATAATTGAACTGTATCCTGGTACAGATGGAAAAGTAAATGTTGTTAAATTAAAAGCTTTAATAAAAGGACTGAAACGCCCTATCTAAAGACTTTCACTTTTGGCATTTTCTAACTTGATGTAGAAGAGAAATTTATTTCAATCTTTACTTTTTTTTTTTTTTTTTACCTTAACCCAAATTTATTTAAAACTTTATATTTTACTTTATTAGTGTGTCAAATATTGTGCTTTCCGGATTTAAACAGATAAATGTGTGAATTTTAAGCACGCACGTGTAGAAATATTGCAGGTTTGTAAGTAGGCTCTGTAGGTCATATGTAATGTTTAGAATTTATTAATTTTAATATTTGAATTGCAATTTGTGAAATATGATAATTAATGATTAATTAAGAACTTTTGTTCATCTTAACTGAGTACGTTCTGTCGTATCGATGGTGGTTGGCTCTCCATACGCCAGTTAAGAAGATGAATTGGATTGTAAACCTTGACCTGAGAAGACACTTCTCTCTTGGCCGCTATAGCGAAAGTAAGAAGGGGGAAATTCGCTTAAATATATGTAATTAGGTAACCTAAATATCGGAAAATATTGACCTTATATAAACGGTACATAATTTAGATATAATCAAATGAAATGTAAACTATCTTGAGAGGAGCTGTTGCTTACGCGCATGTTGGAACTTAAGCGTTCTTGAAAGAGGAAAATTTTTTTTAATTGATAGAATTCGGTGACAGTAAACAAAAAAAGGGTCCTGACGATCGAGTGACTAGCGCTCTGGCTCTCGGTGACACATGTTTGGGGTATGAATCCCACCGGTCCCATGGATTTTTGTAGTGGTTCGGAATCCACTTTAAACGATAGGTCCCGGTCTAATATGACTGCAGAGCGTTTGGCGTAGGGCCTACAAACCTTCACCATAAAAATTAAACATTTCTTGTCTCAAATATGCCAGTAGGCAGACGGCCATGGCCCATCAAGAGGGCTGTTGCGCCGATGATGATAATGATAAATAAAAAAATTATTAAACTGAGGTTATATCAAGCATTAAATTATTTCTTTGTAAAATAAATGAGAGTTTTTTATTGTTCAATCTGTGAGTGTTTTATTAGAAAAATAACAACGACTTTGAAATATCTTAAAAAGAAGCATGAAACATCATCATTTTCATATCCTATTATGCATATATATATTTAAAATTATTACAGGAAAGCGATATTTTCAGCTACTACAAGAAAGTGATATTTAATGCTGCTATATTACTGTTATGCACTAAATTACTGATAACATGGAATTTCTATGAAAACTTTTGACTTGGTTTAAAATAGTTTAATAAGAAAAAAAAATTCCTCAACATAAAACAATGTTATGAAATTACTTTTTAAAATATTCTACATATTTTTAACACTGTTTCTTCTTCTTCATTAGCACAATAGACCAATGATGAGCCAAGGCATTCTGCCTTCTGGCAGATTTCGAAACATGAGATATTTTCCTTTTATGGGGTTGGGTTGTACTAGCCACTACACTAGCGTTTATTCTCTACAGTCTTATTAGACAGGGACCTACAATTTAAAGTGGATTAAACCACTAAAATCATCCCATGGAGACTCCAATCCGAAACCTGTGACACCGAGCACCAAACACTAAACGATTAAATTCTATTAATGTTTTAAAAAAAAAATTTAGAACGTTTTAAACTTTAAAAAAAATTATCGTTGAAAACATTTTAAAATGATTAATATCCTCAAATCAAATTGGATTACATCAAAAAAATCATTACGGTTTTCAAAGTAGCATGATAATTGCAAAGGCAGAATGATTGAATGATTAACTAAAATTATAAATAAGAAACATGAACCTATTTATTTACTTTCAAAAATAAAAATAAATTATCCTTGAGAAATGATAAATTAGTTATTTTCTTTTATGAATTAATCTACGCCTGAAGTTCACACACTTCATTTGATTTCTTGTTCACATGTAATTAATTGGTTACTTCAAAAGAAAACTAAATCATTTAATATATGCAACATAATAAACACATATTCTAAAGCGTAGATTATTAAATCAGATCACTTAAAGAAATCATTTGATCTAGTTATAATTTTAAAGGAACATTAAATAGAAAATAAACGAAAAGATATTGCAAACAAAATAACATGAAATGTAATTTAAATCAATTTATGCCTATTAGGTAATCATTATGAGTTTTTAGTTTTCTTTTCGCCAATTCTTAATTAATTCTTTACACCCTTAATGAGTTTAGAGTGTTATTTATTATTTTTCTTTTCTTTTTCTTCTTTTCTAAATTATAATTATATTTTCTTCTTTTATCAGTGATTAAACAGATACATAAAGTATGTTGTAGTGTTTTTGCTTACCTATCTTAAAATCTGTAATACAAAATAAAATTTTAATTAAATTTTAGATTTTATTAAATTAAAAAATTAAATAATCATTAGATGCAATTTTATTAAACTTTAAAAAAATCAATTATTAAATTTATTTTTTTAATAAAAATAATTAATTATTAAATTAAAAATTCATTAATTTTTACATCTTTGAAAAAAATTTATTTATTAAATTTAATTTTTTTATTATTATATTTATTTAATTTTTAATTTTATAATTATTAAATTTCATTTTTTAAATAAAAAATTAATTATTTATTAAATTTTTTGAATTAAAATTAATAAATTATGAAATTTTATTTTATTTAATTAAAAATTTTAATAACTTTAATTTAATAAAATTTTAATAAATAATAATAATAAATAAAATATTTTAATAAATATTTTACAAATATTAAAATGTTTAATATTAATTATATGTTAACTATTAAATATTAAAATTTTAAATTTTTACTTTTTTATTCTATATTTATTATTTATTTCAAAAAATTTTTTAAAGGCAGTACTTATCATATGACTTTTATTTCATCACTGTCTTGTTTTCCTGATTTTAATTAACTAAGCAGTGTGTTTAGCAATACAAATTAAATATATAAGAAATATCAAAACATTTTGCTTTTTTTGTTTACTGTTTTATTTTTGTTTGTTTTCATTTACTGTTTTATTTATAATTTTTACTAATTTATAATTTTAATTTTTTTATTTAGCTTGATAGGGTGTTATTTCTAATCATCTATTGACATTATTTTGCTTTTGATCCTTTTAATGCATGCTAAACTACAATTTCACATTTCATCTTCCTATTATATGCAACCATCTAATCAAATCTTTATTTTTGTAATATATTTACTCAGCAAATACAAAATATTAATAAACTAAATAGTGTTTGTTCTATTTTAAAATGAGACAGTTTTGTTTAAATTGCCTCGTTTATACACAAAACAATAGCAGCTGAAAAACATTCCATTCTCTTTCTTTCGCATAATATCTGGCAACTAAAAAAAACCAAACGATAACAATAACTATAAATTGCAGCGCATTCTTTCCCAAACAAACTGCAGCCCATTCTCTCTCAGGGCTCGACGCTATCGATTCGTCGAACGACCTTGACATACTTTCCACGAACACTGTATAAAAATAGATAAATGTTTTTCAAAAGATAACAAGATGACGTCGACGGTTCAGACTCAATGAAACAGTTTCCATGAATATAAGATGAGAAAAGGAATTTCTCCGATGGTTGAAAGGAGTTTTTGATTAAGTCGCAACGGTTCATATTGATTATTAGTAAACTTGTGTTGAATTGTTTTTTATTATTGATATATATATATATATTTTTATTTTACAATTTGATGTAAGAGATAAAACACAGAACAAAAGATACTTTTGTAGTATTAGATAATGCCTAATTGTTCATCATCATTTTGCCATAAATTTTTAACATTGTTTTATAAGAATAAAAGGTCTATTTTGGTGGTTCTCAAAGGGTGCACACCTGAAAATTTCCGTGTTCTCCCTGATTTATTCTAGACAGTTATTACTCTTTTACTGAACAGTTTACACTTTTATTGGTCAGTTACTCTTTTTTAGTCAGTTTTCGCATTCAAATGTAGCTTTCATTTCGAACAACTAACTTTTCAGGGTTTGTTTTCTTCTTTCATCACATAAAAGTCGCCAAACAGCAATAATACGCCAAAGAAGGTTTCCGAGAAATTTGGAGTGGTAACTTCCAGGTTGGATAATTATTAGTGCTATCATCAATTTCCATCATTTATAATTAGCATCAGCATCATTTATAATTAGAAGTGCTAGAATCAATTTCCTTTACAGCCTCTGAGACTCCACCGTCTTTAAGTAGTAGTCTGTGGAGTTGGCTATCTGAATATAAAAGTTTGAGACATTAGTAGCATTAAAGAAAACAAGGTCTATTTTAGTGGTTCTCAAAGGGTGCGCCCTAAAAATTTTTCTGCGTGTTCAATGCTGTATTCTAGAGAAATATGTACCTAGATATAAAAATAAATAAAGCTACTCTTTTTCTTGTCAGTTTTCTCATTCTAATATAGCTTTACAACAAACCTTTCTGGTTGCTTTTTTTCTTCTTTCTTCACAAAAAAAGTCGCCAAACAACAATAATGCGCCAAAGAAAGATTCCGATAAACTAGGTGCGGTAACTTTCATGAATTGACTAACTAGGAGCGCTAGTGTCTATCTGATTTATTTCAATTGCAGCCTCTGAGACTCCGCCATTTGTAAATAGTAGCCTGTATAGTTGACTATCTGAATATAAAATATAAGGCGTTAATAGCTGGTGCTGATCTGAATGGCCGAGTGTATAACGATCGGTGCCACAGGTTCGAGTCCCGGCTATACCATAGATGTTTGTAGTGATTCGAAATCCACTAACTGTATGTCCTTGTCTCATACGACTGTAGAGTGTCCCGAATCCAAGTCAGACTTCTACCTACGGGTGCTCCATCACAATAGAAGCTGCAACCTTTCTCTACAACCATGAGTCCATACGGATTCGTCGCCTTGGTCTAGATGTCTTCCGAGTGGTATAAGAAACAACAACAGTAGCTGATGCTTAGTTTTCAGAAATCTGTATAATGCGCCTACAATTATTTTTAGGTTTTAAAATGTGCCCAAACTTCAAAAAGGTTGAGAACCATACCAGTTTCAAACTTCAAAAGTTTGAGCTGGTTAATGCAGTAATAATCCAAACTATTTTTATAAATTAAGTTATTCATAATTTTTAAATATAAATGTGGCTGTTCATACTTTTTATAATTATAAATGTAAATGTAATTAAGTTAATAAAAATTATTTGAAAAACTTTTTTAAAATTACTTGGATTCTCGTAATCTTTCTAATTGAAGCTCGTTATAGTAAAAATATATAATATATATAAATAATATATATATATAACATAATATAATAATTGTAGGCGCACTATATGCAGATTTTTGAGAAATAAGCCTATCCTACAAACGCCTCAAAGTTTTATATTCAGATAGTCAACAAAACAAAATATTACTTTAAGACGACGTAGTCTCAGAGGCTGTAATGGAGATTTATTGAAAAATTAATATCAGATTGAAGACAGCGTTGCTAGTTAGCCAACAATGAAAGTTACCACACCTAGTTTCTGGGAAACCTTCTTTGGCGCATAATTGCTGTTTGGCGCCTTTTTATGTGAAGAAAAGAGGAACCAGAAATGTTAGTTGTTCGTAATGAAAGCTATAAGTGTGGGTAGTAAATCCAAAGGTATTTGGAACTGTATCTATTAAAACGGCGGAGAAGTATGTATGGGTCTGGCATCTCATCTTGCTGTCATGAGAGAAAGCATTTATTGCAGTTGAAATTGAGATTGGTAACGAAATACGGGTGCTTTAAAGTAAGCTAATTAAATATAGATTCTGTCGACGTACTGGTTTAAATGAGGCATGGATAGGTTGCAATAGTTCTCTAGTATTTCTCTAGTCTGTTTTAGCATTTTTGGATTGAGTATTCAAGATAATAGTATATTAACTTATTTCTATAAATTGTAATAATATAATATGCAACATTCATTAATAATTATACCTAAAAGGAAATTTGATATATTTTGTTAGTTGTTGTAATTTATTATGGAAAATGTTCTAAAAAAATCACATAAAAATGTTAAAATTATTTATATTTTAAATATAAAAATCTTCAATTTGATATTTTTAAAAAGGGTTTTCTAATAGTTTTTATTGACTTAATTAAGTTCACATTTCTCAAAAATTTTTTAAATCGATTGTTTCATTTAAATCACGAAAAAGTAACTTTTCAATTTAAATGAATGAGTAATTATTCATTTAATAAAATAGATTTATTTCATTGCGATACTATTCAAATTTGCATAAACAAATAAGAAATAACAAAACACAATAAACTAACGAAAAGCCAAGCACTTCAGTCTTCATTCTGTCTGTGTGTCAAACCACTTGTTTAATGCTACAAAAGTGAACTCCAGAATTCTAAATTAATGAACCTACACCAGCGCTTATGGTATTACACGGCTTACACGCAGGTCATCCATCGTTGCCCACAGTAGCAATATCCACAGTAAAGGCTTATTGGAATAGCTTACGCTTTACTCTAAATTGGGAGTTAGAGTTGCATCAAATGCTGTTACTCTTACCAACCACTGCATTGGATACATTAATAATTAGGCGAAAATATTGCACGGTGCGGTTTACAATGCCACCATGATTAAATGCAATGAAATATGACTAATTATGCAAGGAAAGGTTTAGATTAGAGCAGGGAGAGACAAGTGTGATAATTTGTAAACATGAGGCAGATATAGGCTGTAAACAATTCCCTAATCCTGCAAGCCCACAAGAGAAATCTATGAGTTACCAGTGAATAACAGCGTGATCAGTTAACATGTGCATTAAGCGGCAATTACGACACTGACGCCTTTACAAAGTAACCGCGTTCTGTGACAAAGGGTTACGAGGATGAGGGAAGGGGTAGAGGTCCACTGATGGCACGAAATAAAAGGGAGGCACTTTAACAAATAATTGTCGACAGCTGGAATGTGAAGATCCGTTGCGTGGGCACTAAATCCAATGGTATTTGGAACCGTATCTATTAAAACGGCGATTGCCATAGGAGAAGTATGTATGGTTCTGGCATCTCGTCTTGCTGTATTAAGAGAAAGCATCTACTGCCGTTGAAATTGAGATTGGAAACGGATACGGGTGTTTTAAAGTAAGCTAGTTAAATATAGATTCTGTCGATGTACCAGTTTAAATGAGGCATGGAGGGATTGCAATAGTTCTCTAGTATTTCCGTAGTTTGTTTTATTATTGTTGAATTGAATATTCAAGATAATAGTATATTAACTTTTTCTATAAATCATGGTAATAATATATGCAACATTCTGTCATATGTATTTACACTTAAAAGGAAATTTGATATTTTTTGTTAGTTGTTGTAGATATTAGCCGTAATTTATCATGGAAATGTTTGTTAAAAAATCACACAAGAATTTGAATATTATACATATTGCTTATTAATGTGTTAATATTATTTATATTTGTATATTAATATTATTTGTTATTAATATTATTTTTTAATAATATTATTTATATTTATATATTGATATTATCTGTTATAAACCTTTTTTAAAAATTAATTGGATTCATGTTATCTTTAAAATGGAGCTCGTTATAGCTAAAATATAAATAATATTAACACACATAATACAAATATAAATAATATTAATATAAAAATATAAATTACATTAATTAAAATTTTAATTTTTTCCTTCATAATTTACTGCTTATATTTTAAACAAAAATACATAATTGCCTTGTAAGTATAAATATTAAATTATGTTGCATACAATATTATCATCATTTATAGAAATAATATAATATTAGCTTGAATATTAATTTTCAACAAAATACTAAAGCAAACTGGGAAAATAATAGATAATTATTGCCACATGCCTCATTTAACCTTGTACATCGACGGAATCTATATTTAACTAGCTTACTTTAAAGCACCCGTGTCCGTTTCCAATCTCAATTTCAACGGCAGTAGATGCGTTCTCTTATTACAGCAAGACGAGATGCCAGACCCACACATACTTCTCCTATGGCAATCGCCGTTTTAATAGATACGGTTCCAAATACCTTTGGAATTAGTACCCAAGCAACGGATTTTCACATACCAGCTGTCGGCAATTATTTGTTGAAGTTCCTCCCTTTTATTTCGTCCCCCATTGTTATATTTTCGTCCCATCCGTCTCCACCCCTACCCCCATCCTCGTAACCCTTTGTCACAGAACGCGTTACTTTGTAGAGGCGTCAGTGTCGTAATTGCCGTTTTACAGCATGCACACGTTAACTGATTGCGTTCTTATCCGCTGGTAAACTCATAGAATTCTCTTGTGGGATTGCAGGATTAGGGAATTGTCTACAGCCAATGTCTGCCTCATGTTTACAAATTATCACACTTGTCGCTCTCTGCTCTAATCTAAAGCCTTCCTTGATAATTAGTCATATTTCATTGCATTTAATCATGGTGGCTTTGTAAACCACACCGTGCAACATTTTCGCCTAATTATTAATGTATCCAATAGAGTAGTTGGTATGAGTAACAGCATTTGATGCAACTCTAAATCCCAATTGAGCGTAAAGCTTAAGCTATTCCGATAAGCTTTTACTGCGGAAGTGGCTACTGTAGGCAACGATGTATGACCGGCGTGTAAGCAGTGTAATACCATAAGCGCTTGTGTAGGTTCATTAATTTAGATTTCTAGAGTTCACTTTTGTAACGTTAAACAAGAGGTTTGACACCCAGACAGAAAAGAGTAATGAAGATCTTGGCCTTTCGTTAGTTTATTGTGTTTTGGTATTTCTTTTTGTATATGCAAATTAAAAACAGTAAATAGTATCGCGATAAAATAAATCTATTTCATTAAGTGAGTAATTACCTATTTATTTAAATTGAAAAAGTTACATTTTTGTAATTTAAATGAAACAATCCATTTTAAAAATTTGCTTAGAAATGTGAACGTAATTAAGTTAATAAAAACTATTTGGAAACCTTTTTTTTAATTACTTGCAGTCTAGTAATCTTTCAAACTGAAGCTTGTTATATTTAAAATATAATTAATTTTAACATTTTTGTGTGATTTTTAAAAAATGTTTCCTATAAAAAATTGTTGCTTTAATTTACGACAACTAACAGAAGATATCACATTTCCTTTTAAATATAAATATTAAATTATGATACGTATAATATTATCAAGATTTATAGAAATAAGTTAATATACTGTTATTTTGAATACTCAGTCCAACAATATTAAAACAAACTAGGGAAATAATAAAGAATTATTGCAATCCTTCCATGCATTTAAACTGGTACGTCGACGGAATCTGTATTTAACTAGCTTACTTTAAAGCACCCGTATCCGTTTCCAATCTCAATTTCAACGCAGCAGTAGATGCATTCTCTTATTACAGCAAGACGAGATTCCAGACTCATACATACTTCTCCTATGGCGATCGCCGTTTTAATAGATACGGTTCCAAATACAATTGGATTTAGTACCCTCGCAACGTATCTTCACATTCCAGCTGTCGACAATTATTTGTTAAAGTGCCTCCCTTTTATTTCGTGCCATCAGTGGACCTCCACCCCACCCCTCATCCTCGTAACCCTTTGTCACAGAACGCGGTTACTTTGTAAAGGCGTCAGTGTCGTAATTGCCGTTTTATGCTCACGTTAACTGATTACGATGTTATCCACTGGTAAACTCATGGATTTCTCTTGTGGGCTTGCAGGATTAGGGAATTGTCTACAGCCAATGTCTGCCTCATGTTTACAAATTATCACACTTGTCGCTCTCTGCTCTAATCTAAACCCTTCCTTGCATAATTAGTCATATTTCATTGCATTTAATCATGGTGGCTTTGCAAACCGCACTGTTGTGCAATGTTTTCGCCTAATTATTAATGTATCCAATGCAGTGGTTGGTATAAGAAACAGCATTTGATGCAACTGTAACTTAGTGTAAAACGTGAGTTATTCCAATAAGCTTTTAGTGTGGATGTTGCTACTGTAGCCAGCGATGTATGAGCGGCGTGTAAGCCATGTAATATCATAAGCGCTTGTGTAGGTTGATTAATTTAGAGTACTAGAGTTCACTTTTGCAGCGTTAATCAAGTGGTTTGACACACAGATAGAAAAGAGTAATGAAGAGCTCGGCTTTACGTTAGTTTAAGGTGATTGGTATTTCCTTTTTGTATATGCAAATTAGAAATAATTAATATCGCAATGAAATAAATCTATTTTATTAAATGAGTAATTAT
>BPLQ01005037.1:0-57611 GCA_021605075.1 Caerostris darwini
TTGCTTTTGTTCGCCGATGGTATCTGGTATAGATATATCTTCCTTAGCGAGGAAACAAAAGAAAAGTAGTCTCAGGCATTGAAAGAAGTTTGCATGTTTTATTCTTTTTTGGGGGTTTGTTGGTGTTCGATCCCCTCCGCGTGGAAGAATAGAATTAGCCAATAGAACCTAGACGACGTTAATTCTCTCCTAAACAAAGATAGATGATTGCCTTAATGGTCACGTGACATCTCTGAGTGTTCGGAAGTTTGATTGCGAACAATGGATTCCGCCGTCATTAAATCCACGGATCTTTCGTCATCGAAGAGCGGCCATTTTGCTTTCTCGGTTTCCTTTTTAGTTCTTTTCCATAATCAGCGTGGATTGAAAAAGAAGTTTGAATTTAAGAATAAAATTCAGTTTTCTTTTCTGCATACATTTCAGTGTGAGTCAGCAACAATGCTTTTAATTCCAGATGGCAAAAAAGTGCCAACGTGGTAGGGCTCGATTCGATAATAATAACACATAAAAAAAAATTGTCTGAAATGTTCCAATATTCTAAACCTTTTTTTTTTTTTCTTTCCCGTTAGCTTAACAATAAAGTAACGTCAGATCATTTCATGAAAGTATAAAAAAGGATATTGTAGAAAATTGAATTCCATTTTTGTTATTTTTAGTGCTTTTTTTTTTTTTTCTTTCATAAAAGAAAGAGCAGTCATATTTCGAAAGTGATGATATAGCGATTGCCTCTATTTGATTGATTTGTCCTAAGATTTGAAGAAAGAACAAGGCTACTTTATTTCTTATTTGAAATAGATATTTTGTTATTTTGAAGTAGTAATTTTTTTCAATGGAAGCAATGTCCTCTAATACTCACTCGATCAGTAATTGAAGTATAAATAATTTTTATACTTCATAAAAATTACATTCTTACCATTAGGCAAACGGTCTTAGCCCAACAAGGAGCTGTTCCGCCAGTGAAGAAAATAATTTATTAATTATATAAGTAGTAGTAAAGATATATTTTTCGTATGTATTCATCATCATTATCAGTGGTGCTACAGCCCACCATGAGGCTAAGGCCGTCTGCCTTCTGGCAGATTTGGAGACAGGTGATATTTTCATTTTTACGGGTTAGGGTTGTCAATTCGACGTCCATGGCTCTACAGTCATATTAGACCAGGATGTATGATTTAAAGTGGATTACGAGCCATTACCAACATCCATGGTTTCGATGGGACTCTAATCCAAACTTGTAGCATCAAGGGCTACAGCGCAGTCATTCGGCCATCAGGCCCTGTGTATTATATATGATACATTATTTCTAAAGTTATCAAAAGATACGTTGTTAACAAATTTTTAAGATTAAACATACTTAATGCAGTGTCATTCGAAAAAACATTATATATAACTAAAATTCTAATTACAAATACTTACAATAGTAAAACAATTTATTCTTTGAAAATATTATATGTAAGAATTCTTAAGGACTGTTTAAAATATTACATAAAATAATAATTTTGTACTGAAGGACAAATATACAGAATAATAAGGCAAAATTATTTTAAGAATAAGATATCCTAAAATTTGTTTTAAATATTAGACGTATTTTCATTCGATAAACAGAAAATATTAATATATATGCTATAGAAGAAAATATAACTATAAACATACATATTAATGTTATTCCAGAAAACATTAATAGTTAAGAAAGACAGATATTACTACTACACCATACCACATGACTGTGCCTATAGAGAAAGACAGATAAAGGGAAGTTCTAAGAACTGTATAATATCTGACATGCAGCACAATTAGCAGCTAGAAATTGTCACTACTAATTGATTTCTGAATAACCATCGCTGTTTAATCAATAGTGAAGTAATTTATGCTTCAAATAGCACTTAAAGCAGATTCCTACGAGCTCAGCTTACTTGATTTCTCTTGAGCATTGGATAGCATATAAAGCGTTTGATGCTTAAATAGAGTGTATAAATTTAGCCCGTTCTCTCTTAAGCCAATAATATATTAGAAGCCAATTTGGATAATAATTTCAATAAAATAATTATCCTCAGTTATATATTAAAACATATTTTAACAGTTTATTCTATCTCACCTAGTAAAGTTTTATAGCTTTTCTTTATAGAAATTGTAAAAAATTATGTTTAATAATAATTTAATGGGATTTTTTTATCCTACATTAAACGTATGTGATTAATAATAGATGATTATAGCAAGTATCTTGAAACATTCTATCCGTGGCTCATAATTATTTGAAAATCCAATATGATCATTTCATAGAATATTTTAAATAACTATTTTTGAATTATTGGAGGGTTTTTTTATATGCTGGGAAATGAATTGTTTTATATTATTTTCAATGTATAATGTTTATTTTTCTTGAAAAATTCACAAAAACTTTTTCTTTGCTTCATCTGAAAAATTCTATCCAGGTTAACTAATTTGTTTCACTAAACTTTCTAAAGCTTTTGAAGAAATATTCGTTATTTATTTTTTCTAAATAATATCTTATCTGAAATATAAAATAGAACTGTGTCTGCGAATGAGGTCTTTTATGGGTTAAGAAATATGTTTAAATCATAATTCATATGCAGAAAAAATAAATTATTGCTATATAAAACCCGTATTAGACCTATTTTGATCTATTAAGGGTTTTATATAGCAAGAATAAAACATGGCCTTTAGAAACTGAATAATGATGTCATCTGAAACATGGACTTTTGCAAGATCTGATGATACCAATTTGGGTATATTTGAGCGGAAGATTTTAAGGGCTATTCTTGGAGGTGTTAGGGAAGTGATTGTTCGAGAAGACGGTACAAGAATAAATTTATAAATTCTATAAAGGCTCAGATATCATAAAATTTATTAAGATCAATAAATTAAATTATGCTGCTCATGTATTTAAAATGAATGATTTAAACCCTGTTAAAAGGCTCGTTTGGGAAGACCGAAGTTAAATGGATAGACGCAGTTGAAAAATATTTTGCAGTACTAAAAATTAAGAATTTGAGGACCATTGTCACCCAGAGGAATGCAGGGAAATCTCTTCAAAGGAAAGCCTTGGCCCACTCTAGCCTGTCATGCTATTGATGATCATGATTTTCTCTATGCAATTATAAATTATTCCAAAGCGCAATCAATATCAATTTTTGAGAAATTCTCAAAATAATTTTGAAAGCTTATAATAGAAAAAAAACATGGGAAACTTAGATTCATCCACAATTATCATTCAGAAAGTATCCAATATAAAACATATGTAGTTATAATAATGAATTTAAAAATAGTAAGTTAAACATTGTTTATTAACAATAAACTCTCTAACCATAAACACTCTGATATATTTACTTTGATTATTCCTGCCTAATACGTATATATTTATAACTAAAAAATTTATCCTAATTACGTTATAATGAAGATATATATGCTACAATGAAAATTAAAGTGATAATAAAAAAAGATTCTCATTTTTTTTCAATATTATATGGTAAAATGATAATTGATTGCCATTTCTAATATTAAAATTCATAACTTTCTGTAATAATGTGTATATATAAAATGAACAATAAGTTTAAGGATTTATTCATAGTGTCTAAGATTTATGGGAGTATGATGGAATTTGGTGAAACAAGCGGAATTTTTTTAATTTTATATGATTTTAGGTTCATTTTGAGGATATACTAAATTAAGGCTTTAAATCTTAGTAAGTGGAAATAAAATTAATAAATATTCATTTTTGCTATTAATTCGATGGCAATACTTTTTCTCTCAATATATCTATGACAAAATTACGTATAATCCACCTATTTAAGAAACTTTTTTTTTTTTTTTTTTAAAGTTAAAAAGGCATTTTGCCATTGTATCAATTTTATTTCATCTGCATCGATCAAAAAAGCAATTTAATGAAACAAATGAATAAAGTAAATTTTTAAATTGTATGACAATATGTTCCCTATTCTACCTTCGCATTATACTCAAAATCGTGTCCAGAGAACAAACTGAGAAAAAGTAGAAAAATTCAAAAAGGATGTAAAATTTTTTTATTGGCATAATGTTCGTCAACTGAATTATATTTAATATATATGTTGATATAATTAGTAGCAGTAGCCACGCTTTCATCTACGCGTGGCGTTCAGGAGAAATGGTCAGTAGGTATCGAGAGGAAGTACAGCGCGACCATGCGCTGCCGCTGAGAAACGTTTAATTTAAAGTCTCTCATCCGGAAAAGAAATATATTTAGTGCTTCTCGGCATTAGTTGACCTACAGACTCTCACCATGAGTGGAAATTTATTTCGCGCATCCAGCACGTAGCTGAGTATAGTGTTTTCGGCTTAGAAGTGGCATTCTTCCACGAATCTATAATTATATGTCTTTAAATGTATTACATATTGTACATTTTGTAATTGTATGTGTGTTGGTTGTCCGTGTATAAATAAAGCTGTATATTCTCCAATATGTACCTCAAGTATCTCCCCTTCCCCCTCCCAGTTACAATCAGTTGCTCCAACCCACAACAATACATAACAAAATATGTGAATAATAATATATTAATATTAAAAAAATAGACATCGTTTTCGCCAGTTAAATGAATATATTGTATTTTAAATCTATATGTATTATTGTATTTTATATCTATATGTATTATTTTATTTAATATCTATATGTAATATATACATCTTGAAGTATTTAATATTATATTTATTGTATTTTATATCTATATGCAGATAAAAAGCATTATTGTATTTTATATCTATATGTAATATTTTATTTAATATCTATTACTATACACTAATTCAATTTAATTAATGGAAAGGAAGATAAAATCTTTTCTTATTCACCAATTAAAACACTTTTTCTGCACTTCAACAAAGATCATTTGAAACGAAACGACTAAAGATAATTCAAAACGGTATTTCTGATTATTGCTTCTTAGAGCCAAACTTAAAATAAAAGAAACTCACACTTTTATTTCATCAAACATATTTAATTTTTCCTTTTTCTATGGAACCACAGGTACAAATGATTAAATATTCTATTTACAGTTCTTCAGATTAACTTCACGCCAAAAGAATATGCATGCGATAGAATATATATTCGATCCCTAAAACTGTCTGTTTAAAAGAAATAAAAAATTTAAACAAATACCTAACTAACAGTATCTTGAGAAAGCTGCCTTTCACTATCATCTGTTCTAATGTGCAAGACTTCAAAAAAAAAAATCAACACTCTTCGTTATCTCAGCCACTAATCTATAAATAGGTAGCTGTAAAAGTCTTCCATTTTGGCTTTTAATTTAAAACATTATAGGAATTTATTTTTTTTCTTAATACTTCACTGAAGTTCATCTATTTGCAGGTTAAAAAAAATAAAATCATTCTTTTCGAATAAGATTCCAAAAAGGAAAAGTTTAACAGATTCGTTTTTATCATATTTCAACAGCATTGGGAATAAAGGTTCATGCTACCTTTCCATAGAAGGTTTCTCACGCAACTAAAAATGGCTTCCTTTCTTCGAACGAGTAATTAATTGTTTGGTTCAAACAGCGAGAAAATTTCATTTGACATTGAAAGGAAGCACTTTTAAAATTCAATCTTGCAAAGGATGATTAGTTTTGTTATGATAATTTTAGAAATGTTTATTAAATAGAACTACCTCCTCTAATTCCGATTTTAAAGGATGAATATGATTCCCACAATTAAATTTACCACACCTAAAGTTCTTTGAGTTCAATGCGATTATTACAAAGTAACTTCTATATCGTTTTATGAAATAAGATTATTTTGTTTATTCTTATTAAACCATAAAGGATTTATTTCATTGATTGTCAAGAATTAAGTGGCAGTTATATAAGCCCTTTACTAAGCATGCTCCGTTTGTTAAAATTAATTAATCCTTTTGGATACAATTGAGATGTGTTTCAGACTAAAGATCGTGGATATTAAAAATATTAATTAGTATTAACAATTCCCAGGTCATTAAAGTTACTCTCTGTATCTAAAATAAAGTTTTAAAGATTGGAAAATTTTCATTTCTTAATAAGAAGCTTTAACTTTCTTTCTCGAAATCTGCATTTCACTTAATTTCTCATATTTTGATTTGGTCTTTCGCTTTATGGTCCTTTTTTTGCACACTTTAGGCTAATTAGACAGGGATCTACAATTTAACGTGGATTCATTTATTGTATAAGCCACATATTATTTATATGTAATACATACATCTTCAACTTTTAAATACAACTTATCTACGGAAAGGAAAACAAAAGGTAATGTATCAATAATATTTTTTAAAAGAAAACACTAGCATCAAATGTCAATTAATCATCATCAATAATCATCAAATGTCAATATCATTTAAAACGAAACGATAAAAGATAATTCAAATTGGGATAACTAATTGTTGCTTCTTAGAGCGAGCCAAAGCACTAAAAGAAGCTTACACTTTCATTTGATCAAACATACTTAATTTTTCCTTTTTCTATGAAACCACAACTACAAATGATTAAATATTCTATTTACAGTTCTTGAGATTAACTTCACGCCAAAAGGAAATGCATGCGATAGAAAATATATTCGATCCCTAAAACTGTCTGTTTAAAAGGAATAAAAAGTTTAAACAACTACTGAACTAACAGTACCTTGAGAAAGCTGCCTTTCACTATCATCTGTTCTAATGTGCAAAACTTTATAAAAAAAAATCAACACTCTTCGCTATCTCAGCCACTAATCTATAAATAGGTAGCTGTAAAAGTCTTCCATTTCGGCTTTTAATTTAAAACATTATAGGAATTTATTTTTTTTCTTAATATTTCACTGAAGTTCATCTATTTGCAGGTTAAAAAAAATAAAATCATTCTTTTCGAATAAGATTCCAAAAAGGAAAAGTTTAACAGATTCGTTTTTATCATATTTCAACAGGATTGGGAATAAAGGTTCATGCTACCTTTTCATTGAAGGTTTCTCACGCAACTAAAAATGGCTTCCTTTCTTCGAACGAGTAATTAATTGTTTGGTTCAAACAGCGAGAAAATTTGATTTGACATTGAAATGAAGCACTTTTAAAATTCAATCATGCAAAGGATGATTAGCTCTTTTATGATAATTTCAGAAATGTTTATTAAATAGAACTACTTCCTCTAATTCCGATTTTAAATTATGAGCATAATTCCCACAGTTAAATTTACCACACCTAAAGTTCTTTGAGTTCAATGCGATTATTACAAAGTAACTTCTATATCGTTTTAAGAAATAAGATTATTTTGTTTATTCTTATTAAACCATAAGGGATTTATTTCATTGATTGTCAAGAATTAATTGGCAGTTATATAAGCCCTTTACTAAGCATGCTCCGTTTGTTAAAATTAATTAATCCTTTTGGATACAATTGAGGTGCGTTTCAGACTGAAGATCATAGATAATAAAAATATTAATTAGTACTAATTATTCCCAGATCATTACAGTACTGCACTTTCTGTATTTAAAATAAAGTTTTAAATGTTGGAAAATTTTAATTTCTTAATAAGAAGCTTTAACGTTCATTTTCGAAATCACCATTTCGCTTAATTTCTCACAATTTGATTTTGGTTTCATTATTTTGCCCTACGGTAATTTTTTGCACACTTTAGGCTAATTAGGAATATACAGTTTAATGTGGATTCATTTATTGTATGAACCACATATTATCTATATGCAATACATACACTTCAAATTTTAAATTCAACTTATCAACGGAAAGGAAGACAAAAGGCACTGTATCAATAATATTTTTTAAAGAAAATAATAGCATCAAATGTTAATTAATCATCATCAATAATACATCATTAATAATCATCAAATGTCAATATCATTTAAAATGAAACGATAAAAGATAATTCAAATTGGGATAACTAATTGTTGCTTCTTAGAGCTAGCCAAAGCACTAAAAGAAGCTTACACTTTCATTTGATCAAACATACTTAATTTTTCCTTTTTCTATGAAACCACAAGTACAAATGATTAAATATTCTATTTACAGTTCTTGAGATTAACTTAACTCCAAAAGGAAATGCATGCGATAGAAAATATATTCGATCCCTAAAACTGTCTGTTTAAAAGGAATAAAAAGTTTAAACAACTACTGAACTAACAGTACCTTGAGAAAGCTGCCTTTCACTATCATCTGTTCTAATGTGCAAAACTTTATAAAAAAAAATCAACACTCTTTGCTATCTCAGCCACTAATCTATAAATAGGTAGCTGTAAAAGTGTTCCATTTTGGCTTTTAATTTAAAACATTATAGGAATTTATTTTTTTTCTTAATATTTCACTGAAGTTCATCTATTTGCAGGTTAAAAAAAATAAAATCATTCTTTTCGAATAAGATTCCAAAAAGGAAAAGTTTAACAGATTCGTTTTTATCATATTTCAACAGCATTGGGAATAAAGGTTCATGCTACCTTTTCATTGAAAGTTTCTCACGCAACTAAAAATGGCTGCCTTTCTTCGAACGAGTAATTAATTGTTTGGTTCGAACAGCGAGAAAATTTGTTTTGACGTTGGAATGAAGCACTTTTAAAATTCAATCATGCAAGGATGATTAGTTTTGTTATGATAATTTTAGAAATGTATATTAAATAGAACTACCTCCTCTAATTCCGATTTTAAAGGATGAACATAATTCCCACAATTAAATTTACCACACCTAAAGTTCTTTGAGTTCAAATGCGATTATTACAAAGTAACTTCTGTACTGTTTTATGAAATAAGATTATTTTGTTTATACTTATTAAGCCATAAGGGATTTATTCATTGATTGTCAAGAATTAAGTGGCAGTTATATAAGCTCTTTATCAAGCATGCTACGTTTGTTAAAATTAATTAATCCTTTTGGATATTGAGATGTGTTTCAGACTGAAGATCATGGATATTAAAAATATTAATTAGTATTAACGATTCCCAGGTCCTTAAAGTTACTCTCTGTATCTCTAATAAAGTTTTAAAGACTGGAAAATTTTAATTTCTTAATAAGAAGCTTTAACATTCATTCTCGAAATCAACGCTTCACATAATTTCTCATAATTGGGTTTGATTTTTCGCTCCACGGTCATTTTTTGCACACTTTAGGCTAATTAGACAAGGACCTACAGTTTAACGGGGATTCCGAATCACTAACAAACATACATGCCACCACCAAGATTCAAACCTGAAATCCTGAGGGACCAAAGGCCAAAGCTCTGGCCAATTGGCCATCAGGCCGCTAATTTCTCATAAACTTCTAAAAATTTATGCATCATAAATCTAATATACTGTTTCCATTAAAACTGAAATATTTCATCATGTTTATTCTAAATAATGTCAAAGATTTTTAGAATAAACTATTAATTAATATTTGCAGTTCAGAAGATTATTCAGTTAGTCACGAAATAAAATTATAAATATATAAGACGCTTAGACAACTTGTTTTTACTTTATGCAAGTGTGAAAATTGACTTTAAACAAAGACATATAATGCTCACTGTACATGTTTGGGAGGAAAATTCCTCAGAGCAATCTTTGGCCCAGTTCAAGTAGGAGAATGTCGGTGAATATGACGCAACTTTGAGCTGTACAGAACCAACCTTTGAACCAACCACAAATCCTCTGTAATAATAGATTAAGGCGTCTGGGCCATGTCTGGAGAAGTTCGGAATATAACTTCGGTTCTAAGATCTTGGCATTAAAAAAACTTGCTGGATTCCCAGCTAAAGGAAGACCACCGACTAGATGGTTCAATGACATTGAATAAGCATTCTTCAATGTCATCTAACCAGTCGGTGGAAGATTTTGAAATTTAAGTATTGGATAGGAGTCGCTATAGATAGAAGACATAGGAAAGAAAGCGTGGTTGAGGCAGCCAGTGTTTACAAGGAGCTATTCAGCTTGTGAAGAACAAGATTCTTTAAATGGCGGACTCTTTTCTCAATAATAGTATGATAACGCAGCTACAAGCGCATGAGGTTTTGATTTCTGTTGATAATGTGGGATACTATTGCTGCTTTGAGAAAGGATGAAAACGTATAAATAGCAGGATAGAATATATGTTCCTTTTTAATTTCGATACCAATTAAAATCATGTACAATATTTTTCTTTTTTTAATTTTTCAAACAAAAAGTGTAATATATGTAATGTTTATGAGCTTTTATTTCCTGTTATATTTCACATAATTTCATAATATAAATATATATAAATGATAGTTTGAAAATTGATATAATACTGAGTTGGCATGGAAGTTCTCTCGTTTTTCATGATTTAAAAGCATTTCGGATGCCAAAATTACTTTTTTACCAGCCAATAGCTATATCTTTTGTTGCTTGTTAAATTTATATAAATTAATAAATTTATATAAATTAATAAATTTAAATAATTAAACAATTCCCTCCTTTTTCAAATTGTAACAATTTTGTATTTTTAAAATTTTTTGTCACATATAATAGATAAAATTCAACGATAAGTTTTAAATTAAATTATTTACACTTGTATTATGTACGTTTAGAAAACTAAAAAAAAAATGTTTCTCTCATAAGGGTTTTAATTAAAACTAAAAATTTCAGTATTTCATTTTAAAATAATTCATTAAGTGAACAAAAAGGAATTTACTTTATTATTTGGTTTATATATCGTTGAAATACTTATTCAATTTATTTTCCATGATATTATAAAACCGTAAAAGAATAATTCGGCCCTATAAAAACATAAAAGCTTAACAAACATAATTATATGGAAATATAATCTGAAAAAAAGAATCAACTACATCAGTTTAAATATTTCTGTAACTACTTAAAATTTTTCAGATGTCGCTAATCATCTCTGTTTTACATTTATTTATTAATACAAATTTAAAATCAGTACTTTTGTGAAACTCTTTAATTATTATGATAGTCTTTTATTTTTAAATTTTAGCCTATAATTACTGTAACTTTTCCCAATTAAAAATAATAGTTATATCCAACATAGAAAATTAAACGATTATAATAGGGCTAGATATTTTTACTTCCTGACGTATTTTTGATAATAGATAAAAATAATTTTTACACAAATTATACAGAAATAAATAATGGATTTTAAGCCAAAATGTATGAAAGTTTTTTATTTTTTATATTTTATCTCAAATAGCTTTTAATAAACATTAAAGTTTTTATATATTTTAAATACAAATGAATTTATTTATAAAATTAGCAATATCGCATTATTTTTCTCCCAAACTTTTTGAATGTTAGTTCATTTCTATACCATAGTAATAATATAAAAAATAGTATGACAATACTGTATTATATGACATCGTGAATGCTTAACGCATATATAGATACTGAAATATTATTAAACAAAAGAATAAAATACTTGTATTATAAATAATTCTACACTTACTGTGAAAGCAAAATACATATCCAGATATTTATAAGATGCATTAAAATTTCTCAAAGTAAACTAATTACTCCATTAGCAAACACTTTCAGGAAAACATAATAGAGTTAGTTCGCAACAGAACATTATGCAGATGTAATTATTAATCAGAAATCCAGCTGGAAAAATGAACGAATCTCATGAACGAATCGGTCGCAGAGCTTCTCGTTCCCAATTTTAATAATTCACAGAAACTTTCGGTTGACATTACAAACAGAAGAAAAAAAAATTCCCAAAGCCTCGAAATAAGCGATCGGCTACAATTTCGTGTTGTGAATGTCATGAAAATTAAATTTACCTTCGGAACACACAATCAGCAAGTTACTCGTAGGAATGATGAATCATTCGAAGATACTAATTTAATTACGGAATTAAGCTTTGCGCTCGTGAGTGTTGTTGCTGTTCTTTGAATAACTGTTGTTTCTCTTTCTGATAATTTGGAATTTTAATTAAGTAAAAGAATTTCTCTCATCTAACAAACTATCAAAATTGAATACTTGCACAGAAACTATTTTAATATCATTTATTGATTATAATCCGCTGGTTATATGATAAAAAATTTAAGAATTTTAAAGTAAGATGTTACTTCTATGTACAACTTTTTTTTTATTAAAGTTTCATAAAAGTCCAATTCTATAAAAATACTAATTTTTTTACCCTAAAAAAATTAGCATAATTTTTTTTTCTAATGCAGCTGGGGAAACACTTAGACAGTTGTTTTCGATGTTTTAAGGCAAGTGCTGCGCCGGCGTTACTCTATTAGCACTACCTAGGAGGTGCGTGTAACTTGAAGATAAGCTGCGGACGAGGAGTAACAGTACCTCCGCCACGCTCTACGATCAGGTTAGACTGGGACTTACGATTTCAAGGGGATTCCGAGCCACTACAAACACCCATGACACCGCCGGAACTTGAACCCTAAATCTATGTGTACCGAGCGTCAGTGCGCTAGCCACTCGGCCATTTAGGCAATTAGATTTTAATTATAAATGAATTAATTTATAAAATTGACAATATTGCATTATTTGTCTTACAAAACTATTGAATATTAGTTTATTTCAATACCATAGTAATAATATAAAAAATAATATGATAGTAAGGTATTATATGACATCTTGAATTACAAGTACCGAAATAATATTAAACAAAAGAACAAAATGCTTTTGTTATAAATAATTCTACGATTACTGTAACTGTAAGAGCAAAATACGTATCCAGATATTCATAAGACGTATTAAAATTTTCTCAAAGTAAACTAATTACTCCATTAGCAAACACTTTCAGGAAAACATAATAGAGTTAGTTCGCAATAGAACATTATACAGATGTAATTATTAATCAGAAATCCAGCTGGAAAAATGAACGAATCTCATGAACAAATCGGTCGCAGAGCTTCTCGTTCCCAATTTTAATAATTCACAGAAACTTTCGGTTGACATTACAAACAACAAGAAAAAAAAAGTCCCAAAGCCCCGAAATAAGCGATAGGCTACAATTTCGTGTTGTGAATGTCATGAAAATTAAATTTACCTTCGGAACACACAATCAGCAAGTTACTCGCAGGAATGATGAATCATTCGAAGATACTAATTTAATTACGGAATTAAGCTTTGCGCTCTCGTGTGTTGTTGCTGTTCTTTGAATAACTGTTGTTTCTCTTTCTGATAATTTGGAATTTTAATTAAGTAAAAGAATTGATCTCATCTAACAAACTATCAGAATTGGATACTTGCATAGAAACTATTTTAATATCATGTACTGGTTTTAATCCTCTAGTTATACACTAGAAAAGTTAAGAATTTTAAAGTAAGAGTTATATACTCCTGTGCACACTCTATAAATGTTTTTTCGAAGTTTTCATAAAAGACTAATACTATAAACACCTTATGTTTTTTACCATAAAATAATTAGCATAATGTTGTGAAAAAAAAAATAACTTTTGAACATATTGCAATATAGCAGTTATTAATAATGAAAATGACTGTCACATAGTAACGTGTTTTTATACAATACTTTCGAAAAATATTTGTCCACAGATTGTACAGAGGGACCTATAATCTTTACCTTAAAGTTCTGAAGTTTTTTAACGTATAATCAGCGGATTACAACCAGTAAATGAAGGTACTTAGATATTAAAGTAGCTTTTATGCAAGTATTCAATTTTGATAATTTGCTGGATGAGAAATTCTTTTAGTAATTTAAATTTCAAAATATGACTAAAATAGATTGTTTCAAAAGTGATTAATAACGGAATACATTTTTGCGAAAGTAGACAAAATGGTATTAGATTGGGCTGTTCCAAAAATAGACAAAATGGCACTGAAATGGACTGTTGCAAAATTAATTAATATTGGAATGTACTGTTACAAAATTAATTAATAACAGAATGTACTGTAACAAAAATAGACATGTGACTAGAATGGACTGTTACAGAAGTACACAAAGCTGTAAAGGACTACAAAAATATGCATGCGACTATTACAAAAATAGTTAATAATGAAATGGACTTTCCTGGACTGTTACAAAAATACACAATAGAATTATGAGACTAGAACAGACAATTACAAAAATAGCTAATAATGGAATGGACTGTAAAAAAAGAAGTTAATAATGGAATGGAGTGTAAAGAAAGAAGTTAATAATGGAATGGAGTGTAAAGAAAGAAGTTAATAATGAAGTGAGCTGTTACCAAAAGTACATATGTGGTTTGAATGGACTGTCACAAAAATAGTTAATAATGGAATGGATAGTTACAGAAATAGTTAATAATGGAATGGACTGTTATAAAAGTAGTTAATAATGGAATAATTGTACTGTTACAAAAAATACACGCGACTAGAATGGACTGTTACAAAAATACATAAAATATGACTGGAACGGACTGTTAAAAAATTGTTAATAATGGAATGGATTGCTAAAAAAGTATTTAGTAATCTACAGTATTATGACAAAAGTATACAAAATGTGATGCTTATCAAACATTGGTACATGATAAAGGACTAAAAATGTCAATGAAATTACATATAATAAAAATACTTTACAGAAGGCTTTAGTGGGATAAAACGCTTTACTGTGATAATGATCACGATTTTCATCTCTCTCGCAAATATTAAGATTTAAAATCACTAAAAATGTCATCTCATTTGTTTGCACTTTAGTTCATATTTTCTTTAAGGTTTTCGCTATTTGACATTTATAACATTTTTTTCAATGATTGTAGATCTAAAACACTCCACAAATTTTTATTTATTTTCTATCAGTGGTACAAAAAAAATTGATTGGTATATGATAAGTGGAAAAAAGATGAGTCTCTCGTGAATTATACACCGCGTGGGAGATCTTTTATTTTTAATGACGAAAAATATGTTTGCGTGGTATACAGTGCTACGAATTATAAGCAAAAAAAATAGAAGAAAGTTAGAGAAAAAAATTGACAATAATTTTTGCAACTTTTTATTGTACAAAATTTTATTAAAATAGCAGATTATTAGCAAATAGATTCAAAATCTTTTCGAAACATTCTTTCAAATTTTAAAATATTACAAAACTTTGAATTTAAAATTCAATTGTTCTTCACACATTTTTAATCATTTTATGTGTAATGTTTATTCGTAATTTTGTTTTTAATTTCCTATTACAGAAGGTATGTAAACATATTCACACATAATAAATAAAATTAAAAATGGAGCCATTAAAGATTTATAATTTATTGCAAATTGTAAACAATGAAGGTAGATTAGTATAGTAAAATGCACGTAAAAGTTTTAATAGTTAAGGATATAAAGACCTTTACTAATGAAATATGGTACAATTTAACTTAAATGACTCCATTAATAAATTCTATTTATATAATGTATAGTAGACTTAACATTATTCATGAAAATATTCGGAAAATTTCCAAATTTGTTTCCAGACATACCAACTAATTTCGATATTTTAAGCTCATTATTGAAGACTAAGCCTTTACTATAGTAAACTTCATATTTTTTTCTACTTTTATAGTTTATTATGTTACTATATAGCTAATACTTTATTTAGACTTAGTTTATATCCTTTTAATAATTTTGATAATAGTTAGTTTTATTTTTAAGTAGTTAGTTAATAATTGTTTGTTAGTTAATAATAGCTTGTTTCATTTTTGTAGTTGTTTTGTGGTTCATCCTAATTTGTAGATTCAGCTTTTATGTTTTATTATATCTATTTTAAAGATGGAATAATATTTATTCATTACTGCAGAAAATCTGAAAATACAGGCATTTAATACAAAAAGTTTTTTCTACAAGACTTTATTCTACCTTTTTTAAACAAGGTTCCATGAAATGACTGCCATAAATAATGATAATTTTTCATGTAGAAAAAAAATGGTGAGAGAATAAATGGCATTCATATTTACTAAATTATTTTAAATACATGATAGTAGGTATATGGTTGATTAAACAAAGAGGTCAAATGTTCTACAAAAAAGGCATAAATAAAATCTGAATTGGAAATTTATTTTATGAATGAAATGTTTTCCATTGTAAAAAGCTAAATATTTGGGATTTGCTGTCACATTAACTATACGAAGGTATACATTCTCCATGAGCTAAATAATAGTATTAAAAGCAATAGCAGTTTTTCTAGAGTAGAAAATCAAGATACCGTAGACACTGTAAAAGAAAGCTAAGAAGTAGGCTTTTGTTATATATATATATATTATATAGTTTGGAATATTTAATATTTGTAAAATCTATTAATGATTTAATACATTTAACTTCTCCCATATTCGAATATATTAAAGAATTATTTAAAAATTTCTCAAACTAACATTCACAATTACAACCAATTTACTAGAATATCCACTATAATGGTAATTCAGGATATTTTGATGAACAAATAGGATACTACGCTGAACAAAGCATTTATTTGCAGGGTCGTCAAGTATTTGAAATATACCGTTTTAGACAAAATAAATAAACAATAGTAAAAACGTATTTCATTCGGAAAATTATCACATTTTATATGTATATATATATAACTATACAATATTTAATGCTTGTAGCATTTGTTAATGGTTTAATACGTTTAGCTTCTCAAATACTCTAATAAATTAAAGAATGATTTTAAAATTTCTCTAACCATTATTCACAATTCACAATTATAAGCAATTTACTAGAATATCCCCTGTAATGGAATTTCAGGATATTATGTTGAACAAAAAGGATATTATACTGAACAAAGCATTTGCATGGTCGTCAAATATTTGAAAAATGCTGTTTTAGGCAAAATAAATAACCAATAGTAAAAAACGGATTTGATTCTGAAAATTATAACATATCTATATCATTAATCATTTATTTTGCCTGAAACAACATTTTTCAAATACTTGACGACCCTGCAAGTAAATGCTTTGTTCAGCGTAGTATCATATTTGTACATCATGATATCCTGAAATACCATTATAAGGGATATTCTAGTAAATTGAATATAATTGTGAATGTTATTTAAAGAAATTTTAAAATATTTCTTTAATTTATTAGAATATAGGAGAAGTTAAACGTATTGAACCATTAACAGATTCTACAAACACTAAATATTCCATAGCTCGAATACTAAACTGATTTTTCCTTCATAAATTACTCAAGCATATTAAATCTCCTATACATTTACCTGATTCTAAACGTGATACGCAATACCAATCAGTCGAAACTCATAAAATGTAGAAATGATCCCAAAATAATTTGTTTGAAGAATGGCATATTCTTTAAAATTTAATTTCAGGAGAAAATAATATTTTTAATAATGCATTTCTTGCTAATAATGAGAACTAGTGCTAATTTATTCGGAATCATCTTTCATTAATCAATATATTATTTAAATTCAATGCACAATCATGATTCATTTACCCGGGGATTCTCAAAATTAAATATTTAAATAGTTAGGAAATCGGATCTTACTCGATTTTAGGAATAAATCAGTGATCTGAGATAACTGTTACTGATTTTGATTAATTGCCATTATTCAAATTTTAAAATTTAATTACGTACTTCAAATGAATACAATAGATAAGCAATTGTTCATCTCATATATTAATATGAAAATAGAATGTGAATTATAGTTAATAACATACATCTGAATTTATGCAATATTGATTAAAATTTCAATTACTCATTATTTTCAAAATTCTTCTGAAAATAATCCCTATTAATTGAACATATGAAGAGACAAAAAATATGACTTATCATTAATTAACTAAAATATATTTTTAATTTTTAATTATACATTTTACATTGGAGATTATTTATTAGTTTTCAAGATTCACAACTGGTAATTTAACCTATATAATTATTTTGAAAAGCAACTTTTTTAAAGGAATTTTAAGAAACACTTCAATGTTTGATTCTACTGACTGAATTTTTTCACATTTTAGTCACAACAAGATTATATCTATGATTATTTTTAAAATAGAATGAAAGTTGTTTCGGTCAAGAAATTTAATTACTATTTATTATATTAACTGAAAAAATATTAATTCGCATATGTGAAAGTATGTCAAAACATATTATAAAATTTAGTAATCAAGAAATTATTTAATCTAAATATTCTTCCAACTTGTGGCCTAATGGTAGTCTATTCAACTTGTGTGCAGGTGGACTCAGAATAAAATTCGCTGTAGACATTTATTTCCACTTTATATATATATATATATATATATATATATATATATATATATATAAACTTGACAGAAAATGATAGTTAGATTTATAATACAATTTTTGTTTAAAAATATATATACTTCTAAATTTCTGACATTTTTTTGTCTCTTATAATTTTATAAAATCTTAACAAAGTTAACTTCTATGCACAAAACATATTAGAACTCTCGAAAATGATGTTTTTAATTAATTCTTTTAAATGAAGATTTTTAATTTTAAATTGGCCCTTTTTATTTATTTTTGCAAATTAATTCCTTTCTTCATTTAATAGATTTCGATACATTTTTATAAATCTTAACATGTTACATTCACTTTAAATACATCAACATTTATTCAATTTATTCTGTACGATAGTTTTATAAAATGTAAAACTAGGTTTTGAAGATGTAAAAACAAAAACATAACCAAGAAAGTTACGAGTACAATTGTCTAAACATTTTTGGTTTGTTTTCGGCATATTCTTCTGACATTTGATTCTTTATAACATTTTCAGCGCTTTGCACAGCAATTCAAAAATGACAACGTTTTGTATCATTTGAATGAGTTTTTAAAGTATGTTAAATGGAAAGTAGTAACTATTTTTCTTTTGAAATATTATTCTCATACTGAAATTTCTACCAGGTATTAATTTGTATAAATTTTACTAAGTTGGGGTCTGGGACTTAAAAATTATAGTTCTAAAATTACATAATAGAAAGCATTACATTTTTACAACCATATTTTTTTTAAATTGTTTACTATTCATATTTTCTGTTTAATTAACCAATCAAACTGTTGGGAAATAAGTGGGAGTGAGTTTATATGCTTTTTGGTTGTACGATATAAAATAAATTATATGTGAGCCTTAACATCACATTATTTAATGTTTGAAACCATAAAAGATTTATGTGAAACGTGACCACGTTAGAATGATTCTAATAATTAAATTATTGCAAGGAATTCAAAATTTATAAAATGTTGCTTACTTTTAAATTATCGCCTGGATTCCAAATTTGTAAAATATTGCTTACTTTTAAATTATTGCCTGGAATTCAAAATGTGTAAAATGTTGTTTACTTTTAAATTATTGCCTGGAATTTGAAATTTGTAAAATCTTGCTTACTTTTAAATTATTGCATGGAATTCGAAATTTCTAAAATGTTACTTACTTTATAACGTAAAATGTTGCTTACTTTTAATTATTGCTTGGAATTCAAAATTCGTAAAATGTTGCTTACTTATTTTATAAATGTAAAATGTTGCTTACTTTTATATGAATTTAAAAACTATGTCAGATATAAAGATTTGCCATTCGTTTGCCACTAGCATATAGTTTAATAATATTTAGCAAAATATTTTAACGTAACTAACATAATATTTTAAGATTAAATCATTTCCTATGGCTACTTATTATTTTACCTTATTATAATTAGTGACTTTTTTTGATTTCTAAAAATATTTTAACGTAACTAACATATATTTTAACAATATTTGAAGTAATATTTTAAAATAGCTGAGATATAATTTAATAATATTTTAACATAATTAATATAATAAAATATTTTAGCAATAAATCATTTCCTATGACTACTTATTATTTTTACTTATTGCATTACTATCTTTCAAAAAAATATTTTAACGTAACTAACATATAGTTTAACATAACTAACATAATATTTTGACATAAAATCACTTCCTATGCTACTTATCATTCTAACAGATAATGCATGTCACCTCCACCAACACCATTGAAAAAGACAACCCTTCATAAGAACAGATATGCTTGAGTTGCACAGCCAAGTTGCATCCCATTAACTACATCAACATCGGGGCAGCTGAAATGAAGGGAAAACAAGTAGACAGGGGACGATAACAATGAATCCCCACTCTGAAAATGTCAGATATTAGGCCTCTCATTCGGTTCGGGAAGCCAGCTTAGCAGGCTAATACGTATATCTAATACGGGACAGGGGAAAAAGCAGCACAAACAAATGGTCCGTCAGGACATCAGACAGCAGAAGTATTCGATTTATCTGTCTCCTCCAGAACCATAATACATTTCAGAGGGAAGGATCCTAATAGAGTGACACCGGTGGCATGACATATCAAAAGAACTCATCATGGAATAGGAAGCCAAGGAGGCTGGGAAAGAGAAAAAAGAGATCCCATTCCCGTCTCGGTATGGAGCATGGTGTCAATGTTTAAGGCACTGTGAGGAATAAGAATTTTTTTTCTTTTTGGTGGCATAAAGTTTTCAAGATGTCTTCTTTTGAGGAGTGAGAATTTTGTCAGTAAAAAATATATCTATGCATAATGGCAGTGGCGTAAAAAAAAACAAATTAACAGTTTTCTTAAAACTCGATTTAAAAAAACTTGCTGAAAAATAAAAAACAATGGTCTTAATAATTTATTAAAAATTTGCCTACAACAATCTTACACATTTAAACTTTTTGTTTTCGGTTTGGATATTTAAATTTTTTGTGCATCATTTATAAAAAATTGAAGAGAAAATCAACTAAATTATCAATGAAAAAATATATGCGAGGTTAAAATATATGCTAATAAAATATAAAGTGGTTTTTAATACACACATATATATATATAATCTTAAAAATTTGGAAAAAGTATTGAAGGTACCTTCACTTATATTAAAGGTGAATCAGCATAGAATTGGAAATTAATAATTAATATGAATAAGAGAAATAATTCATATCGTATACAATATATCGTATGGCATTTAAATATTAATTATTGAATACAATACGATATATATATCGTATTAGAGAAATAGCTTAAAAGATATAGCTATAGCTTTATATTTTGTCAAGAATTAATAAAATTTCAATTGCAAATCTAGCCTGTTATGTTGAAATTTTATAGTAAACCTATTTTATGTTTTATCTTTACTGCAATAAAACCTTTTCATAAAGCCATCCAAATACAAAGTCATATTTCATATAATGCAATTTTTAAACTCCTTTTAATATCATAGATTAGTGATACCAATAAGTCAAACGCAAAATATTACATCGCAAGTGATAGTTTGAATAAAATATGAGTTGCTTAAAGTTAGAAAAGGTAGAATATCATTTCTTGTTTATTTAACCGTACATAATGGATTACTTTTTAACAAAAGATGTACCGAATTATTTCTCGTACGTATAAACATCTCAATATAAATGCTTACTGAAACATTGAAAACATTAATTTCCTATCATTGAATATTATGCTTGTAAAATTTCTCTAAGTATTAAAAATATAAAATCACCATGATATTCTAAATATTTAACCTTGTTATTTTTGTATTCAATTAAATGTGAATCCATATTTTCATGAACATTTCAAATCTGATTAATAAATCATAACTGAATATTCATCCAGAAAAACTTCTGTGGTGATTTTCCACACAACCTATCCCATTAAAAAAAGACCATTTCAGCCGTGCATTAATGTCTAATGTAAAACAAACGACATAAACAGTATATTTAAACTAATCCAAAATATTATGCATGTAGATTGTCTAAATTTTATTGGATTGTTATGTAAACATAATTTGTCTTTATGATTTCTGCTTATTGCATCATTAGAATTTGGGATAACAAAAATCAAGTTTTAAGAAAGTTTAGTTTTTAATTTTATATAAATTCTGAGAAAAAAAGTGTTTGTGCATAGGAAAACAAAAACCTATACAGTTCGATAATTTCATATTTTTATTGCGTTACTTTATAACAGACAAAAATATAAATTTTACTTTAATGGTAAGTTAAAAATTTTCTGATTATAACATACACTTAATATCATATAAATCATGCAGTTGATAATTGAACTGAATATTTTCTAAGACTATTTAAAAATTTGACAGCAACAGCCTTTACAAATAGATATTAAAAAATTGTATCTTAAGAAAAGAGTAAAAATTGGTATTGAATTTAAATAACAATTTTAGTTATTAATTATTAAAATTATTCATGAATGTTATTTAATTATATATATATAAATATGCGCACTGAAATAAAATTTTAGTGTAGCATAATTTATATAGCGATTCTTATTTAATGTTTAAATGTGAATAGAAGTTTGTGTTAAATCGTCAACAAAGTTATTTTCTAAATCTTTATTGTAGGTTGTCATGAAATGGACTAGTAGTTTTTAAAATGAAAAGCAGACAGACGGGTGACATGTTATTGTTTCGGGGGTGTTTCTGAAGTAAGGAATTTTTGTTAATATTCTTACTTGTAATGACATCAAATGTCATTGACAGTTGGCACTCTAACATAAGTTGCCAAGCATAAGAAAACTGCTAGAAATTCCATTATAAGGCTCTGAAATCGTTAATCATCCCACGCAATAGCATGGAGAAGGCCAGGTGCGAAATTAACAATGGCTTTCTGAAAGAATGCTAATTGCCTGTTCTTGATTGATAATTTTTTCCAATTCTGCATTAATCATTGTAATTTTTTGATAAACCATATCCTTTAAAGATTCCACAGTGAATTAGGAACCCAGCGAATACGGTGATCGATCCACATCCTAGTAAGTGGTGAGCTGAAACGCTTGAATTCTAAATAGAAACACTTACTGGGATTTTTGCAGAATTTTGTTCATCGATGTCTTGTTTAAGTAATATATAGCTGCATTTTTGCAGATTGAACTTTTCAGACTGTTTCAGTAATATTCTTAATGATTTGGTGCTGTACTAAACGACATATTATTTCCAGTGGTGTCCGACAATCCATCTATAATACTACCAGTATCTTAAAAAATGTTTTACAACTTTTTGCTACATTGGGTTGTAAGACTTACTTTATATTAAAAATGTACTAGAAGTTGAATATCATAGTTGTTTTATTTTCACTTTGTCTGTGACATTTCAAGATAATGAATATTATTTCCTCACAGAAAATTTATCCTATTTTACTCCTTCATAATACTCAATATTTTTCCACGTCTTGACTGCAACGATGGCATTACACTTTCACGTTGTGCCAACTACATCTCGTCTTTGTGTGACATCTATTGCTGACATTTGGTACTTAACTATGAATATGAATTCTGGCTTCATATAATATTCACCTGCAAGAATAACTTCACTAATTGTTATCTTTTGCTTGTTATTCAATTTTAAAAACAGTCAGTCCATTTTAGGACATCCAATATTTTGCAACGAGATTCATGTCTACATAAAAAATAAAAATTGCTGAAATATACTTTAGTCACCAGATATTGTAACGTATTTGACTTTCCATATATTCTGTGCAAGAAGTATCCGGAATTTATAATTTAAAACACGTGCCTAAAAGATATAACTACATTTTTTTTGTAAATTGATAGCACTGTACTGTATTATCCCGCAGAATGTGACCGCAATCTTTCACTCAGTATGTTGGCAACGGGTATTTTTGTAATAAAGCATTTTGAGTGATTTGCCATTTTTACAACTGATAGCTTAGAGTTTGACTTTGCGTTTCAAGCAAAATTATGTGCTCCGAATTGCTAAAAATGTTGCAAAAGATCTGTATTGAATCGTGTATATCAAAAACAAAAGCATATGAATTATATAAAACAATAAGAGAAGATCGAAGTGGTAATTGATATGCCTCATTCTGGTTAAACTTCAACTGCTACGACAGATGTAGACATCAACAAAATAAACATTTGGCAGTCAAAAGTTGGCATATGAATCTTAAAGAGATGGCTCAAGAGGTTGAACTTAAACTTTAAATTCGTTCATAATATTGTGACTGTTATTTTAGGCGTGAAAGGCGTTGTAATACGATTGAATCCAAAAGAGCTCAGTTTGTCAGAGAAAAACATCAAAAACAAATAGCTTAATATGTCATATCCGTAACTTCTATAGACTGAACCTTAATGAAAAGTAACGAACGCCATCGACCAAGCGCCTTATTCACCAGATATGGCTTTTTTCTGTAGACAAAATTAAAATTATCACGTCGAAAGAGATGTTTTGACTCGATTGAAGCCTAAAAAAATTCGCTGCAAGAATTGAAAATCGTGCGTCAATCATCCTATCAAAAATGTATGGAGGATTGGATCCAGCTCGTCATAGTTTTATTGCATTCGAAGGGGATCTACTTTGAAGGTCACAAAATAAATGTCGATGAATAATTAATTTTTGTGTTTTATTTAATAATTCCTTATACTTTTTAAGCAGAATGTACAAAGTCTAATGGATAACAATGGAGCCAAATACTTTAAGTAAAGAATTTATATTAACTGATGATCTTTTCTTATTCATAGAAATAATTCAGCAATAGGGATATCTAAATATTGTTGAATATATGCATACTATTCAGCAATATAACTCAAATGTTAGAGATCAATATCGTGACACTAGGAGATGGACTAGGAGATGATGCTATATATAAAAATAAAGTAATGTTCACTTTCCCAGAATCCTAAAGTAAACAATAAAATAAAAGTATGAGCAGTAAAAAATGCGAGGCTTTATATTGGTCTTCACAGAAAATTCAATATCGAAGCATTCTAATGTGTGCATCTCGCAGTGAAAAGGTTATTGATATTTGGTATGATATATTACTGTTCTAATATTGCCTTGCATTATACATCGAAAATTCAATTTTATTTTCTTTTTGCTGCTTTCAATACATCAAAATCAACATTATGTAAATGAACCACATCATCATTGCTTATGAGGTTACATGAATTAAATACAATTATTATTCTTAAAATATAATATAAATTTATATTATTATAAGAAATTACATGCAGAAAGGAATACTAGCCCAACTGCATGCGAGTTTTGAATATTTTTAAGCATTCTTCACCATTTGCACCTTGATTTTAAAAAAGCACAAAATAAAATTTTAAAAATTTTAAATCAATTGTTATTTAGTTACACTTTTTTACAATTTATTTTATTTTTTAAAGCTAATAAATATGTTATTTAATGAAAAATTTTAATTTTTAAAAAAAGTGAAATTTAAAATAAATAACTTATTTATTATTCAGTTTTACGTCCTTTCTCTTTATTTTATTTTCTCCCCTTCAACTGATAAATATTTTATTCTTAAATACACAAAATAAAAAATATAATATAATAAATTTTTTTATGGAGAATAAGAAAATCCAGAAGTGTCTGAACTATCGTTGAAAAAAAAATTTTTCTCATATAAAATATTATTTTATTTCTCATATAAATATTATTCTTATTTTCTCATAAAAAACTATTTTTAGTACGCCTTTAATATTTTTATTACGTAAAATGTAACTTAAAATATGTAATGGAGAAGATAAATATTTTTCTATAAAATTTATATTGTATTTTATAGATAACCCTAAACCATGCTTTGTTCCTCAATAATATTATATATATATAATATATGAGTTATTATATATTAGTATTATTAATATATATAATATATTTATATAATATAATTATAATATATAATATTAATATTAAAATGATATATATATATGAATTAAATTATTTATTATTCAGCCGTACTTCTTTTTTCTCTTTATTTCATTTTTTCCCTCTTTAACTGATAAATATTTTATTCACTTTCTTAAACTATACCACAATATAATGAAATATTTTATGGAAAGTAGGAAAATCCAAATGTGCCTGAATTATTATTATTGAACAAAAAACATTTTCTCATATAGAAAATGTCTCGTTGTTAAGATTATTTCGTTATTTTTAGTACCTTAATTTATGTAACGTAACTTAAAAGATATAGTATAAAATAGAAACATTTTTCTATAAAATTTATATTATATCTTTTATACATAACTATAAAGCACGCTCTGCTCTTTCAATAATATATATAATATTATATGAATTATTATATATATTAGTATAATTATTATATATTGTTAATATATATATATATATATATATATATATATATATATATGAATTAAATTATTTATTATTCAGTCATACTTTGTTTCTCTATATTTTATTCCCCTTTAACTGATAAATATATATTTTTAAACTACACCGCAATAATATGATATTTTTTATGAAAAATATGAAAATCTAAAACTGCCTTGACTGTCATTGAACAAAAATACATTTTCCCATATTTTCTTGGTTTTAAGATTGTTTCGTTATTTTTAGTACCTTAATTTGTGTAACATAACTTAAAAGATATCGTATAGAAGGAAAATATTTTTCTATAAAATTTATATTATCTTTTATAGATAACCATAAAGTACTCTTTTCTCCTTCAATAATGTGTATTTTTATCCCTATAAATACTGCTTTTGAAAATGATTTTGAAACTCAAGGGCATTGAACAATTTCCGAAACATATTTTCAAGTAAATGAATTTTTTTTAACACTATATAAACAATTCTTAAACATATATTTTATTCCCAGATTCCCACAATAGGAAACGTAGTAATTTAAATCTAATGCAAAGCTGCTGGATAATATTTTCTCAAACGGATGAACTATTAATTCTGAGTTTGGTTGTTCAGTATATTTTGAAGATGAACAATGGCAACAAGCATATTTTTTTGTTCGAAATCAACAGAAAAATAAAAAAGACTTGTGACTTTTCCCAAAAGGGCATGTTTGGAATAGATCCAAATCAACTTTTTTTGTTGTTATTCTTTTCCAGTAACTGATGGAATAGACCAAATGTAATTTATGCTGAGAAAACTGCAAAAACTCTTGAATTTCCTTCTCTCTCTGTGTGTTGACTAGAATTTCATTGCAAATAGAAAAAGAATTTTGTGACACTTTAGTGATATTCATCGTATTCCCTAAACTAGGCTTATTCCATTTATTTCGTCAAACATAAAGTACAACTAAAACGCATGAATTAACTAGAATAAAAAAATATATAATACCAAAAAACGGTTTTTCATATAAAAATTAAATGACTTCACAAAGGATTTGGAGCAAATTTTTATACCACAGTTGATGACATTAAATGTCTCTGCATAATAAATGAGAGTTTAAGAGTTGTATCTGGACAAATTCCAAAATAAAAAACAACTTTCGCTCTCATAAAAATGCAATATTTTACAGGAAAATTCTACTTTAACAACAAAGGAAGTGAACTGGGTTTTAATAATGAATTAAATATGTGTAGATTTTTTTTTGACATAAGCATTTTTATCTTTGTAAGTGAAAAATAATTTGACAATTAATAATTTCGAAAAGGATGTTAATTATTTTACTCCAGATCAGTATATTATGCAAATTAATGTTAAAGCTTAACGGATTACATATAAAAAAACAAAAAATAAAGTTTGTCTGTCGAAACTGTCTACCATTTTTAAATTTAAAATATTTGGAACTAAATTTTTAGCTTTCTTTCGTAATGTTTTCCATGTCACGTAACGCACAATGCGAAATTTAGAATAATTCTTCAAATATTTATCCTCTAAAATGCAGAAATATTTCTGTATTTCTTAACGTAAACATTACTTTTTAGAGGCTTTCATATATCTTTCCTCAATGTTCAGACAAAAAGAAAATTGTAAAAATACTTTTAAATTGCATATATAGTTTTCTTAGAAGTACAGTAGTACATTTTTGACATCAAATACACATGAGACCAAATGAAATTTCTGTTTCTTTTTTAATTCTTGCAAATGTTATTTTAAAGACTCGGATATAAAATTCATTTTGTATTGAAACAGTTAATATATTTTATTTATTTAAAATATTATATCTATGCTAAAATTTCGCGTTTTGAAACTTATGAATATAACCTGAAGAATTTTGAAAATATATGATCTAAAAGTACGTTATATATCAACTATAATTCTCTATCCTGGTTTAAAACCAGTAGAAATAGAAAGATTAATTTATAAAATAAATAAAATAATATATTATTTAGTATTTTCTTCTGTGAAATTGGAACAGCAATTTTGTTATGATTAATAATTATTCACATTAATTGTAAATTTACCCAATGATTACAGCTTAAGATATACATATCAATTTATTATATATATAACATCCAAATTTTACAGGTATAATAAACTGATATGTATATCCTAAACTTGAATCATTGGGAAAATTTACAACTAATATGAATAATTATTAATCATAACCAGAGGATATTATATAGCTAATAAATCAAAATTAAAAACTATATATTAAGTAGTTAACATTGTGATCCTACACACATGGGTGTACCATGTGAAGTGACTAATCCTCAATGTCCTGCAGTGCGGGACGGACATTCCATGAGTTATCTTGTAGGTAGAAGTCTGACTTTTGCTCCGTGACGCTCCTACAGTCATATGAGACCGAGACCTACGGCTTAAAGTGGATTCCGAACCACTACAAACATCCATGGCACCGCCGGGACTCGACACGAAACCTGTGGTACCGAGCGCCAGAGCGCTAACCACTCGACCATTCAGGCCCCATCATGTGAAGTAAAACAACTGACTGAAGTAACCCAGTCTAAATGTGAGACTAAATATTACTCCTGGATAAGTAATTCTTTATATACGCATACAATCAAGTCCTCCAAATATACATTTATAAATGCATCTCGTAAATTTTTTATCTGTAATTCTGATTATCTAAAACAATGAATAATTATATTTAATCTAATTATATATAACATAATATTAATGTAATTCTACATAATAATAGTAATATTTTAATAAATATTAGATAATTCCAAAATAATTTTATAAAGCTTAAATTGAATACTATTTATAATCGATAATTGTGATTGTTAATTAAATATAAAATAAATTTGTATCTTTTGATTTTTAGAAATACTTTGGATTAAACGAAATGCAATATATTTTGTAGATCTATTAAATAATTGGAATAAATACGGTTGGAACTGATATTTTCTCATAGAAGTAGAAATTTCATGACATTAACTATGGATAAGAATTATTTTTCAGGACGAATTAAATTTCGAAACTTTAAATTTTTTATCGCTATCAATCTATTATAAAATTATATATCATTTCATATAACAGATCGATTTTTTATGTCATTTAATGGTGATATATATAGATATTTGGAATTGTAATAGCTGCGAAATACAATAATATGTTTTTCTACTACAACTAATCATATGTTCATCTGTGTTCTTTAAGGAAATCACATAAAAGACGCTTAACTTAGTTTATAAAAATATACATGGTAGATGATTCCAATTTATATCATTAGACGTGGTTGACCTGCTGTCCTAATAACTGACAATAAAGGCCAATGATTTTCAGCAGCAGGATTTCTCTGAAATAATATTCTGCTGACAATCTCTTTGAAGATCATCTTACAATGGGGGGCCATTCGTATAAAAGTTGAGGACCCACAAAATATTTTTCTGTACATAATAGATTTAAATAATTTAATTATACACTTCTGAAACTTATTTATTACATGAAATATACTGTCACAATAGCCATAAGTAATTATTACAAAACAAGGACAGTAGCTAAAGTTATTGGTTTTCATCGAGAACTGAATTCTCTTCCTAGTATATTTTAAATAATCAGAATTATAGATAGAAAATTTATGAGGTATATTTATTAAATGTTACATTAATCTGTGACATAATTGTGTGTGTATATGAAAAATTAGTTATCCAGGAGTAATATTTAATAGCAGACTCAGACTGGTTTACTACACTCACTTGTTTTACTTCACATGTGTGTAGAATTACAATGTTAACCTGTTGTTGTCGTATCCCTTGAAGAGTACAAGAAAATCAAACATTGTGGTGCTTCCGAATAATATTGGCTATGTTGATTGCCAGCTAGGAGTATAAATCCTCTTCGGAGGGATGGTCCAGACAATGTATGACAGCTGCAACAGCTGAGCAATCAAAGACGTGATGAGGAGTAAGCTCGACATCAGGGCAGTTGCACATTTTTGGTACTTTTTTTAATGTCATCAGCAGAAATGTTCATATTTTTGTGATGTTTCCTCCTTAATTTAGTTCTGTAATTTGGTTTTTAATCTTATAAATAATTATAAGTTTAGATTTTGTTAAGGCATTTGCGTCTGTAAAGGAAGTAGGAAGGGCACTCTGATCCAGACTTCTGGTCAAAGACTACGCTAAAGAATCTGCAATTTTATTAAATTCCATACACATGAGCAGAAATACATTGCAGGATGCACATTTGGTGCAATCAGTGGATTTGTTCTAAAATAGTTACTTAGAATGTTAAACTTTTAACAATATATAGTTTTTAGTTTCAATTCATGAGCTACACAAGATCCTCTGATAAAAATTCTCTTTTGGCACGTTCTCAGAATCGTTGCCACAGATCCCACCTTTTTTTTAATTATATAGAAACAAATATATTTTTATAGTGTAAACTAAGCATTATTTATGCATTACTACATTTATACATTACAAACATTAATCATACAATATTGAATTTATACATTATTATTTATACATTATTATTTATACATTATTATATTATTACATTAGTATACCATTAATCGTTGATGAATTTTATGAAAAGTTACTTAATTTCTTAACTCTTACAAGGAATTTATTTGTCTATAATGCGAATTTATCAGAAAATATTTTACCCGTTATATATTTTAGACATTAATTAAATCGACATTATTTTGAAAAGAGGTTAAAGATTTGCCTATCTATTCATATATATCATTTATTCATATTTCCCCTCTTTTTTTTAATCAACTATTTTTCAGACACATCTTTTTAATTCTTAGTATTTAATGAATAATTGATTTAATGTATTATAATGGATGTATAATGCATTATAATGAATAAGCTACTTTGTATAATTTATAAGTACCAGATGATTTATATTAATAAATTCCTCCATTTTTAAATTTTCCTTTATCTTTCGTTCTAATATATATATATATAAAATTTCAGAAAGATAGCATTTTTTCTTTTGTCAAAATTTAATTTTTTAATTTTCGAAAAAATTAAAAACAATTGCGATTAAGTTTAATTTTATAATTATTTTTAAATTTATGATATTTTTCATTTATATTTATTTCCTTGTGAAGTTTTTCAGCAATTCATTTAGACAAAAAACATTTTTAAATATGCTAAATAATGCATATAAGGTAAGGTATATGATAAGTGTAACGTATTAATAACATACAAAAAATATGCACAAATTAGAATTATTTTGAATTCAACAATAAACTTCTGATTGAAGAGGAACATTAAAAAAGTATTTTATTAATTTACTCACTTTAAAATCAAGAAATAGTTAAAAATATTTTTAAAATCTTAACTTATTCTGACAATTTTACAGCGATTTTTCTACCGATTAAAAAATAATAATTTTTAAAATTATTTAGCTTTAATAATTTTTCAGCGTGCATACTCAATTTTTTGATTAAAGATATATCTTTTTCCAATATCTTTACACAAAAAAAATAATAAAATAAAATACTTTTCTTTATTTAATTTACCTATACTTATTTCCCAAACTTTCAGTAACTGTAGACTTTAACTACATTTATTATCCGTTCTTAGAGAAAGTTAGGATTTTAATTAATTTTTGCGTTCGAGAACTTCAGAGATAATGAAATTTGTTATAATCTTTGAAACCAAGACTTTTTGGTTTACTTTCTCTCTAAAATTCTATTATGGAACAAGGGAAATCTTTTGTTCCAAAAAAAGTAACTAATTATAGTTTTTAAGTGTAAACTTTTTAAACAATATTAAGTTTAGAAGAAATAATATATACTTCCAGTGCATTGTTTTAAAAAAATTATAACAACAAATATGGAGTCTGAAATTTTAAGTTTCAAATCTTTACAAATTGTTTATTTAATTTTCGATTATTTTTTATATGTGATAAATAAATGTAATATTTTTATATATAGAAGTAGCATTAATAACTTTTGAATAGATTTCTAATAATAGTTTTCATATTAGATTTCTTGTAAACAAATTTTGAAAAAAAAACATATGATATACCTCAATAGATTTTTACAATAAAATCTCAAAATAACTTTTACATGCAGTATATAATAAAAATAATAATTAATGTATTCTATTAATTATATGAATCTAATCTAAAATTTTATGTTTTATGTTTCTAAAAATTATTTATTTAATTTTCGATTCTTTTTTTTTATATGCGATAGATTAATGTAATATTTTTGTACTTTTTTTATATAGAAATAACATTAAAATCTTTTTATGTGATTTCTAGTAATAGTTTTCATATTAGACTACTTGTAAGAAAATTTTGAAAAAGTACCTCACTGGATTTTCATAAAAAAAACTCATAATAACTTTTGCATGCAATTAATAATAAAAATAGTAATGTATGCTCAAATTATAGTAATACAATGAAAAATATGTTTTTTAATGTTATTCTCGAGAAAGAAGTATAAAAATATTACATTTTTCAGTTATATATAAGAGAATAATGGAAAATTAATAAAACATTTTCCAAAATTTAAAGCATAACATTTTAGATTCCAAATTGTATCTTTTCACAAAAAATATTAACTAATTAAAATTATTTTATACTATATATTATCTCTTCCCGATGTTAAATCACATGTAGATTGCTCAAGCAATAAAAAAATGAAAATAAATCATTAGCAATTTTAACTAAAAACATTAATTAAACCTTTTTTACTTGTGATAATCAAACAATTTAAGCTCCCATTCATTAATTATTCAAATACAAGCTATCTCTAAGCATTTAAATGTTTCAAAAAGAAAATAATAAGTTAAATCTCTTTAAGCTTTTAAGTTTGTAAATACATCAATAAAATTAAATAGAAACAATACAAAATCACACAAAACTAAAGACATTGTTCATCATTAATTAGAAAGTAGCGATTATTTAGAATAAATAAAACATTTGGAAATTGAATATTGAAATATTTTGAATAATTGAAATTTATAAATAATATATTTCAGCTTAATTATTAATTAAAAAAAGAAATAAAAGCTTTTTTTTTAATTTCATATTAAATTATTAATTGTTTAAATTTTTAAAAAGTTAAAACTTTTGCTATAGTTTTTATAAGCCAACATGATTATTTTGCTCATAAATATAGGATTATTTATCTAAGCAGCTTTCATTTAAGAACAACACAATTTTTTAATTTTTGTTCTTTTGTTATTTACATTAATTAACTATCTAAGAAAGCTAATTTTTTATTATTTTCGCTATATACAGAAAATTTTAACTAAACAAAATAAACATTTTCTAATATTTTGCAATAATCCAAGATAAACATTTCCAAACCAGCATAAATTACTAAACTAAAATAAACAATTTTATAGAACAATTTCTTAGATATTGCATAAAAAAACTGCCAAAAAAAAATATTTTATAAACAAGATATTTAAGAAAATTATTTGTTATTCTAAACGCAAATTAAATTTTTTTTAAATTAAAAAATATTTATTATATATAAATTATTAAATATTTGCAGCAAAATTATTATTCAAATATTCTCCAGATCATAAAAGTATAACATTTTTAATTGTCACATTACTTTTCGAGAAAGTTAATTTCATACTCAGATATCATTGTAAAAATAAAATAATTTCTTCATTTTATACAATATTCCTCACGAATTTATTTATATTTGAAATTTTGAGGACATCAAAAAATATAAGTAATTATTATTATTATTAAATTTTAGATTAATGAAAGTGTATTATTAAGAATATTTATTTGTGATATTTTTAATATCAAACAATAGATATTAATAATGCACGAAAATTTAAATTTCAGGTTATTTAATTATTGATATATATTTTTTAAGATATTTCATATCAACAAGAAATAATTTGTGCCTTAAATAAAATTTATGAAACTATTTAAAATTTAAAAATAGCATTCCACAAGTAACACTTTAGATGACCAGATTTTACTAAAATTAAATAATTATTATTTATCCATGTAAATCTTATTTTCTTTAAAAAACTCTATTTATACAAATATTTTCATACATTTTTTGTAGTAAATTTTAATGTTTCACAAAATTATTTATATATATCGGATCATGATTTTTTGAAATTCATTTTTTCTTTGCAGTTGTAAAAAAAGAATCTATTGAACAATTTTTTAAAATTTATTTGCGGAATAATTGTAAATTTATACAACTTGAAAACAAAATTTTATTTCATTTCTAATATCATATAATAGCCCAAGAAATGAAAGTACGTTATCTATGGATGATGCAATACATTTGTTTTGATTAAATCATATAATAACTTTTCATTAAAATTATGTAATAAAACTCTTTACGAACAAATGTTTTCGAAAAACGTGGAACGTATTTACTATAGGATTAATATTATAAATAACATTAAAACATATTGTTATATTTGATTATTTTATATGCCTTGATATATTAGTTAATAAGAAAATTTATATCTAAAGCAATGAAAAAATAATTGACAAGTACATTATATGGCTCTTGACATTATATAGTATTTCGAAACAATGTATTACAACTTTTTCTTTCGGTTATCGTTCCAAAGCTATCGTAAATTAATGTTGACAAATTTTATTATCATTTCGTCAAATTTATAGGCAATAAAATTTCCTTTATGAGAAAATTATCATGTTGCTATAGAAATTAATATCTAGATAATTCTTCTAAACATAATCTAATAGACAAATACATATAATAATAAACATAGTAATGCAATAAAGATAAGAATTTTATACAATAATCTGAAACACATTTTTTCTTATAAAAAATGATCACGCAACAAATAGCTAATTAAATGAACTAGGAATATTCTTAATAGGAATTTAAATTAAGTTTTAACATTTTTTTCCCTTTATAAACATAAATTTAAAAATTTTCTTCTCCTTTTTAGTTAATTTATTTTATATCTTAAAATTGTACCTTGTGGATCATGCTAATTAAATTATAATTGCTTGAAAATATAAAAATATTTTGTTAATAATGTAGAAAATATTTACACCGATTTTTGTACGTAGTTTTTAAAACCTAATTGTTTTAAATATATTAATCTTACAAATTTTGTTATTAATTTCGTATTTCAATTTATTCTAGTTTAATTATTAATTGGAACTGGTACATTTTAATTGGACATCTAATTATATTATTTTTGAAATATTTCTTTTATTTCTTGTCCATGTATGATAAACATTTCAAAAAAATTAAAAAATCAAATATTTTTTGAACATTATTGGTTTTATTATAAACCAATTATTAATTTAGCCTAAAGAAAACTCAGATAAGTGTATACATTTTTAAACATTTTGAAAATATATCATTTATTATGTTCTGATTGATTAAATTACGGTACTCTATTATTTATATTCTGGACGAAAATATATCATTTATTATATTTTGGTTGATTATATTCTGGTATCCTATTATTTTTATTCTTGTTAAAAATATATTATTTATGGATTTAATAATGTATAGACAGATATAAACATAATTCAAAATGAACACATTCTAAAATTTCACTTAAAATCAGAAATATTTTTAAATCTTTCTATCAAAAAAAAATGAAAATAATAATCAAAAAAAGTACTCACTAAATGCTGGTGCGAAGATATTCAAGTACAGACAGTCTTCACTTTGGTTAACCAGAAGAGGCAAAAGTCTCTGAAGATATCGAAGTCTACCCAGAGGCATTTTCTTGAGAGCCTCTGTCTCATTTTTGATATTGGGCCATTTCTGGGGACACACCGGAACCGTAACTGTCAGCCAAACGAACACCTTTCCAGTGAGGTGAAGTCACTGGGGGCATGAACCGGAGAGCACCGGTTGGAGCACCGGCATAGGGAACTCCCAGGAACACTTCCACAGGTTGCAGTTCACGGTTAGACAAAGTGCTGATGAATCCACGAAGTGTTCCATATCTGGTGTGGACAACTCTGGTACTCAAATGGCGGGAATCCAGTTCCATTTGGTTTATAGAGTCCACACATTTGTCCATGAGTGGTAAAATTATTAATATTGTTATAAATGTATTTTTGACGAAAAGGTTTTTGATGTTCAAAAAGCAGTTCTTGGAGGTATCCATTTCAGAATCAGTTTGGTACTAAAAGTGATAAATTTGGCCCACACACTTTTTACTTCACATCTAATGAGATCCAAAAGATTATTTTCCAAAATGTAGAAAGGATGTCTTTAGTCAACGAATTTAAATGTTATCAAAAATGGAAGAAAAATTTTAAAGATGTTGAAAAAGTATCGGTATAAAGGTAATGTTTTAACTTTTTAAAATCATTTGATGCTTACGTAATAATTATTTATAATTTTGGTGGATTTAATATTAAAAATTTGGGATTAGTTCATCTTTATTATCATAAAATTTGCAAAAACGTTCTTTAGATGCCAATCAAATAAAATCTTGATTATTTTTATCTCCATTTATCAGCTCAGACAAATTTCATAAAATTATTTCAAATTATTTCAAAATTATTTAAAATGTCGAAAAGTTATTTTTTTTTAAATATATAAACTTTTTCAATTGTTAGTTTTCTTTAATTACGTATTCTTACTTTAATTTGCACATTCAAAACATTTGAAACATTAAGAAAATGTATCTTTTGAGTTCATTATTGTCAATTGTTAGTAGTTTATTTAACCTAAACCTGATTACAAAATAATATTCGAGCGGTTATTACTATCTAATTACAAGTAGAACATTTTTAAAGATTTATCTTTTTTCTTGTATACTGCACATTATCTAAGAGAGTAAAAATAATTTATGAAAAAAACTTTTCAAACTTCTTATCTCTTTTATCTAACCTGATAATAAATTATTGACTATTTCTCAGCTGACAGTATATCAATCCTTCATTGAAACATAGTCACTTAATGCATCTGGGTAGCAGAAGCAACAAAAATTTCCACCATCGCGAATCAGACACCGCGTGGCAACTGAAAAACTTCTCCCTTTACCTGGAGCCGAAAATGATCCTCAGAGAGAGAGAGAGAGAGATGCTGCTGCTCTTGCGCCTCCCAACTTCAGAGTCTCCGCTTTTCCAAAGAGTGCGTGAGGTTTGGATGGTCGAAAGAGATCCTGCAACGCTTGCGCACTGGAACTGTCCGTTACTCAGTCCAGAAGAGACCGGATTAGCGGAGAAGCGGCTCGTTTAAGTCAGTCTTTAATAAGCCGCCGGTCCCGACTTCATATCCCGTGAAATATGCTTGACACGCTCGCGTTCCGAAGTATAAATTCATTATGCTAATCTGGAGAGCTAGGTTCCGCCGCTTCGCAAAGTGGTCATCGTAAGAGACTCCTTCTCAATATTTCAGTTCGCTTCGGTCTTGATGGTGTAAATGATGTCGGCAGCATACTTTTAAACCTGCTTAGTAAATGGAAAATGTTCTGGGCCAGGATTGTGCGCGGAGGTTTCTTAATTGCAATTTATTTGGTTACTGCTCCTGAAACTCCGTTAAGGTGGCGGCCCCAAACATTTAAGTGTGCGGTGTTAGGGGGTGGGGAGGGGTTGTGTCATCTTAATTGCTGGATTTGTTGGAGGAGGGGAATTTAGAATACTGAAGTGTTTTATTCAGTAATTTGGGTATCTAGTTTGGTGTCTTATTTGTTTAATCATGTCATTTCTAATTTTAAGATGACGAATAAAAATTTTTATCCATATATGAAATCAGAATAATTTTTAATATATCTAATAATAAAATTAAAAAACGTTATTTAAAGTGATGAAAAGATGGAGATATAATAAAACAAAAAAAATTTTCTTAAATTGCAATCTATTATTGTGATCATTTTTTGCAAAAATATAATCATAATAATATAAATGTAATCCTTTTTGTAAAAATAAAATCATAAATGTAATTATTTTTGTAAAAATAAAACCATAAATGTAATCATTTTTGTAGAAATAAAATCATAAATGTAATCATTTTAAATAAAAAATAAACTATAACATCATAAATAGGATTTTATTTTTACAAAAACGATTACATTTATGATTTTATTTTTACAAAAACGATTACATTTATAATATTATGATTTTATTTTTACAAAAAGATTTCTTTTATAATATTATAGTTGTTTTTTTTTACAAAAACGATTTCTTTTATAATATTATGATTTTATTTTTACAAAAACGATTTATTTTATAATATTATGATTTTATTTTTACGAAATAATTACATTTATAATATTATAATTTTATTTTTACAAAAATGATTACATCATTATAAATAATCATTTTTTAAAAAATTAAATAATCGTTTTTGTAAAATAAAATATTTAAATGCAATCATTTTTGTAAAAAAACAAAGCAATAATATCATAAATGTAATCATTTTTGTAAGACAAAAATTATAATGCAATCATAAATGGAATCATTTTTAATCATTATCCGTATTAAATAGCAAATAAATATAACTGCATTTAATAATAAGTAAACAGAAGGAAAATTTTTAATTAACTTTTTAAATGCAAAATACATTAAAGTAGCATGTACATATAATTTTTAATAGTTCACATTATAAAATTACTTAGTGCCCTGGCATTTCGTGTCACAAGTTTCGTGTTCGAGTCCCGATGGGGTCATGGATGTTTGTAGTGGTTTGGAATCCACCTTAAACCATAGGTCTCATATGACTGTAGAGGTTTCGGAGAAAGACTAAAAAACCTTACTCAATAAAAAGAAAGACATCTCCCATCTCGAAATCTGTCACCATGACGCTGTTGCGACAATGAAGAAATAGTAAAATTTCTAAGTAGTATTTAAATTGTTAATTAGTAACTAAAATTACTGATTAAAAATTAAAATTATTAGTTAGTCGGCCTTTATTTTTGCATTATATAAATATAATCTTAATTATGCGGGAATAATATTTACATGAATTGAAAAATCTCCGTGGCTTTTCTAAGTAAATCATTTGAATAGTATAATTACAGCTTATTCAAATCTTTGAATGAATAATGAATAAATGATCTCAAAGAGTTTTTTTATAATATTTTTTTCCTTAAAACTCTTTAACAAAACCTTCAAATACAAATTAACAACTTTAATTGCCAGTTATAAAGCATTGACTGAGTTACATTTTATTCAAATAATCCATTTTTAAGAAAGATTTTCGGAGCACTCTGTAATTAAATTAACACAGCATATTTATTGTCTTCCAAATTAAAATTCTTTTGAAATTATAGCTTCATTTTAATCATTTCTATTTGCGGACATGATTATTCTAATTAAAAGACGACTAACCTTAATTTGTTAAAATAAATGCCACGCAAAAATAAAGAAATAAAAAATATCTTTAAGAACTACTCATCTAATCAGATTGAAAAACTGGTTTAATCCTTTTTATTTTATACTAATTTTTATTAATTATTAAACTAATGAAACGTATATTGTATTACATTTTACTTCTTTATAGAAACAAGAAAAGTAAACTTTACTGGAAAGTTATTATTTTCTTTCTCTCTTAATTAAAAGAAGAAGAATCTTAATTTGTTAAAATAAATGCCACGCAAAAATAAAGAAATATAAAACATTTTCAAGAACTACGTATATCAGATTGATAAACTGGTTTAATCATTTTTATTTTATGCTAACTTTTATCAATTATTAAACTAATAAAACGTATATTGTATCAAATTTTACTTCTTTACAGAATCAATGAACGTAAACTCTACTGAAAAGCCATTAATTTTTTCTCTCTTAATTAAAAGAAAAATAATCTTAATTTGTTAAAATAAATACCATGCAAAAATAAAAATAAATAAATTATTTTCAAGAACTACTCATTTAATATGCTTAATAAACTGGTTTAATCCTTTTTATTTTATACTAGCTTATATTAATTATTAAACTAATAAAACATATATTGTATTAAATTTTTACTTCTTTATAGAAAGAATAAAAGTAAACTCTACTGAAAAGCTATTACCTTCTTTAATTGCTAATCTTTAATCGAAAAATCTTAATTTGTTAAAATAAACGCGATGCAAAAATAAAAATTTGTAAATTATTTTCAAGAACTACGCATATAATCATATTGATAAACTGATTTAATACTTTTTATTTTATACTAACTTTTATTAATTATTAAACTAATAAAATACATATTGTATTAAATTTTACTTCTTAATAGAAACAACGAAACTAAGCTCTACTGGAAAGCCGTTACTTTCTTTCTCTTCTTTTTTTATCACTTGCTTCTTTATTTCTTATCGTGGGTTTTTTGTTTGGTTTTTTAAACTTAAACCCTAGATTTTTATGGACTTGAACAGAATTCATTTAACAGACACAATCCAGTTAATGTATAAAACATGTCGTAAAACTTGAGAGATTTTTACTTCATCGCGAGGAAAGTTTCAAATCAATGTCTTTGCTTTTTAATATATTATTACTCGAAATGTTTTTGAAACATATATAATAAAATTATTAAATTATTTATTTCGGAATTATTGATGCATTTCAGCTGCTTTCTATTCTCCTCACTGTAATATTTTTTATCAAATAATTTAAAGATAAATCCAATACAAGTTATTTAATATTTTATATACTGAAAAAATATTACTTATTCCTGCATATAAATGACATTCCATAATTAATGCATTTGCATGAAAAAAATTGATATAAAAATATATTGATGAACCAGAGTAGAGTAGAGACCAACTATATATATTAAGTAATATTTTTATAAATAAGAAGGTTAAAAAGAATTTTTAAGTAAATATAACGACTAATGTATCTTGCAAAAATTCAAATAAAAAAGCCACATTAACGTGCAAAACTATAATTAATGAGTATTTATTATTAATTGTTCAATATGTAAATACTGCTTATTAAACTTCTAAGATATATATTATTATTTTAAGATTAGAATCTTCCAACCTAAAATGACTATATTATCAAATATTAACATTTCTAAACGATTTAAAAGCCTTCAACATAATTAAAACCTATACAAGATGCAACCTATTCAAACCCTTCAAAATGTTTAAATATTTCCAAAACTGTCATAATAAATTCTAAATGAAATCATAAAAAATAAACCTTATATGTCATTAAATGTTGAAAATGCTTCAGATGATACTAAATGCATTCAAATGTAAATTTCTTTAAATTTCTGTAAAGAGATTTATCAACAAAGGAAAAGAATGCTTTCGTAACTTTAAATTTCCCTTGTCAGGTAACATAAAAATCCATTATAATTACATTATTCAAAAATAATGTCTTACAAAGAGCACTGAGCATTATATTTATCCATTGCTCGACAAACTAATTTTAAAAAACTAGCATCTGAATTTAATTTCAAGAAAATGCATGTTATCTTGATTCTCCATCATTATAAGAATTGATAATATTTTTCATATTTCACTTATTATGCTAGAATTCTACGAATACATATTCTTATGTAATGACGTGATCGAACGATTTCTTTGAACTCGGCTTAAAATGTTTTTTTGAAGAAAAATGCGTTTAAAAGATAATTATATTACAATTATAGCTCTTAAATAATAAAAGTAAAATCAAGATATGCATATATCAACTGCGAACAATTTTTTTTTGTTCCAATGCAGCTGGCAAACACCTAGACAGCTTAGCCGTCGAGGCCTTAAGGCTAGCGCTGCACAGACGTTACTCACTTTGCATTACCCAGGGGGCGCGTGTAACTTGAAGATACGGATGCGGAGTAACAATGCCCCCGCAAAGCTCTACGATCCTATTAGGACCGGGACCTACGGTTAAAAGTGGATTCCGAACCACTACAAACATCCATGGCACCACCGGGACTCGAACCCGAAACTTGTGGTACCGAGCGCCAGGACGCTAGCCACTCGGCCATTCAGGCCCCCCCTAGAACATAATAGCGAGGAAAGAATTTCCATTTTTACTACACAAAATCAAAGACTCATCTATCCCAGATTATCTGCTATGGAAACCCTTCATATTCTAATTGATCGCTTCAAAGCATTTTACGCCTGTTAATAATTGTCTCGTGCTCTTCAAGAGGTTTCAAGTGATTCGGGAAAGATTTATTCTCAACGACAGAAAACTTATCGATGATAGCTCTCTGTATTAATAATATTTTTAATCTTTCATTTTAAATGGGATAAATTTGGGGCATTTTTCCAAAATGAAACCTTTTATCACATAAAACCAAATAAGAATAAATAATTAAATACCTTTAGCTAAAATTAAACAAAATAAACTAATTTTTAAATAATTAAAACAATTTTTTTACCCATGGAAATCTCTTTAGGCACTATACACAACACAAATAGTATGAACACAACATTCATTAAAATGACTTTTCATATGTCTATTGCTTATTTTTGTTTCCCTGAGTTAAAATCCTGGATTAATAAATTGAAAATTGACTATGTTTTAGTTAATAGCTTTAAAGGCAATAAAGTACTTTATTGAAAGTCCACCCTAAAACTAGAGAAAAATTGTAAACACTAAGAGAAAAATTTTATACGTATTGCAGATTAAAAAAAATACCATAAGGTTTTTAAGAACCCAAAAAATTAGATGACTTGATGCGATTTTCATTAAATTAGATATATTGTCAACTGATAAATCTATTGAATTTTTCTTTTGATATAAAAGTTATAGCACAATGGTAAAACGTACACCTAGCATGCATTAGGACATAGGTACAAATCCCCTTTATACGTGTATTGATATCACTATTTTCAAAATAAGCAACTTGATAATTATCGTATATTGTTTATAGACGTTATAAGCTATTATATACACAGTCCAGTCACATTAATGTGATCACCACCTACTTTCGAAGTCAACGTGAAATAACCAATCACAAAAGGCAGGTGGCAGCACATTGCAGTGGAGTGTATATAAAGAATTCCACTTAAATACCACTTAATACTGCACTCCACTTAAAGCCAGAATATACAAGAGTGTATATTCTGGCTTTTGACAGGTGGTCACATTACAGTATTCAAAATAATGTTTTACAAGGATCACAGAGCATCATAATTATCCATTGCTCGACAAACTAATTTTAAAAAGCAAGTATCTGAATTTCCATTAATGTGACTGGACTGTTATATATTTATAATTATATCGTTATTATACATACCTTGTTTATAAGCCTGCCGCAATGATAGTGGGAATGTCTTGTAGGATTTCTTGAAATGTCCTTCCCCTCATTAAATACGGCTTCAATTGCAAAGCAACTTCCTTTTTCCAGTTGGAATTCATTTGGTCCCAGACGACCTCCCTTTTCAGGTTTCTCATCATGTACTCCTTTGATGTTCACAGTAGATTGAAGAATGTAGACTACGAGTGTCTCCTGGGCACAAAAAAAAATCATACTTCAGAAATGATTTAGGATATGCATATAATTCAAGCGTCAAGGTAGCATGGTAGCATTTCAAAGAAAATAAGCCAAAATTCTTGTTGAAATTTTTAAATAAGCAATTTCAGAAAATTTCCACGTACTAGATCTAAGGGAACAGTCTACTCTTTTTAATTGCAATTTTGATAATATCTAAATTATCATGGGTTCTGAACTTATTTTATTTTCCACAAAGTCGTCATGATTACAAACCCTGATTCCGTCACGGTTACTTTTTGAAAAAATATATTCATAATTTTGTGAACTGCATAGCCGATTTTATTTTAATTTTATATTTTATTATATATATACATAAATTTTTTTACGATTTTAAGGAAATTTAATTATGGATTTCAGAGATATTGCGCAATTTACAATACACCTTTTTGTTTTAGAAGGAGTAATTGCCTGCCACAGTACCAGATGAAATAGAAATCTAGATTAGCAAGGCTGCTAGAGATAACAGTGAACCATTAGTTGAACTATAAATTATACTTCTTTATTTTCTTCTACACATAAAAATATACTTCTACTCCTCAGTCTACCAAATATACTTCGTCTAAATATATTGCTACACTTGTAAATATTCATTCTGTAAGTTGAGAAGTAATAAAACAGCATATTCATTCTTAAATTTACAAGTTATGCATATATTATTACAACAATTTTACTTCTAATAAGCTACTATTGCACTTAATAAATTAATAGTACAGATATGATGAAATATTGCTACTACGTGCTTGACTAAATAAATTTGATAGTTTCAAGTATTGATTGTCAAATGAACATAATATTTAAAATACATACAAAACTTATATAACAGCTTAAAATAATTTCTTCGCAAAATAAGAGAATTTAAAAGTACAATTACATTTACTTTAACGTTTAAAAAAAAATTTGCGTTCGCCACTATTTAAATTAATTACCACATTTAATAGAGTATATATTTACAGATATTATAAAAAGTTGTAATTAAAATATGATATGATGGATTTGTTGAATAAATAATTTTTTCTAAATGATTTGGCTGTAATACTTTAAACTTTTTTCCTAAATAAATAAATAGATAATATAAAAACAGTTAAGCAAATATTTCTTCAATATTTCTTTTCCTTCCTCTCTAGCTAAGAGGCCCCTATTTTTATAAAGGTGACAGTTATCAGTGACTAAATTTTATTACCCGATATCAAATTAATTCAGTATTAAAAACTTCCCTCTGAAGTGTCTGCTTCTAGGACATTAACCTTCTCCATCGCTTCAAGCCCTAAAGAGGGACTTTCCAATTTATGCTTTTAATGTGCCCGAAGCATTGTTATTTGAACTGAACTACATCTGAACTACTGAACCAGTTGTCTAATATTAAAATGTGGTAAATTTTTGAATTACACAAATAATGTATTTTTTCCATATTGTTTGTTATATAAAAAAAAGTTAATTTAGATTGTTATAGATTTGTAAATATTGGAGATATATTATTTCTATATTAATTTGTTTTTATTTAAAAAAACAATAAATGTGAAAAATGTTTTCTGTAGCTATTTATAGAGTTTGATATTCAACTTATAAAAAAATAATATATTGCCTATATATAGAAATATATGTCGCGTGTGAACATGATGTCCTGGTTAGAGATCCGTAGAGTCTTCAAAAAAGTGAAACTATAAAAGTTAATGGGATCTTAAAAAAAAGGAAACTATAAATTTAGAGTAAGTTATTACTTAAAACAGATTCATCTACTTGAGCAACACGAGAAATTTTCATTTCAAAAACGTCTATTTAAAATAAACTCTGATTTTCGCATGATTTCATTTATGCGTGTATTAAAACTGGCATGAAATATGTGTTGTTAAATATAACGATTGATTTATGTTACGTCACGTGGTCTGTAGTTCATTTTGAATTGCCTGGCTTTAAAAATATAAACAGATGATTGTTTCAATTGTACAAAATAGTGTCTAAGGATCACTTCATTTTTATAAAAGTGAATTTATTTATCACTTAACAGACTTCTCTGTCAGAATTTGGAGGTGATTCTTGCAGTATTTTAACAATTGCTGCTTCACGAAATGTTAAACTATTGAACTCTGTATATTCCCGTGGCTGTTGAATTTGGTAGTGCCTCTTGTAGTATTTGAACAATTGTTTCTCCAAAAAGTTCTAAATTTATCAAATTTTGAATACGATATTAAATTCGATAGTTTTTTTTATTATTCTGAACAATTCAATAACTTCAGAATAATGTCTAAGGATCACTTAATGTTTATAAAAATTAATTTAATTTTGACTTAACAGACTTCTGACAACAGACTGAGACTGTCAGAATTTGTAGGTGATACTTGTAGTATTTGAACAATTGCTTCTTCACGAAATTTTAAGCTATCGAACATTGGATATTCCCGTGGCTGTTGAATTTGGTAGTGTTTCTTGTAGTATTTGTACAATTGTTTCTTCATAAAATTCTAGATTTATCAAATTATGAATACAATATTGATTTGGATAGCTCTTGCATTATTCAGACCAATTGTATGATAAATTTCTTGGATTGTCGAACATTGGCTTACTTCCCATGTATATTCTTCCAGCAATTTATTTTCACAGATTATAAATTGAAATTCGTGAGTGAATTTCGTTTTTTTTTTTGGGGGGGGGGAGGGGATTTATTAAAATTAAATCGAAAGTTACACTATCTAATTTTAGAAGAAAAAAAAATTGTTACTTAGCACAAAAATCAATATATCATGCATATGAAGAATGATCACTTACGTATAGGTAAAAAATGGATAAGCATAAGTACTATATATCTCTATATAAAAAAAAAAATTTAATTCTGCAATTGATAGCTTAGAAAGTTTGATCATTACTTTTTATCATCTAAAGAGCCTATTATTTCAAAAAAATAAAAAAAAAAAAGCAAAATAGCAAAAAAAAATAAATAAAATATAACCTTCAAGAAAAAAATCTAGGATATTCCCAAGAAAGAATTTCGGAAAAATAATGTATCAAAGTATCTCCTTCAAAAGATTCATAGTAACTTCCCAAATAAATAAAGTTACTGCATTTGCGGTTGACGTGTGACAGCTGTCCGATTGCTTTCCGCCCGGTTTTCTTATTATTCAATACCATGCAGGCTGAATAACAAATAAGATATCCCAAACATTTGGCACTCTTACAAATGTAATGTTCTTTTATACAAATGGCTTTGCATGATCATATTGGATCTTTCTCTTCGAAATATGTGTATTATTGCTGTGCTGTCTTGTTCTGCGTCATATAAAATTGTCTTGGAATAAGGCAGTAAGAAATCAATTAAATAATTTAAAAAAGGACATTAATGTAAAACATTGTTAGAGGATACCCATTTTTTGTATAGTTTGTATATAGTAATAGATAGTTTAAAGGCACAATAAAGTTGTGGAAATTAACTGCAAAATATTGATAACCAAAATCTATTAATATTATTAAAATACTATTTGAAACTACTTTTTTTTATATAAATTCAATTCGCATTTCTTATTTTTTTTGCTTAAATTCAAATTGTTGTTTCTTATCTCACTTGGTAGACAGCAACATCTACACCAAGTCCAAGAGCAAGTGTGGTCTCATGAAGGAGGGAAAGTGATGGTAACTTCTGTTGTGATAGAGCATTCGGTGATAGAAGTCCGACTTGACTTCGTGACTGACCTTTTACAGGGGAGGATTGTCAGCCCTGCGCCCAACGCTCTAGAGTCATAATAGACCGAGATTTACAGCTTAAAGTGGATTCCAAACCACTACAAACATTCATGGCAACGTCGGGACTCTAACCCGTGGCGCCGAATGCCAGAGAGCTAATCACTCAGCCATCAGGTCCCTTTCCTTTTGCATATTACATTAGAAAAACCAATTCCAAATAATCAGATTTAGATATTCTGTCACATCCATCAATCTACTGATTTTCAAATCTATGGCAATAGTGAATAAGAGCCATCAGGCCCCTATAAATTCAAGTGAATATCTTTAAGAGCAAAACTATTTATTTTAAGCCATTTATAAGTAGAAAAATTACACCCATTTTTCACTAAAATATTTTTTATTAAAACAAAATCATGCAAATAATCAGTTTAAAAATTTAATCAACAAAAATAATTGTTACTATATTTTTAAAATTAAATCATGTAAACTAATTATAGTAGAAACAAAATGTATTTGGTCCCAATAAGATAAAAAAAAATTGTGTACAATTACTTCAAATAACTTTAAGCATAATGTATTAAGGTATTTTTTTTTTAAATATTGGCTTAAATGTATCTTCTGTACATCATTATTCTACACTGACTTCCAAAAAAATTAGAAAAAAATCAGAAAAGTTGTGTTGTGTTGTGAAATATCTTTTCTTTAGAATTCGATAAATTTCGCAAAAAACATTAATCAAAATTGCTTCACGAAAGTAATTCAAATCTTATTTCTATTGCATTAAATAGGCTTATTGGGTTGAAATAAACAAAATTGAATTATATAATAACACTCAATACAGGAATTCAATGGGCTATCAACTTCAATACCGAGTTTAATTAGTTTTGACAGTTACTTGTCATAATACAGCGTTGATATGTATCCAAAATGATGATGCTTATTAATTCAATTAACAAAGCTCATTGCTATATCAAATCAGTTTTTGGACCTTTAAAGTTTGGAGTGAAAAGATTAAGCTCTGCAATACATCTCCCTAGAACATGCCTATCATGCTCAATAGGGATCAAATTCGGTAACTTCCTGACAAAACCATACGAATAATAGTCTCCTCACAAAGGTCGTTCTAACCAAATAAATTTTGTGTACTCATTATGGATTTGCATGATCATATTGTGGAGGAAGGGGTCCCCAATTGCAGCAATTTAAAACCGTTGAATCAAGAATATGATTTCTGAGCAGTAATGGTAACATTGACAGTTATACATGTCAGTGCTGCCATCCGAAGATATACCTGATCACCCATACACATATTGCTGTCAACAAATGTCTCAGATATGACAGTGGTAATAGCTGGTTCCATGTTCTCGTTGTCCTGTTTAGGTAATTTCAATTCCAGCTTAAATGGCATGTTCTGTGCAAGGTTGTCAATAGAACTCAAGTAACAAGTCTCCATGCATATGACTGCGAAACAGTTTAATGTGATAAAGAGTAACATGCTGCAAATATGAAAACAAACTGATATGCTGTCATTCTTCTGGGTCGTTATGCTTGGAGACCTAGACAATGATCATCCTGGGAGGTTGTCTAGGTCGTTATACTTGGAGACCTAGACAATGATCATCCTGGGAGGTTGTCTGCATCGTCATGCTTGGAGAGCTAGACAATGATCATCCTGGGATATTGTGAATCTTAGATGATGGAATGATTAACATTTCTGACTCGACTGATTAACATTACTTTCTACTCTCTCAGACCTTCTTCAAGATATCCTATTATCTTCCATCCATTTATTATCATTCAGATGATGTCATCCGCATATTTTTTTACATGTTGATTATTGCGATATTTTCTCTGAAATATGAAGCAAGCATACAGAATCCACCAACAACAAGGTGTTTTTTTACACCGAGGACGTTTCTTTTGAAACAACACTAATGTGTTAAATTTTATTTTGGATAAGTTTAGCCATGCACGGACCTATAACATAGATAATAATAATAAAATATTTTCGCTAAGATATATTTGTTTACAGTATAGACAACCATGAAATGTTTGCATTTACAGAAAAGAGCATAGAAAATCATGGTTTATAGCATTTTGAAAATGATTGTTTCTTTAATACGTATAAGCAATTCTCAGTTTTTAGATTAAAATAAAATACGTTTCGTAGATTCCACTAAAATGTTTTAAATTTAACTAAATGTTTGTCCAACTATACATTAGAAACAAACCGTATAAGAAATCTTATACTCCAACATATAAATGAAAACCAATATATGAGGATCATTAAAATCACTCTCAAATGTAAAATATTACTTTATTATCAATTCAAATCATTTACCCCGCTTTAAAACATTTAGAAGCACTTAACCAAACTCAGCAACTCCATCCACTTATTCATTAGACGCACTTTCAAACACCGACAAAATTTCATATCAGTAGATTACTTCAAGAGGAGAAATAACGAAACAAGTTTCAGTATTAATCTAGCAAACAGAAAGTGGCAAAATTTAAATACACACACAATTGAAGTTCTCAAACGTTTTCGACTTCCTATTCATAAAAGAGAAGCACTTCACGAACTAAATTTGCTAAATGAAAATGACGAAATCGCGTTATGCAGCATAACAAAGAGCTGCTTAACAGAGACAAATTTCGCGTCTCGCGAAGTATCTCAACTTTTCCGAGAAGAGCCGGCCACTTTCAATCCATTAGTCTTTATTTGAAGAACGCTGACTGCAATCCAGCAGTCGACTTAAAGGGCGACGCTTTGGGAAAGCTTTGTAATAGTAATTATTTGAGTAATGCTCCAGCAATGGATTGGCGAGTTTATCGCAAAATTCAAGAGGACTCAAGAATAGAGTGTATCGAGTTTTATATTTGCGAATCATAAATTTTCGAGGAAGTGTTTGCATCATTACAAGAAATTCATTTGAATTCAAACCAGAAATCTGTAGCCTGTTTTAATAATGATAATTGATGATATACTGTTCTTTTTCGATATACTAATATAAAATCTTTATGTTAAAATGAAAGTTGAATGTCTTTTGCATGAAATTATTCATTTGTATATACTAACGTAAAGGCTGTTGCATAATATTACAGATAACATAAAAATGAGTACTGTAACTGTTTGGCGGCGATAAGTCTGTGGTAGAGCATTCGACTGTAAATCGAGAGGTCCCCGGTTCAAACCCAAATGCCCCATTTCATTTATATTATTTCTGGCGCTTTGTGACACCAATTCGGATTCGATTCCTGGAGGGATGTAGTATTTGTCATGGATGTTTGTAGTGGTTCGGAATCCACTTTAAACCGTAGGTCTCTGTCTAATATGGCTGTAGAGCGTTGGGCGTAGTACTGATAACACTACCCCGTAAAAATAAAACATCTCCTATCTCGAAATCTTTCAGCAAGCAGACAAATCCTGGCCCAACATGGGGCTGTTGCGTCACTGATGATAATAGTGAATTGTTTGTCTTGAATTATCTGTACTTTTATCTGATGTGTATCACAATTTACAACATTTAAATAGTTTTTTAACATTGAAAAAGCTTTTTTAATTAAAAATAAACTATAAAAAATTGTCAAATAAATTCAATTTAAAAAAAAATTCCAGTTTATATGCGAGATTTTACTATAGAACAAATCCCTTTTTCTTGAAATATTTTTATCCATTCCACCTTTTAATCTGTATTCTTAACGATATCAAAGCGAATAATGATATTTATTGAAGCTAGTAGTACCAGGTACACAACTAAAATAAAGTTAAACAAGTCCTTTTTTTTTAATATTGAATAGATAAAGTTGTAGGGCCTGATGGCCGAGTGACTAGAGCTCTGGTGCTACAGGTTTCGAGTTCGATATTTGAAGTGGTTCGGAATTCACTTTAAACCATATGTCCCAATCTAATAAAACTATTGGGCGTAGGGCTGACAACTTAGTGACTAAAAAAGAAACATCTCTTGTTTCGGAATCTGCCAGTAGGCAGACGGCCATGGTGCCACCTGGACTATATTACCAGAAAGTTAGTTGATGAAAGTATAACAATCGTTAATGTAATTGTGTAACATTTCGCATTGTTTCTTAAAACATGAAGAAAATTTTAGCCACTGTATTACATCAATGTAAGAGCATCAGCAAGAAGTTCAATGGACAATAAAAGTTCAAAACTAGTGGCATATTTCAAAACTAGTGGCACTTTTACATTATTCCATCAATATTATAGCTTATTCACCTATGAAATTGGATTCATCACATCTATTTTTTGTCAACGTTATTTTTATGAAATTCTTCAAAATACATAAAATCGTCAGTCCTACAAGATTTATTAAAAATATTTGCTGGTTGTTAACATTCCTGATTGTATAAACTGTAAGAATATTTTCAAAAATTCTGAAAACACAGACTTTTGCCTACATTTTGTGAAAGTTTAAAATTTATTTGTGTTGCCGCGGATCTGATCTGGTTAAGTCATTTCTTCAGATCTTTCCATATGCAGATACAATGACCATAGTTTGCTAAGCAAGAAACAGATCTTCTTATGCAGCAATTCCAAACCAGGGATATGCAATGAATGAGCTGAGGATGCATGGAAATAATATGAGTGATATCGGGAAATGCAGAAAACGGAATCAATTAAGCGTAAATCTAGTAATTGATTAGACCCGACCACCATCCATCATATCGCGTGATTACGTAAATACCTTTTCCTCTCTTTGAACGTTCGTTTCGTTCTCTTTTCTTAAATAAAAACCTATAAATATTATGCATTTATTTCGTTCGTTTAGTTTTGTAGCTAACCCAAGAACACTTACTACGTAACAAAAACTTCTTACGGATTATTAGAGAAGGGGGAACTCTCGTAAATAAAATTGTTTCTCAAAGGGAGAAAAAAGAGTTGGGACATACTATTCTAATGGATTATTTTAGCCGATAATGCATATTACAAAGAATAACGTAACAGAAATCAAAACAATTTATTATGGGGCAATATATTGTGGGATATACTAATTACTCATATATATATACACTCAAGAGCCAAAACATTATGACCACCTGTCAATAACGAGTTGGCCCACCTTTGTCGCGCAACACAGTTTCAACCCGCCTTGGCATGGATGCCATAAGTCCTTGGTAGATGGCCGGAGACAGATTGTACCAGATGTTTAAGCAACGGCCACGCAAATCCGAGATATTGCAAATTGGTGGTCTTTGAACTCTGAGCTGCCGTCCCAGATCATCCCAAATGTGTTCTATCGGATTGCGATCCGGTGAGCTAAGCGGCCAGGACATTAACTGGAAGTCAACATCATGTTCCTGGAACCACTCCAACATAATTTTAACCTTTAGACAAGGGGCGTTGTCCTGTTGGAACATTCCATTTTCAGCTGGAAAGACAGAGACCATGTAAGGGGGCAACTGGTCCGCAATGTTGTTCAGATACCCTGTAGCATTCATGGTCTGCTCTACCACCACCACGGATCCCAGAGACGCCCAAGAGAACGTCCCCCAAAGCATAATACCGCCACCACAAGCCTGTGTATGACCTACTGTACATTAAGGGAGCAACAGTTCGTCTGGAAGACGGCGTATCCTGACACGGCCATCGGCGTGATGAATGACAAACCGTGATTCATCTGAAAAGGCAACTCTCTCCCACTGATCCTTGGACCAGTCACGATGTTCCCGGGCCCAGCGTTTGCTGCGTAGCCCCATATCCAACAGTGTCCGCTGAACAGCGTCCTCCAATACTATTCTACTTGGTCCTGCATTGTATTGGGCTGTCAGCTGAGCGACTGTCTAGCTCCGGTTTTGCTTCACCATGCGAGACAGTCTAAGACGACCTTTTTCTTTGATAGCATGTGGACGTCCAACACCATGTCGTCTACTGTTGGTTTCACCGTCACTCATCCACTTTGCATAAGTACTAACAACTGTAGATCGCGAACAACCCACGAGTCGTGCAGTTTCGGAAATACTTGTTCCGAGCCTTCGAGCCATTACAATCTCCCTCTACAAAAGTCGCTTAGATCCGCAGCCTTTCCCATCACACACAAAGTAAGTGAAAGAATGATTCTTCAGACTCACCAGCAGCAGTTAAATACCACTTCCACCTGATCATAGTTCCCTAATTATGCTCCCGTGGGACATGCTGGCTTAATGACCAGAGCTCTGGTGGTCGACGCCCCGGTTCGAGTTCAAATCCCGGTGGTGCCATGGATGTTTGTAGTCTTTCGGAAACCACTTACCAGTTTCATATTACCGTAGAGCATCACAGAGCCCAGTCAGACTTCTTCTCACCTACATCATTCCCAAACTGTAAAAGGGCAACTCAGCTCTAGGCACAGTGATGTGGTGTAGTAGTAATAGTCTAATATGACCGTAGAGCATTGGGCTTAGGATTGACAACCCTAACCCGTAAAAAAACATATAATTATAATATTCGTTTAGTTTTGTAGCTAACCTAAGAACATTATTACCGAACGAAAATTAATTTTTTTTTTCGCGTAGAAGAAGATATACGCGTTATGAGAGAAAGGGAATTCGTAAATAAATTTTTTTTTACCAAAGGGAGAGAAAAAGAACGGGTACATACTTTTCTAATGGATTATTTTAACCAATAATGCGTATTACAAAGAATAATGTAACAGAAATCAAAACAAGAATTTATTATGGGGAAATTTATTGTGGGGTGTACTAATCTTAATAATCAGCAACTGCTTATCAGATGGAAATAGGATTTAGAATCAAATATTTGTACCGTTTTTAACTTTATAGTTCCCTAATTATGCTCATGTGGGGCCTGCTGGCCGAGTGGCTAATGCTCTAGCGTTCGATTACCATAGGTTTCTAGTCTGAATACCGGCGGTACCATGGATATTTGTAGAATGGATGGATGTATATGGATTAGAACCATGGATGTCCCGGTAGAATGAATGGAGACACGATTCTGCAGTGGAATGTCTTCATCTATTCTCTTGTAGAATGGATGGAGATCATCAACGTCCCAGTCTAATACGACTGTCGGGTGTGGAACTAACGACACTACTTCGTAAAAAGAAAAACAATCCTGTTTCGGAGGAATCTGCCAATACGCAGACAGCCATGGTCCACCATGAACTGTAGTGCCACGGAGTTAGTCAGTTAGTTAATTGCGTTCCTGTTAGAAGAATGAGGAAATGCATACGTCTCATTTCTGAAATTTGGTATTTGAGAAATATTGTACAGAGGCAGAATGGAAAAAAATTAATTTCCGAACTTGGCTCCCATTTTAATAAATTTTTACTTTTTTTTTTTTTTTTTTTTTTTTGTATTTTAATGTGCTGTAATGTGTTTTCATGTGCAGTAATTTTATCATATAATTGTGAGATACAAAATAGTTTAATAATATGCTATACTTTCTACTGCTATGTAAGATTTTTCGTAAATAAGGATTTAACAAAATAAAACTGCCTTTTACTTCCAAACGCAAAGTTTAATTAAAATTCAGTCAAAAAAATTCAAGGGAAGAAAATTGTCGTGGCTATTCTTAGATTTATGATGTCAAGACATTAATTATGCGATGTGAAGATTGATTTAGTACTTAAGTTGGCTTGAAATCAGATTCATTTCTTTGACTGAAGAATAAACATTAATTTTTGCATGAAATAAATTTTTTATTAAAATGCTAGGTTCTGAAGTACTTTGAAAATAAATAATTTAGTTCAATAGTTAGCACAGTTTAAAATTTTTTAATTACACCCATCAAAGTTGATGTTCCGTTACTCCAAATGTAAATACAATTTATAATGCTTCTGCGATTTATGATGCTTAGATCCGTTAACCGTTGGGATTTGGCATTAAAAAATCTTTTTGCTAAAATGCGCCAAGTAACGGGTTGCGATTGGAAGTGTAGAGAATTGCAAACAGTACTAGAAGTCCACTCGCCCAATTGAAGCCTCAAAACCCTAACGGCCCCTATTTTGCGATTTGCCCAAAAGAGGTATTAATATTAAAAGAAATATTCCTATGACTCATAGAACAAAAGAAAACTAAACAAATGGCCTCACAAATGTTGAGCTAAATCAAAGAAGTTTTGCGGACGAAATAAACATGTAAGGCAAAGCACATTATTGGACTGAAAATTGTTCAATAATGTGCTTTGCCTGTTACAAAGACAACAATTCAAGAAGATTGAATCATTAAATGTTTTAGTTAATTAATACTCGGTTGAATGCAATATCATTTATTAATATGTAATTTTTAAAAAGAAATGATTATTTTAGTGTAATACTCAAATTAAATAGAACGATTTAGAAAATAAAAAAGTTACATATGGATTGAAACAGAATTGTAACAATATTAACTGACCAAATTTTCTGAATTAAGCAAGAAACTTTATTTATCTATATAAATCTATTTTATTGAGAATACCATCAATAAAATTTAATTTTAAATTAAAACTATTAGACAATTTGCAAAATCTATTTCAAAAACAAAACAATCCAACAATATCCTCTAATTTGTTGTCAAGATAGCTATTATCAATGTAGCAATATTTAAGCATGCTTGCATATCTGAAGTTAAAGTATTATTACAAAAGAAAAGATTTTTCTGAACAAACAACTAAAATGAATATTTAATTTTTAAATTAAATTAAAGTTCATCAAAACTAAAGAGTTGTTTACATATCAAAGTTTTTTTGTAACATTAATGTAATTTTTACTACTTGGAGAAATTCTTTTGCTGTGTTCAACATTTTTATTTTCGATTTTTTTTTTATTATATAGTATTCCTCTGATGAACATTGGATAATGATGAATAAATGATGCCAGTGAAAAAATATAAAATTTATTATTTTAACAATCACGTATACGATTTTATGATTTAAATTATGAAAAAATATTTTCTATAAGCTCTTACTTTATAAAGTAGACATAAAATCATATTTTTAAGTTCTTAGTAAGGTAGAAAAGTCTTTATTATTTTTTTATCATTTACATTTGGTAACATTCACGTAGTTGATTAGTACAGAGCTTCGCAAAACTTTTACCATGGTTCATTTAACATTATACATGTTAAATGAACCAAGTTAAAAGCTTAAATACTTAAACTAAAGTTTGTAATGCAAAATTATAATTAAGGGTAGAACATAACATCAAGCATAAAAAGGATCTCAACCATATTTAATGTTAGTCTTAATATGATATATACACTCATTCAAAATAGTAATCGCAATAGTAAATAATAATTCAATAGTACTTCAAAATAGTAAATAGTAATTATTCTATACATTAAATAATTACTAAATACTATACCAAAATGTGAAAACACATATGAAATGATAGAAATAAAATTATTGATTTAAATAAATCGTCATTGTGAAATGACCACTGCTTTTACACGATGTATTTAAATTTTAACATAAAACTCTAAAAGTATTTTCTAATTGCTGTTAATCCATGAATTTTGTTGTATTTAAGTATTGCTCAGCCCATTAAAGGCATTTTGAACTCCATTAGTCTCATTAAAATACTCACATGTTTGTTTCAATTCTTAGAATTTTCTGCAATTTGCCCTGAATATGTTCTTTACCATCCATCTTAAAATAAAAAATAAAGTTTCAAGTCTGCATAATGCCCGGAAAAAAGTTCTTAAAATATGAATAGGTTAAGTTTCAAACAGCCAGCTCTAATGAGATGCTTATTTTTGCAAGTGTCCTTCGCATTTTAAGAATGAACAGGGACATCTGAAAAGTGTCATTAAAACCATACCCTTGAGGACTTTGTATTCATTTTAAGTAACTCCATGAAGAATCATTTTTTGTGAGTAGAGATTTTAAAGACGAAAATTGGAATAAAATTCCTTTGAAGATAATAATAAAAGTTGGGTTGATATATATATATATTACATATGACAATGAAAAAAGTTTACCAATTATTTTACATTAATAAGAAAATACTTTTTTCGAGTTTTACAGTTTATTCATTTGAAGATTAAAAGTATCAAAATTTTGTTATAAATTATTCCATATTGATACATGAATAAATTAATGTCCTATTTATTATATGAAAAATTCATCTTGTTTTATTTTCAAAATAATTTAACTGAGCATTCTGCCAACTGAATTACAAATAACGTATTTATTTATATTTATTTGAAAAAAATTTCAAAAACTGTTTTTAATTTAATAATATGGGCCTGATATCCTATTGACTAGAGTTTGATGCCAGAGGCTTTCGGGTTCTAGTCCCGGGGTGCCATGAATCTTTGTAGTGGTTCAGTATCCCCCAAAATCCACTTTAAATCATAGTCTCAGTTTGGTTTGTCGCTATACAGTTTATTTTTGCACACTTTGGATAAATTAGACAGGGACCAGTTTAACGTAGATTCCGAACCACAAATATCCATGACACGGCCAAAATTCGAGACTGAAGCCTGTGGTACTAGTCCAGAGCATTATCCAATTGACCATCAGAACTTTGTAGGGTCCTGGAACGTTGTTATAATGTGACTGTAGAACGTTGATTATAGACTGACAGCCCTACCCCGTAAAAAGAAAACATCTCCTGTCTCGAAATCTGTCAATAGTAAGACGGCCTTTCCCACCACAGGGCTGTT